>OX459115.1:72904923-73469923 GCA_949775065.1 Brachyopa scutellaris | reverse complement strand
TGTATTATTTTTGTACTTGCTTATGATTCACAGGAGTTTTTTCCAGATGTTTCTTATTATTATATTTTTTTGTGATCAATTTCTTCAGCCATATTCAACAAAAATCAAACTCAATGTTTTGCTCAAGATTGTTTAAAGAATTTAAATGTCCTAATGTCTGCTTCCCAAGTATGGACATCTTATTATAAAAGACGCAATAGTCGTATTGAAGTCGTCCAGCGTAGTTTAATTAATTTTGAACTAAAGGTCTTTAAAGATTCATACCTTTATATTTTGTTTATTTATTATTTATTATTTTTTTCATATTGAATAAAACCCCTATCTCAAAAACGGGTAACCAGTTTTATCTATCAACTGATTTACTTACTATACTCTTTAGAAATGATCTTTCGTGGGGCATTACATTGATCTGGGGGCACGATTGTGTCACTGCCATATCGAGCAAGCAACCGCGGCATCCGTTTCTGACTAGGGTACTTTTCACCGTGTTCCGAAACTAGTATTCGACCGAAGTCGAATTTTCTAATTACTGAGGTCGTACAATGTGAGTCAGTATACTCGCACATCTAATTTTGAACTGTCAACTGTTTATTGCTATTCGCGTACTCGAATATTTCAGGTATTTGCGTGAAATTAGGTCTATTCCCGTACTTTCTGAACTAAAATTCACAGATTCTCAAATTTCAAGGGGTGGAGGTAAAAATCTGTCAGCGAGAGGCAAAAGTGTGCAAACGTACCGGAACGCATTGAACAACAAAAAATGGAAAATGTATGACATTTGACAGATTTGACAGTATGCATAGTGCACGCCAAAGAAATTTGTCGGGCTAAAATTCGCAACATGGGGAAATTTATTACTTTCTTGTAAGCGTTATGTTCTTCGGAATACTACGAAAAATGTTCGTACGGGAACAGGATTTGACTGAATTTCGTAGTTTTTCGCTGTTTTTGGGCAAGTACGGGAACAGACCTATTATAGCACTGAATAAATTTGAATATGGGTTGTTGAAAAATACTGAAGAAAATAAGAAAATGTGAGTAGAGAAATTTATTGATTTTACTTCCGTGTGATTTATATTTTGTTTTAATAAGTATTCCATATGTGCAGGGAGTCCGGTGGCAGATTTATGTTTTACAATGTGAATATCTCAAAAAGTTACAAACAGTACGGGGGGAGATTGGTGTCATTTGAATCACCGAGAGTGCGGGTTTGTTAGTCACAGTCCGCATTGGTTCGTTCGCTATCGAGGCGTTTTTTTTGTATGTTAAATTTCTATACGCACGTTAGACAAAATTTAATGTAACACAAAAGTGACATGCGAAAATCCGACTAATTACGTCATACCTTCGTATACTAGCTTCTCGCAGCAATGGAGACGGTGCTATGCGAGTTGGTTGTTCAAACATGAACACCTTTTTAATTTTAGACCGACCGCACACATCCTCCTATTCGAGGAGCAGATGTGCGCAGTCCACTTATCAATAAGTATCAATAAGTAAATAATAATAGCCTTTATGTTAAATTCTCCTTTAAAGGAGCAGATGTGCGCATTCGGCGTACTGAACTAAAATAGATACAAATATGTATGTTAAATTCTCCTTTAAAGGAGCAGATATGCGCGTTCGGCGTACTAAGCCAAAATAGATTTATATAGTAAATTAGTTGAAACTTAGGTCGGTAGTTATCGACCGCTCATAAATCGCTCTTAAAGTTAAGAGGCTCATAAGTTAAAATATTTGGTTGGTATTCACGGACCACTAATAGGCTTTTGTCTATGCTAACTTCGACTACGAGAGAATCGATTTTCGGATATCCGGATGCGCTCTTTTCGAACATGTCAGTGACAAAAGGCAATGTAAATATGGGGATGATGCAACACAGATGTAGATGGTGAAATTGATGGTGGTGGTTTTTCATCAAATTCAATTCAATTAAATAGTAAAATAAGGAATATGTTCAATGAACTCACTATAATTTTCTTTTCCTTGTCGGATAAATTCGGATTTCTTTCATTTTTACCCATTTTTAAAATCAACAGAAATAATTTAAATTTGAAATGACAACAGAGTTCGAATTATTTCGAATTTATTATTTATTTTGAATAAGATAATTACCGGATACAATAATAATTGTCTCTGATATTAGCGCTCGTAACTTAAGAGTGGTTGGGACCACTCATAAGTCTTATGAGCGCTCGTAAATACGCACTAATAGCGGTTGGTGAATAGGTTTATGAAGCTCTTAACTTATGAGTCGTCGATAACTACCAGCCTTAGAGTAAGAAATTTGTATAAAAGGAGAGAACAATTGGAAATAAAATCAGAGTCTTACAAACCCTCACCCTCGTTGTATTAATTTACATTGTTATATACATATTTATGTATTTATTTATTTTCATATTTATTTAGTTATTTATTTATTTATTTCTTAACATATTTATTTAGTTACTTATTTATTTATTTATTTATTCATTTGTAATGATGAATCATAGCTACATATGTAATTAATTAGGAAAAACTGGTCTGGCCGACCTAGTAATTGACAGAAGGGTTATGTTGTTTTATTCAAATACAAAATTGTTATGTCCTTATGGGAAAAAAGTGGAGGTTCTTACGTGAGCGCATCCCGGCAATTTGGTTCACGTTATAATCAGCGATTGAACGATGGGTCCAGTGTAAATTTAATTCGTGCGTGGGTGCAAAGGTTTCGTGAAACTTCTTCAGCTCTGAACACTACTCAACCAGGGCCCAGTAGAACCCCGGAGGTGGAATGAAGCACAATTTTTTTGAAAATTTCAGAGGACACGTGGTTTTATCGAGCACTCTGCATACAGCATACCGGTAGAACCTACTTGAATTTTCTGCATGAACATTTTCTACGAAAACGGATCATTCCCCTATCGAGGTATTTAGACTTAATTTTCATGGATCTCTTTTCTATGGGGGTACATCCAAAATAAAGTCTACGCTAATAACCCTTGGTGTTGCACGAAGCTGAAGGAAAATATCCACCGTGACATTTAGCCAAGTCTGCTACAGCACGTGGCATGAAACACGGTGGTCCGTTTCCAACAGTGTCTGTTACTAAATAAACGGCATTTGGACGATATTATTTTCAAAAAAAAACCAAAATCCTCCCTCTTTCTCTTTATGTTTTACTAAGTAACCAAACAATGTCTTTGTTTTATTCAATTAAAAAATACAGTCTGCTATCGAACACCCTATATACTAGGTACATTTATGTATATATATACAACATACATATATGTATGTATGTATATTACAGAAAAATAACAAAAAACGTATATGAAAAAAAATCAAGGAAAAAGCAAAGGGTCACGGAATGTGGGAATATGGCAAACCATTTTCAGCAACAATATTCGTTGAATATATTTAGTACCTTTGTGTTTATATGTCTTTATTTTTTATTTTTTTTTTTTTTTTATAATCTACACACGCTAAAGGGGATATGAATACCCTTATAATGTTTACACACAGCGCGAGCACATGAAAGACGAGAACGAGAGATAGACAGATCGACGTAGTGGTAGGAAATTCAGATGATAGGTTTCAATTTCAACTAACTCTATGGGTGGTGTCCAGGATAACTGGAGAGTTGTGTATTATTTTTGTACTTGCTTATGATTCACAGGAGTTTTTTTTTCCAGATGTTTCTTATTATTATAGTTTGTGCGATCAATTTCTTCAGCCATATTCAACATCCTACTGCCAGTGTTATGCCTTCGCAGTAGGTTTTGATATTAACTTCTGAAACTGATCAACTTATTTTTATTTCGTGAGAAATAAATGCTTCGAAGACATCTGGATTCGAACCGTGAACCTTTCGCATGACAAGCGACGACGACTACCACTACGCCACGGCCAGTTCGTAGTTCTTAAATGACTAACTTAACAATCGAGTAATAGTTATTAACTAAGCGTTACTTAATGTTTAGTACAAGTAGTAATAGAAAGAGAGAATACATAAGCGCTTTCGATCTTTTACGGACTAGGTTCAATAATCGTGTAAGCAGCAATTTTGGTTGTGTTACTTTGGATCCCCGAGGCTGCGATTTGACACCGTTGGACCTTTTTGTGTGGGCTGCCACTTAAGATTAATGTCATGCCGACAATTTTGCGTTTAAGCATAACATTCATCGAGCTATTCGTGAAATAGAGCCCAGAACCATCGAAAATATACCGCAAAAATGGATTTAATGAATGGGCTACCGCCGAGTTATTTAAATAAAAATAAAAATAAAAATGTGGACTAAAAAATTAATTAATTTTAAAATTGGTCCCAGAGTATTATAATTGCTAAGGGGGTACAAAATCCACTATTTGCGAAATATAGTCACTATCGCCTATCGGTTACCCTATTTTTCACTCGGTTTCCCATCTCACGTAACTCTGTGTGAGAAAAAACAATGAAAACATTTGAAGCTGAGTGACTATTGGAGTCCATTACATATAATATTGTGTATGCATATTGTGTTGTGATTGTGACATGTTCCCTTTACTCTTCACCTTTTCATAACTTTGGCACGATCTTCGTAAATTCATTCAATATTTTGTTTGTGTTTAATTTCGCATTTCATACCCAACCTTGTGGGTGAGACGAAATATTCCTTTTTGAGAATTTCTTCAATATAAAATTAAATACCTATAGGATGAAATATATTTTATTGTGTGCGTGAAAACAAATAGCCCGATTTCTGAAAGCGATTTTTTAATTGATTTCAGAGGATTTTACCGCCATGCGTGTATATTTGTATATAGGCATAATTAGGGCAAATGACGATACATTATGTAGATACAGTAATGTATCGCCAATCCGAATTGATTATTGCAAGGGGGTATTCGGATTATGGAATTATACGGATTGGGGAGTACATAGTATGTCATAGGTTAGAAAAAAAAACTCTTCTTTTTTTTAAAGAAAAATTATATTTATTTTATTATTCCTTTACATACAAAAATTAAATTAAATTAATTAATTAAATATTTGTTAGCAATTTTTCCACAAAAACTAAAAGAGCAATCTGTTGGAATAGAAACTTATACGCACATGTGTTTAACCAATGAGAAGAGATAGATACTGCACGTATGAACATGTTCAGATGTATTTTGCATGTCCAGTATGCATATAGAAAGAGTAATGTGACAAATTAACTGTAAAAGCCATCTGAATTCTTAGGTAATTTTTGTAGAATTCGGATTGTAGAATACAAAAATTGAGAAGGTTCGGACTGTAGAATAGGGTAAAGGCACAAGTGGTCGGCCACTTAACTTTTCTTTTCACTTTGCGCTTCTCCAGTTACTAAAGTACTTGATGAACAACGTTTAAACAGAATTTCGTTTAAACTCGAAACAAATATTAATTGATACAAAAAATAATTTTTAATTAAACCCTCACTGTTCTCTAGAAATGACCAAAATTATGAAAAAAGTCATATTGCGCTAGTGGTCGGCCGCCAAATCTTAGTGGTCGGCCAGGTCTAATAAATCAATGAAAAGAACATATTCAATGATCATTTAAGGTTTTATTTGAATGCAAAACATTTAATAAATAATATTTTATTATTTTTAATAGCATAGAATAAACGAAAAAGCACTAAGTTGGCAACAGTTTGTTGAAATCAATTTTGTTGTATCAAATCATACTACCTATGCTTATTTTTCTCTTTGCTTATTTAGAAATAAGTTAATAAGGTGAAATAAGAGCAATTAATCAATAAACTTTCAATATTGTACGTCAAAAGATAAATTTAAGCTATATAGTGCATTTCTTTAGTGTTCGACCATATTAGGCCGAGGACTGAAATTCGCATTAAAACGGGATGCTAGTGGTCGATCACCCCATTATTTACACTGATATTAATATTTTATAGTCTTTGCATAACTAAATACATTCCTTTTGCTTTTAAGAACAATACAGATTCATTAAAATGCTATCTTCCAAACAAATTATAATATTAATTAACACTTTTGTAAATACGCACAACTTAAAAAAAAACAATCAATCACCACATTTTTACACTTTCGCAAATGTGCACGGACTTATGTGTATCTACCAGCTGCAGTATTTGCGTAATAATATCAAATTTGAGGATAGATGTGTAGGATATGTATGTATCTGCTTGTATCTGCATCTTCACATTAGGAAAATTCCTAACGGTATTTATATTACATGAGGAAAAGGGTTAAAGTGGCCGACCACTAGTGCCCTTACCCTACATAATGAGAAAAAAAGGTCATTCGAATTAGCGTGGTATTCGGATTAAAGGTGATTCGGATTAGCGAAACTTTACTGTACATAAGTACATAAAGTATGTGCATATATACATATATATATATTATAATGCTACTGTTTAGTTTCTGAGCGTCTTTAATCATATTTGGTATAGAATGTAGCTAGTAATTATTACCTACTTTCAATAAAATTATAATGGAAATTATAGCAGAAGTAGGTATGCATATGCATACTTCTTGAAAAAATTTAAAATCAAAATACATATTTTATAATAAAAATTAAAAACAAATATTTTTTTTTCCATGTCAACACCTGAGGTACATACAAACATTACATATGTATGTATGTAGGTGCATTTGTTTACCAACTACCACCTTGGTCAGTTCCGGGAATAGCCAACGTCATCTTCAAAATGTTCCTCAAGTTGGGTTCATCAACATTCTTCTTCTTTCTTTAGGTGGCGCAACAGGACATCAATGTTATGCATCAACTGATTTCAGGTCTGATAGATGCCCTGATATACCTACCTACTATACTTTGAAAATTTAACTTTCGGGGGGATCGCTTTATTTTACTGCATGCGTCTCAACCGCATGAGTAAACTCCATAATTAAAATATTAACTTTGTCGGCTTTAATTTGAACACAATTATAGTAAAAAAAAAAAAACTAGACTGCTATACTTACTTCTTAAACCAAAAATTGTTTTCAACCATCTTACATCTAAACAGCAATTTTATTCTATTCTCGTTGAAATATAGTCAATAAACAATGTACCTACTTTGCATTTTTGGCACAGAACAGATCAACTAAAACACAAAATTCATCTTTTCACCAAATACAGAAAAAGAAAAATATAACCTGTGCAATGATTATGATTTTTGTTTTGGCTTATTCACTGTATGTGTTTGTACACATACACACCTACACACATAAAATTACTTTTACTCTTGGTTTCATTCAAATTTCTACCAAACCTGAAAAAAGATATAAATCCCTCATACTCGTAAGTTTGTAACACTCAAATCTAAATTTTTTTTTTTTGGGCTTTTTAGTTAACTCTCCTTGCTTTTGAGTGAACATCGGAAGGCAATGCCACAGACAAGAGAAATATACAGATGTAGAATGGTAGAACAAAAGCATGTTACAAAAAAATTTTAAAACCAGCATACTAAAATCCAAAAACCAGCATACTATCATACATATCAAAATGTTCGTTTCTCTCAATTTCCTTTTCTGTGTTGGACTTCCTTGTGTGATGTGGATGTTGTTGTTGTTGTATTCCCATTGCTGCTTAAATTCGGTTTCTTTTGTATCACGAAAACCTGTTTTAGTTTTTTTTTGTTTGTTTTCGCATACAAAACGAATACACGAGATGCGAGAAGTATGTGTGTGTGATGTAATAATATTTTCTTTTCGCTTTTTTCTTATTGTAAGTAATGCAAGTTTAAAGGGGCATATGGAAGAGGAATAGCGACTATGTATACCAGGGACGTGCCGTGATGTTCCAAGCAGGGTGTTCTACTTTTTTTTTGTTAGATAATAACGTACATATGTATATACTCAGTTTTCTCCTGGACAAGGACGAGGACGTTAAGTAAACAAGGCCAATAAAATAATTTATTAAGAACGGGGCAACCACACAACCAAAATTTTCTTTCATAGTTAGAAATCTAAAAATGTCTACTAAAAGATTTACTGGTGGTAAACCTAACAAATCAAATCCGGAAGAGACGGTGTTGGCCTTCCAGAACTAATTATTTCCAAATTTTCTTCCGAATTTAATTGAGAAAATGGTTTCTTCACTAAATTTTCAATAGCGCATCGACAGGTCATATTTTTCTTTTATATGATTTGGCTTAAAAGAACGACATGCATATCTAACTACTGCCAAAATGCGAATGATCGATGATTTATTAGCCGTGTTTTATTTGTAGACTGTATAGAATAAACATGCTTCCGCAACATGTTTTTAATGTAAAGATTTGAAAAAAAAAACACGCCTATTGTTGTATTGCTTTTTGCTTTCGCTTCAGTCGATATGGAGTTCAACAAATATAGAGCACACCGAAATCGAACAATAACTAAATATCAAGAGAAGAGAATCGAACAAAATTCAACCAAACAAACGTTAACACGCGAAACAAAACAGAATATGAAAAGCAACAAATTGCCCACAGCTAATATCTTCATCGCTAAAGAAAAGGGTAGAAAATATGTTGTATCGAGGCTGGGTGCGCAGTTTGCTGGAGAACCCAAATTCATGTTTTTGTACAGACGATTGTTGGGACTTTGAATGTGGTAGAACTTTTTTTTATATGGATATTTCCTTTGGGTTGGTGCGCTAGTCAGTGGAGAACAACCGGACGAGTCGATGTCAAACTGAATTTAATAAAAAGTTGGTTTGGATAGGTTGCTGGATAGAGGTTTGAAAGTATGTATGTATGACGGCGCGCACCGTTCAATTTACTTACGAAAAGAGGAGATCGGAGAACATTTTGTTCCACGTCAATTTGTGTTGAATGGTTTATATACATTTTGGTATTGCTATTTTGACTGCGGTGTTTGGTTTGGTTGGTTTGGCTATGACGACGGTGCGGCACAACAGAGTGAACAAAAGTGCATGTTAAAGCAGTATTTTTAATTGAGTATTTTTGAATTGCAACTCAATTAGATATTGTTAGCGCATGTATATAAACAAATAAATTTTTCATAAAGATGGATTACGTTGGGGTGTGCGGAGAACACCTGCGCACCTTAGAATAAACGTCACTGATGTATACCATGGCTGTGTGATTTTCATAGTGCTGCAAGTGTTCAAATTTTATTGAATGGGAATTTTGCTACCGCGTACTCGTATGTACATATGTACATATGTACATATATGTATGTATATGCGATGGCCCAACAGTTGGGCGGGAGACGTAGATCATTTCGTTGGTTTTTGTGATTGCAATAAAATATGTAATTTCTTTGAAAACGTTAATTTCATTTCCAGAGTGAAATTGATATATGTATGTGTATGTATGTATGTAATCTCTATATATAAAACAGTTCACTGACTGACTGACAGACAACACACAGACCAAACCGCTGGACCTAAAGGGCTTAAATTTGGACAGTACATTCCTTCAATGGCATAGACATCCGCTTAGAGAGGATTTTTTTAAATTTCCATCTCTAAGTGGGTAAATTCGGAAAAAAAATCGGCTCTCTCTAGCATATGTATTGCTATGTAATGTATGCCTCCACAAATAACTCATTTTTTTTTTCCATTTGAAGGACATGCAGAAATTATCGGAGAAATTTTCTTATCGATTTCTTACAAATAAAAAAAAAATCGCTCAACCATAAATCAAAGAACATCGAAATTTCACAGAAATGTGAAAATAAAACCAAACAAAAACAACAACCACAGATCAAAATATGACCACCATATACACCCACAAACACACCACAGTTTAAAATCCAGAAACACAGACCAGCCAGTCAGTCGTTCGTATACCTATGTTCGTTCGCAAGATCGGTTGAGATAAGTAAGGCAAAATAAAAGGTTGCAACAAAATGAAATATAAAAAAAATGTGTGTATACCGAAGTCACAACACACTGAAGGATGGTTGACTCGCACGACCATGTAACTTAAAACCTGCATGATCATAGAATAAACGAAAAACAGAACAAGTGGAGTCATCTACACAAAAGAAGAGAACTAAACTCGATGTATACCATATTCTACATCTGTGTATTTCTCTTGTCTGTGGCAATGCTAAGCAAGCATAACCGGTTTTACTTTATTCCGACTCAATATTTAATTTTTACTCAATTCTCTCAGAACGTAATATTTTTTTCAATTTTTTGGGAGAAAAGTCGATGCGCCCTCTGGCTTGCCGAGTAACAAACAAAAAATCTTGCTTGATGATAGTACTATTAGTTTCATATACAATGGTACTAGTTATTTTTCTTAATATTGATTCATTTAACATCGTGATAAAAGTATTATCCATATCCGGATAAACTCGAATGTCTTCGACATTACCACGTAACCTGTGGCAAATGAATCCAGCCAGACTTTCTAGGCCGCCGGGGTTTGCTGTACCAACCACGCGCTCATCTCTTGCGAAGCTGGAAATTGGATCCTGTTGGAGAAATATGAAACGGAAACTATTTCAGCATATGGGTGTCTATAGTCGGAATAGTGTTCAGCTTCAATTTATACCCATTTTTCTGAATAAGACCTATAAATTTGCCATAATTAGGTTAATTTCCTTTGGAAATTAGAGATTCCCTTGATATCATCCCGGACTAAAATGAGCACAACAAATTCGAGACGTTTTCAAACTGAACTCGTCTTTTCGTCGGCAAAAATGAACCCATTGCTTCATCAAGCCTTTGTCTTTAGGAAAGCAATTACATCGAATAGGATTTTCATTGCTCACATTATTTTTATTACAGCTGAATATCGCAAACCTATTTATACCCGACTACGCAGAGGAAGGGTTGGTTTTTCTATATGGCTAGTGAGTAGACGTGTGAGTTTACAAATCATAAACATTACCGAATCGCTTCTTGATAGTGTTAATAGCTTTAGACTTGTGACTTTCAAAAAATAACACTAGTGAAACAGTTTTCCAAACATTTTTATCTGAATAAAACCTCTTAAATTAGTTTTCAAATAAGTGGTAAATTTTTCACAGTCTGTGGTAATGCCGTAAAAAGGTCCGAAAACGACGTTAAACGCACCTACACATCCAAATATGTCCTGAAACAATAAACGAACTAGAGCCAACACCTCTCTGGAAACTGAAACAAACTCACCTCAAACTTCTGCTCGGAGAATCGCCGTTCCGGTGGATGACAGCAAAATGTGGGAGAAAATGGACGAAAGATTGGCTAAACAGAGTGAGTTCTTTATTTCTTTAATTGCTTCCCAAATTAGAGAATCCGAAGATAAATTATCTATAAATATGGAAGCTCAAATCGCCGAGTTAAGCACAAGCATAACAAAAATAAACAAACGCGTCACACAGCTCGAAAGCACAAATGAAACAACGACTCTGGTCGTAGACACTTTAAAATCTGACGTAAACAAAATAAAATCATCGGTGTCTGCAGTACACACTGAACTCACTAAATCGAAAAATAAACTGTTAAACGTCACAACACAACTCGACAATGTCAAATCCGAACTTGCAGACGCAACAGCACAAATTCGCGCGATGGAAATAGCACAGGAATCACAAAACAACAAAAGCATTGCATCTGATGCTGTTCTTTATGGCATCCCACACACACAGGATGAGAACTTAAAATCTTGCTTTGACCACCTGTGCCACACTCTCGGAATTAGACCTCCAACACTGAAAGGCATTTTTCGCACTCGCCCGGTTAACAAAAACACTAACAGCTCCGCCATACTCATCAAATTCCAATCACCGTATGACAAAAATTATGTATTGAAATCAATATCAAAATACCGCGGCGAGTCAAACAAAAAACAGCTGTGCCTACGCGACGTGGGACTAATTCAAATGCCCGATCAGGAAACTCCAATTTTTCTCCGCGAGTGTTTGACAAAAAAAAAATCTTTCAACGTGTTCCCAGTAAACACTACTGTTCCATTTCATTTTTCTGAAGTGTAGAGAACACTATTGGATGTCTTTTTTGTAAGCGATGTTAGTAAGATACTTTTTACAGATCAGCTTTCAGCACCAGGCTTCTCAAAACATGACCTTATCTACATGACATTCTACTTTGATACGCAATATTCGAATAGCTCATTCAGATATAGAGATTTTAAAAGCATCGATTACGTGGCCTTAGAACAACATGTCCGAAACGTCGAGTGGAATAACGTTTATTTTTCATCTTCATCGACTGATCAAATCAATTTTATAAACTCACAAATATCATTACTTTTCAATACTCACGTTCCTCTACGCACAAAAACGTGAAGACAAAATCAACCTTCATAGTTTACGCCTGAAATTCGTCAACTTATTCGTCAACGAGACCAAGTATTTCATTATTGGAAACGTTATAGACTGGATGAGTACCAACGGAGCTATCGAAGCCTACGTAACATTGTGGTTAACAAAATACGATCTGCAAAAAAGGTTTTTTATGGTAGCCGTTTGAGCGTGTCTTTGTGTGGTAGGTAACTGTGGAACAACCTACGTGAGTTAGGAGTCGCCAAGAAAAATAACTCAGAAATTCCTGATGACGTAGATGGCAACACTCTCAATCAGAAATTTGTCACCATACCCTTTCCTCTGCTCTCTGATACGTCACCAGATCGAAATGATGATAACTCTGATGACTTGATAAACTCGTTTAACTTCTCTAGAGTAGATAGCACATATGTCGTGGAAAGTATTTTATCTATAAAGTCAAATGCGTTAGGAATAGATGGCATGCACCCGACGTTCATTAAAGCCATTTTACCTATTTTATTGCCATATATAACCCACATCTTCAATACAATCTTGACAATCACAATTGAAAAAAAATTACCATGTGTACTTTTGTACCAATTTCTGTGTAAATCACATTTATCTCGGGAAAGTGTGTTTTTTATTAGTATCATTTTCTTGCGCCATAATGTCGCCTACAAATTCACCATACAAAGTTTTTACCTAGGACTTACAGTTTTCCTGGTGTTAAGTTAATTAAAACACAAGAATCATTCAAAAACGAATATTACCATGTATGCCCGTGTCCTCCATCAAACTAAATGCCAGGCTATTAGACAAATCAGGCGAAAAAGTTTACAGATTAGATTTTTTATACTCAAGCAGATGTCTGGCTGTATGGTCAAGTAAACATAACATTCTAGTAAAAGAGCATTTAGTGATATCACCTGAAATAAAATAATAACAGGTGTGGTCACTTATAGCTCCATTTACTCTGAATCCGCAAATTTCCGCAGCTGATTCAACTTGCATCAAAAAGTACAAAAATCAACCTTTCTGGCAATATATAACATATCGGGGGTCGTGGGGGAAATGCAGTTAAAAGTTTAACACAAAACAGAATGAAATTTTATTTGAATTTTTTTTCTCTCCACTTTCATAGTGCCACCACTTGTACAGTTACACATATTCCACCTAAAATAAAATAGACAACGGAATTCCTACCTTCTACTAATAGATCCATTCCAAAAAATAATTGTTTGCATTAACGAAAGTAGATGAAAAATAGAAAATCCAGTGACGCTTACTTGCAAAGCATTAAAACTCAAAAGCGATGGGCTTGCAATGAGATAACTTTGGAGATAAAAATCAAACGGTTTTGACTTAAGGATCATTTTTTTTTCTCATTAATATTAGTTTTGGGTTGTTCTCAGCTAGCTTGTTGCGTTCAAAAATCGCACCAAAAGCTCCGTTCCGTTCCTTCTCTCCGCTCCCACCTTTTTCTCTTTTTTCTCCACTCCGCTACCTTCAGAGAGCGATGCGCTTGTGGAAAGTTACTGGGCTTCACGCCCGTACTTTCGCTTTCGCACGCTATTTGAAGTTAGCAAAGCAGGTACCCCGAATTCAGAGCCAGTCGGCGAACTGGAAACTCTAAGGGATGGACCATCCACAACGCCCTGAAGACGCCCCATGAGAAACCCCTTCATCAATCGAAAGGCCTGAGCCCAACCTAAACCCTATTGGTTGCTCTTTAAAGAAATTACATTTTGTAAACCCCAATTCTTCAACAAACTCATGTAAAGAATAGCTTCTGATTCCCTGGGTTCTCTTTGCCCCTTGTTTCTTCTGCCCAAGGGTTTACTTCGTTAAAATCCGCGAAAGATACTTATCCTTCCGAGTCAGGTTCATTGTTGGGTGTAAAAGTTAATTAATGGTTATTGTGGGCGGGTAGAGATGCGAACCAAAACAGTCACTAGTACCTCAAAACAAACAGAACTAGAACTTGCGAATATTGGAAGTGTGACTGGAAATTGCAGAGGAGGCAGCTGTCGGAACTCTGGATGTGATTCCCTTTGTTCTGGCAGCTGAATCAACTAACAATGGCAAGGCGAATTCATCATCACTAACACCACTAAAACTTTCCCGCCAAGGATACAGTGCGTCAGGAAGTGTTGGTGAAGTGCTCTCAATGAGAGCTTAACGAAGGCGAGATGGCTGAATTCGCATGCTATGGATGTGTGCGTATGTGTGTGTGAATGGCGGTCCAAAGCTCTCAGTGCGGCTACTAGCACTTCTTGGTTGACCGTCTGAGAGATAGCAGACCATTGTTGGAAAAGAGAAACATATTTAGAGGACAATAGACAAAGAAGTTTACAAACGAGAGGCAAATTAAGATACTACAACATAAGACAAAAATACGAGAAGATAGAAAACGAGAAGTTTGGAGATACGACAGATTGAGATAGAGACTGTGGCGGAGAATTATCTTTCCCCATCACAACAGGAGATAGCCTTTGAAGGATACATAAGCCCCAGAGTCGAAAGGATATAAGATAAGTATAGTGAAGAAATAATTGTATAGTAGAGTTCCGCAAGAATAGATTTGAAATTAGTAGAAATAAACCTTTGTCCCCGCGTAATTAACGGCAGTAAAAGAATCTGCCACTATTATCGGCTCGCGACCCGTTCCATTCTGGAACTGTCCAATAACCCTAGTTGGAACCGTAAGGGAAATCGTAAGCTATTCCGTTGGCCACCGATATATATATATATATATATATATTGATTTCCATACCTTATTTCATTTAACTTACATCGATTTTCATTTACATCTAATTTATATCTAATATTTATTATTTATTATTATTATTATAACTTTATTGATACATAAATAGAATTACATGATCAATAATGGAAAAAAAAATAAAGCGCTAGCTACCAGGGCTTTCGGCTATAGTCTAATATTTAATATCGCTAACTTTCATATATTCGGTGTAGCCATCGTTATTTCTTGGTCTTGAGTTGGTTTTTTTCATCTACCTCAGTAGATTTTTTCCAACTCCACCCTAAATTTAAATCCTAGCTTTGGGTCATAATCATAATAATACTCACTTCCATTTCGTTTGACTTTAATAAATCGACCAAGTTCTTTATAACGTGGTTCAAAAAGAATTCACCTCGTCTTTGCATTTTTCCCATTCATTCGAATTTCAGAATCACCGGTGGTTTACTTGTGTTTACTTCGTAAAAGGTTTCCCAATCCCTTCATTCAAAAATTGGGTGGCGCCCTTAAAATTAATTTCACTTCGTATTCATTGTGAATACAACACACAAATCCCGAACCCACCCCAGCTGATCAGCCGGCAAATTGCAGCGAATTTCCCGCTGCCGTTGGATAATTCATTCCCCCAGGCTAATTGACGTTTACGCACACGCGGTGCATCGGGTGTCTTATTTGGTTTCGTTTTGTTTGTTTTCGCGAATAATTATAGTTTAACTTTTTATTAGTGCCGGGGATTAGTAATTATCCAACAAGCTTAAGTGATTTTGGGTGAAAACTTTTACAATGAATTTTTCGACTTTTGGCCTACGATGGAACCACTGTGCGATCGGAGAGATTTTTTCTTTTTTCCCTTCGATTTCTCCTTTCATCAACAAAATATATTGCTAGTGGTGATAACGTTTTATAGTGTAAAAGGGGGTAGAGAGAGGAAAAGGACAGGGAGATAAAGTGTGGAGAGCGATGAAGAGATTGAGAGGCAAGGACAGCGGAAAAAGTGATTACGATTCTTTAAAGAATTCATCATATCTCATATCTGATTTGTTCTATAGTGTTAGCAAACAACCACTTCTGACGTCCAAAAGTCTAATAATTTTATTAAACAGTTTTAAATTAATTTAAAGAAAAATTAGACAAATAATATTCGAAGTGGATATGTATGCACATACCTATGCATATAGAGGGAGATGTTCGTCCACGCTGTTCATTACATCCAAACCGCACCCGTATATATTTAACAGTTAGTAAAATTTATTAACATACCTGCTTCAACAGATTTTGCGGGTAGGGCTTGCTCAGCCCATTGCCTCAATTTAATATCCACCATTGTGTTAAACGAATCTAAGATAGAAAAAAATTAAACAAATGTCAATACTAATACTTTTAACAACATACGAGTAATATAAATAAACAAACAAGATTTTACGGGATAATAACATTAAGATGTGATAAGTGCAATCAATTAATGGGTACATGTTATTATTTAATTGAACCGATTTGATTGGTTAAAGTCAAACTGATGATCCACAAGGACGATAAAAACGAAACATTCTTATTCTACTATAATATTACTTTGAGAACCTGACTGAGCGGCCGGAAGATATATGTTTTCAAATACATAATTTGATAGTTTATCCCACAGTTTGTTGTTGAGTGCTTCCTCCCATTTCTTTGCAGAGATTTGAGACAGGCTGACGACTTCATCTAATATTTCACCTTTGGCTTTATCAAATAATTCATCTCTTCCGGATTCTCTTAACCTAATTAAAAAATATGTAAATTAATATTTAGTGAATGGTTTCGAAACAAAAGTAAAACCTTGGAAAGTTATTTTTCCACTCAGTTTCTAAATTGAATCTTGTTGCTTTAAATGCATCTGCCTGTTGCTCAATTGTTTCGCGAACCATTTTCCAGAATCGATCTGAGATTGCTAAACTTAAGTTTCTGCTCGTTACTTGATGCGGCATGATTACACCTCTGCGGCTATAAAATAAAAGATAAATAAAAATTTGGTTTTAGGCTTATTGTAGGAATATTTACTGAAAGAGTTTGGAATTTTTGAAAAAGTCTTCTTCATATTGACGTATAGCTTCAATGCTGTCATCTTTCCTTCCTCTACCGGTGACAACTGCATAATATCCCAAAGCTTTCATGGGAAACAACTTTCCAGAGAGTATTTTTCTGATCTAAAGAAATTTCGTATTAAAACAATGTATGGGCAGTGTAGTTATGAATTACCCGATCAGGATCTGCCAGTTCTTCCGCTAAATCTACTTTTGTGAGCACAAATATTGTGCGCCTTCCCAATGGATCGCACTGAGTCACCAAATCAGTCACATTACTTCGTTCAGCGTCAATGGATCCATCTTGGATACATAAAATGATTGCATTTGGATTGCTCATATAATGCTTTGTCATTTGGAAGATGGAATCTTTCGTATCAGCTGCCATATCAACCGTCATCGTCTTTTTTTTTTGTTAAAAAAAAATATATATTTAATTTCTTTTAACACATCATAACATAACTTACCGATATGATACCAGGTAAATCGACCAGTACCATCCTTTGAAGACCAGGCCCTCTCACTGTCATTGAAATCACTTCATTACTAACCGTTTTACCACCACGAACTGAGGCACGCATTCTTAATTCTACTTCTCTTCGTAGATCGGCTAAATCGGACTCTTTATTTAAGTCATACTCTCTATCAGAGTCACGGAACTGAGCAATGTGATAAGGGCCTTCCGACAGAGTAACCTTTACAGGAGCCCTAGTCATCATTTCTCCACTGCCACGTGGAAAAATTCTTGCTTTAGCGATAGATTCAAGTACTGATGTTTTTCCACTGCTTTGATCGCCAACTACAACTACCCTGGGCAAATGATCAGCCGTAGAATAGCTAGTATCATAACCAGACAGCTCATCCAACACTTCCGAGTACATATCGATAAGTGATTTCTTAATCTTTTTAATCGACGTTTTTCTGTTTGTCTTCAATATTAAGTACTGCTGACGCAAATCTCTATTTTCTTTCTCCATCTTTTCTAGTTCCTTTTGGTATTTTATTTGAACGTTCATTATTTCAGTTTGCAAGGTCTCCACCTGCGTCTGAAGCGTTTCTAGTTAAATAATTTTGAATTAAAAAAAACCTCAATGACAAAGTTATACTACATACCATACTTTTTGCGGCTTTCATCATTTGATAACCCTATTGCGTTAACAATTCCCTTAGACTTTAAGTCGTCTTTTGCTGAAATAAAATACTCAATAAGGACCTTCATAAATGTAAGCACATGTATAAAATATGTAATATAATTAGGAAAATAGAAATCTAAAAAATTCCGAAATGGTAGTATTCAGAAGATTATATTTGCTGTTAAAAGTATTTACTTTGTTATTATGAACAAGAATGAATTAAAATAGTGATTTTTTTAAAATGTATAACGTACATTCTTCAATGATATTGTTTCCTTGATAATCAGCGGCCTCAATAGCATCGTCCAAACGGTTATCAAACCACATTCTCCACTCGGCTAATTTTTCTTCCCCGAGTTGCTTTAGTTTTGGATCTAGATATGCAAAACAAACAACGACAGGGAGTCTTTTAGTACAAAACTATTTAAAAAAAATTCATTTCTTCAAATATAATGATCTGAATACACCATGTGCTATTAATTAGCAAATGGTTGTCTAACTTCGACAATTCAAATATGATCAGTTTAGGAGTCAACAAAATACATTAGCTGTCATTTTGTTACACTTTTACACTTTAGCAATACTACTTAGAGTGTAAAGAGTGTAAGTTTTTGACAGCTTATCAAAGTTTTCGTTATTAATTAAATTTCTTCAAATTTAAAGAAGTGCGGTTGAAAATGGACCAAGGAAATTTCTGGAATTTCCTGGAAACTGATTGTGGATTTGGTTGTGTTCGAGGTAAGTTATAAGTACAAAATAAAGAATCAAAGGTTTTACATTTATTTTTCTATGCAGCAAAATTATAAAAATGTGTCCTTATTACGACAGACTTCAAGAAATTTATGGCGACAAGAGTGTAGGAGGAATTGTCCAACGTACGTGGCAGAAACTTAAATTTGAAGAAGAAGAACTACTATTCGAGCAAGAACTGAAAAACAGGAATTTGCGTTAAAACAGTTGCAGATTAAAAAATAAGAAAGAATAGCTATGTAGGAGATCAAAATTATATATAAAAAAAAGTTAAAAAAAACTAAAACCCGACTACGGGAAAAACTAACTGAAAAGTACGAAACAATATGGAATAAAACGATGATGTTCAAAGTAAAGCCATGGTCGCATGTCGCTTTCCCCTACTTATATATATACGTTTTTATTATGGCATGCAACCACGGCTATACTCTGAACATCATCGTTTCGCTTCATCTTGTTTCGCACTTTTTAGTGCAATAACTATTTGCTGATGGTTTGCATTATTACTATCCTTTGGTGGATGTGTGTACAGTTGTACTGGGTAAAAATGATTAAGAGTGCAGTGACATGGACAGTAATTCTACACCCTACAAATCGAAAAAGTCAGACTTCGCAAATATCCACAATCATTTTTTCAATACCTTCGTATGAAGAATCAATGAATCAGTTCCCAAAATATCTGTATCCCAAAACGGGCCACCTTGTATACATATATGTATAGAGCCTTGGCCAAATGTATTAGGCACCTTATAAAATTCTTAATATCTTCGAAAAATAAGTTTAAATGAAATGAGAAGAAGCAGATAGGATAAATAAGTAGTTTTATTAAGGATAATTAGTATTTAGTCACGCCGCCTTGATGACTGCAGCGACTCTCTTGAGCATAGTGCTAACTAGCTTGCCACACTCTTCCGAAGAAATATCACTCCACTCTTGCTGTAACACATTTTTAAGTGCTTCTTTTGATGTTATAGAGTGCTCTTTGATCCTACGCTTTAGAATAGAAAAGATGTTCTATAGGGTTGAGATCCGTCTGTGCAGGCCACTCGATGGTCTATGTTATTGTCTTCAAACCACCTCGTAGTTAGGGCTGATTTATGGCAGGGTAAATTTTTTTGTTGGAATTTTGCTCTGCTCTGAACTAAAAAAGAAAAAAACGCCTAATAACACTCCAAAGTAGATACTAACTATACACAGGCAAAAATGTGTTTATGAATAACGAAAATTTATAGCCGGCTTTTTAATTTAGTGCCGGCTGTAACTAAAGTCGGCTCTAGGCACTATTCATGGGCTGACTATGAATTTGCGTCATTAATTTTTATATACATAAGTACATAGATAATGTAACAGAAGGTGTGATGAGCTGTTGAGACGCATACGCACACTATGACGTCTCCAGTATTTTGAATATAGCTCAGCTCTAGGATAACGCAGAAGGATGATACCTCAAATGAATCAGGGGAAAATTTACTAAATTCACTTATTTTTCTGTTTTTCAATCCGATAAGCCATTATTTGTTAGTAGATCTAAAGCTATGAGCCTAGGTGTGACTCAGGGATCAGTTCTTGGTCCCATACTGTTCCTAATTTACATTAACTCCTTATTTAGCCAACCATTTATAACGAAAAGTTACAGCGTTCGCAGTTGATCTTGGCATTGCATACCGCTCAGATAGTCTTCTTAATTTAAGCGCGGATATAAATCACGATGTCCACCTCCTGAGATTGTGGTTTTTGGAACACAAACTGGTTGTCAGCAACAAGACCAAATTGATGCACTTCAGTCTAAATATGCAAGAACCCCTTAACTTTGACAGTGTCAAATTGTGTTTGCTCTGAGGCAGCCACAATGTCAATGTTGAATAAACAAGCATCTTGTGACCCACGCTGTTTTAAAATTGAAATGGTTAATCAGTTTAAATACTTACGTATTACTTTTGACCAAAATATGACCTGGTCAGTACGAAGCTTTTATCGCCTTAAATAATTCTGTGACAAAAAAAAAAAATTTAAAAACAGTATATTCCCCCTGTTCTGCATTCCACTTTTAGTGAATTCAACCACCAAAAGTGGAATTGGGTGTTCTGCATTCCGAACGAAACTATGAAATGTGGATTGTATGTTCGAAAGTGAATATTTTGGTGTTCTGCATTCCACTCAAGATGACAGCTGTAAATTCGTGTTCTGCATTCCGAAAATCCTGTGATTTTAGTGAATTGAATTCACTTGAGATTCTTGACGTGAATTGAATTCACATGCCGTTGTAAAGTGAATTAATTAATTAATTTGTTGATCAGAATCATTTTGAAAAATGTGAGTAGAATAATAAGACTTTCCATTAGTGTATTAAAATAATTCCTTTGTTTAATATAGTACAACACAAAAATTAGAGGCAAGAGAGTATTCTCTTGAATTACATGAAAGAAAATCAAGATTTCTCTGACTCCACTTCTAGCAGGATATCAACAAATATTTTCTTACTCACCCTAAAAAAATCCAAAAATCATTGAATAAATTATTTTTCTTCAGTTGTCTAGCTTCTGCTTACAATGCTTCGGGAAGATCCAGAATGTTAGATTTATCTCGCAAAATCTTCCTGCGAACTCTCTCCATTCGGTTTTCTTCGCGGTTTTTACCAATCATTTAAAAATTTTGTTTTCCATTTTTTCCATTTTTTGAATAAAATATATTTTTTCTTAAATGTTTAATTCACTTGCACAAAACAAAAACCAAGAACTTAAAATCTCCAATGATTTTGAATTTCAAACAAATGAATTCGAAGTGGATTCCAAAAATTCGAAATCACTCGGAATGCAGAACACTGAATTCCATTCCGAGTGAATTTCAATTTCGGTTTCAATCCACTTTCACTCGAAATGCAGAACAGGGGGGATTATATATATTTATATTTCAATCAAGGCTACAGCACGGAATAAGTTGCTGGGGTGGTGCTTACAATACAAAGCTCAAGCCTGTGTTTGCATTGCAAAAGTGCCTTCTTTCGATTCCGCAAGCGTGAGAGTGAGTTTTTTTTTGACAAATTTCGTGAAAACAGGTGAAGAATTTTATTCACTCTGTTTTCGGTTGTGAGGACGGAAAGTACCTACTGTAACTTTTTTATTTATTTTTTCTCAAAATTCTCAGATCTATGCATAAATGGAGGAAATCACATTAGGCACATCTGTGGCCGCAGTGATAAAGTACACGGTCCCACCTCTATCAACAATCTAGGTAAAAAGATTTGAAGAAATCCTGAGAAGCATATTGGTGACTCGGAAACATATTATTATTTAATTGTTAATTTGTTAAAGCTTGTTTAGAAAAAAATAATAATTTATCTATCTACCTATATAAACTCAAAAACCAACCATCCGATTGACTTGAAAATTACACTGATCACCCCTGTAATCAATTCTGATCGATCGGTTAATTTCGAATTCATCCCTTGTATGTTAATTCCGTTCGTTTTCAATCACAAGGGATGAATTGGAAATTAACCGATTTTTTCAAATTCATTCCTGGTAATTCCGTTCGTTTTCAATCCGGTCGAAATTGATCACAAGGTGTATATACTTTTTATGATGTTTGAAGTTGGAATTTGGTTGAAACTCGAAATTCGGTATTACTGAAGCTGAACACAAAGAGAAAAAGAGTTGCCTGTCAACAGAAAACCAACCCCACGTGGGGGTTTCAACTCACATCCGGTTGAAATGCATATAAACGCGAGCTGAGCTGAAACATGGGTGACAATAATGATTGTCTCTGATATTATAGCTAGTAACTGAAGAGTGGCTGGGACCACTCATAAGTCTTATGAGCGCTCATAAATACGCACTAATAGCGGTTGGTGAATAGGTTTATGAAGCTCTTAATTTATGAGCGGTCGATAGCTACCGGCCTAAATATGAGGTTTAGAGAATTTATTGCAATGTACGAATGTTAATTTTCATATTTCAGATATTTCAGAAAATTGCTTGATAAGTATAACTTAGTTACAGTATCTAACAAATTTATGTCGAAGGGAGTTGTTTTTGGTCAGTAAGAATCTGACACTACTATGAGCACGCGCTTGCTATTCTCATAGTGTCTATGGAAGATTTTCACCTACCCTCGGAAAAAACAAAAAATATATTTCAGATTTAAAATTTAATTTAGAGATCCATATCTAAGTCTATTTAATAAAAAAAAGAAAGAAAAAAACCATAAATGAAACCAATTTCACAACAGGAAACATGATCACATCATATCTAATGATGAGAGGCTTCGTCCTACTACCACACGGACGTTCAACTCGGGGCGCCTTTCAAAAAGCCTTATGAGAAAACAACTTGTAATCTATCTTACGCAGGTAGCCGCATGTGGTGGTGCTACTAAAAAGTACTGCCGACTTTTTCATTATCCCGCCGAAAACACCTTAAAGTTTTTCACAGTGCCCACCTCTTTCGAATGTCTGACAGGCATCAAAGAGTATCATTTGTCACGATTGAGCTTCTCAACTCGCCGTTCGGAGTCGGCAAAAAACTGTAGGTCCCTTCCATTCGTGCAAAAATATAACACGCACACACAAATGGTTGCGAGAAGCAGGCCCAGGTTCACCTCGAGCTGTAGCGCCAACTAAGTAAGTAAGTAAGACTTTTTCATTATACATACAGCTGCGGTCAAAAAAATAGCACTGCGAGAATATAATCTGCATCCATATGAGATATTTTTATATCTGGAATTCTTTTTCTCAGTTTACTATTAAATACTATAACCCAGAGTGTGTTCTTTGCAATTCGTAGTAAATCTGTTCAAAATGATAACGGTAGATGAAATCAACTGCAAGTTTTTAATAACAAAGTCTCGGTTATGCAGTCAAAATAATAGCACCAGAAGAGGCAGTCGCGAAAAATGTGAATTGAATTCACATGCCGTTGTAAAGTGAATTAATTAATTAATTTGTTGATCAGAATCATTTTGAAAAATGTGAGTAGAATAATAAGACTTTCCATTAGTGTATTAAAATAATTCCTTTGTTTAATATAGTACAACACAAAAATTAGAGGCAAGAGAGTATTCTCTTGAATTACATGAAAGAAAATCAAGATTTCTCTGACTCCACTTCTAGCAGGATATCAATAAATATTTTCTTACTCACCCTAAAAAAATCCAAAAATCATTGAATAAATTATTTTTCTTCAGTTGTCTAGCTTCTGCTTACAATGCTTCGGGAAGATCCAGAATGTTAGATTTATCTCGCAAAATCTTCCTGCGAACTCTCTCCATTCGGTTTTCTTCGCGGTTTTTACCAATCATTTAAAAATTTTGTTTTCCATTTTTTGAATAAAATATATTTTTTCTTAAATGTTTAATTCACTTGCACAAAACAAAAACCAAGAACTTAAAATCTCCAATGATTTTGAATTTCAAACAAATGAATTCGAAGTGGATTCCAAAAATTCGAAATCACTCGGAATGCAGAACACTGAATTCCATTCCGAGTGAATTTTAATTTCGGTTTCAATCCACTTTCACTCGAAATGCAGAACAGGGGGGATTATATATATTTATATTTCAATCAAGGCTACAGCACGGAATAAGTTGCTGGGGTGGTGCTTACAATACAAAGCTCAAGCCTGTGTTTGCATTGCAAAAGTGCCTTCTTTCGATTCCGCAAGCGTGAGAGTGAGTTTTTTTTTGACAAATTTCGTGAAAACAGGTGAAGAATTTTATTCACTCTGTTTTCGGTTGTGAGGACGGAAAGTACCTACTGTAACTTTTTTATTTATTTTTTCTCAAAATTCTCAGATCTATGCATAAATGGAGGAAATCACATTAGGCACATCTGTGGCCGCAGTGATAAAGTACACGGTCCCACCTCTATCAACAATCTAGGTAAAAAGATTTGAAGAAATCCTGAGAAGCATATTGGTGACTCGGAAACATATTATTATTTAATTGTTAATTTGTTAAAGCTTGTTTAGAAAAAAATAATAATTTATCTATCTACCTATATAAACTCAAAAACCAACCATCCGATTGACTTGAAAATTACACTGATCACCCCTGTAATCAATTCTGATCGATCGGTTAATCTCGAATTCATCCCTTGTATGTTAATTCCGTTCGTTTTCAATCACAAGGGATGAATTGGAAATTAACCGATTTTTTCAAATTCATTCCTGGTAATTCCGTTCGTTTTCAATCCGGTCGAAATTGATCACAAGGTGTATATACTTTTTATGATGTTTGAAGTTGGAATTTGGTTGAAACTCGAAATTCGGTATTACTGAAGCTGAACACAAAGAGAAAAAGAGTTGCCTGTCAACAGAAAACCAACCCCACGTGGGGGTTTCAACTCACATCCGGTTGAAATGCATATAAACGCGAGCTGAGCTGAAACATGGGTGACAATAATGATTGTCTCTGATATTATAGCTAGTAACTGAAGAGTGGCTGGGACCACTCATAAGTCTTATGAGCGCTCATAAATACGCACTAATAGCGGTTGGTGAATAGGTTTATGAAGCTCTTAATTTATGAGCGGTCGATAGCTACCGGCCTAAATATGAGGTTTAGAGAATTTATTGCAATGTACGAATGTTAATTTTCATATTTCAGATATTTCAGAAAATTGCTTGATAAGTATAACTTAGTTACAGTATCTAACAAATTTATGTCGAAGGGAGTTGTTTTTGGTCAGTAAGAATCTGACACTACTATGAGCACGCGCTTGCTATTCTCATAGTGTCTATGGAAGATTTTCACCTACCCTCGGAAAAAACAAAAAATATATTTCAGATTTAAAATTTAATTTAGAGATCCATATCTAAGTCTATTTAATAAAAAAAAGAAAGAAAAAAACCATAAATGAAACCAATTTCACAACAGGAAACATGATCACATCATATCTAATGATGAGAGGCTTCGTCCTACTACCACACGGGCGTTCAACTCGGGGCGCCTTTCAAAAAGCCTTATGAGAAAACAACTTGTAATCTATCTTACGCAGGTAGCCGCATGTGGTGGTGCTACTAAAAAGTACTGCCGACTTTTTCATTATCCCGCCGAAAACACCTTAAAGTTTTTCACAGTGCCCACCTCTTTCGAATGTCTGACAGGCATCAAAGAGTATCATTTGTCACGATTGAGCTTCTCAACTCGCCGTTCGGAGTCGGCAAAAAACTGTAGGTCCCTTCCATTCGTGCAAAAATATAACACGCACACACAAATGGTTGCGAGAAGCAGGCCCAGGTTCACCTCGAGCTGTAGCGCCAACTAAGTAAGTAAGTAAGACTTTTTCATTATACATACAGCTGCGGTCAAAAAAATAGCACTGCGAGAATATAATCTGCATCCATATGAGATATTTTTATATCTGGAATTCTTTTTCTCAGTTTACTATTAAATACTATAACCCAGAGTGTGTTCTTTGCAATTCGTAGTAAATCTGTTCAAAATGATAACGGTAGATGAAATCAACTGCAAGTTTTTAATAACAAAGTCTCGGTTATGCAGTCAAAATAATAGCACCAGAAGAGGCAGTCGCGAAAAATGTGAATTGAATTCACATGCCGTTGTAAAGTGAATTAATTAATTAATTTGTTGATCAGAATCATTTTGAAAAATGTGAGTAGAATAATAAGACTTTCCATTAGTGTATTAAAATAATTCCTTTGTTTAATATAGTACAACACAAAAATTAGAGGCAAGAGAGTATTCTCTTGAATTACATGAAAGAAAATCAAGATTTCTCTGACTCCACTTCTAGCAGGATATCAACAAATATTTTCTTACTCACCCTAAAAAAATCCAAAAATCATTGAATAAATTATTTTTCTTCAGTTGTCTAGCTTCTGCTTACAATGCTTCGGGAAGATCCAGAATGTTAGATTTATCTCGCAAAATCTTCCTGCGAACTCTCTCCATTCGGTTTTCTTCGCGGTTTTTACCAATCATTTAAAAATTTTGTTTTCCATTTTTTGAATAAAATATATTTTTTCTTAAATGTTTAATTCACTTGCACAAAACAAAAACCAAGAACTTAAAATCTCCAATGATTTTGAATTTCAAACAAATGAATTCGAAGTGGATTCCAAAAATTCGAAATCACTCGGAATGCAGAACACTGAATTCCATTCCGAGTGAATTTTAATTTCGGTTTCAATCCACTTTCACTCGAAATGCAGAACAGGGGGGATTATATATATTTATATTTCAATCAAGGCTACAGCACGGAATAAGTTGCTGGGGTGGTGCTTACAATACAAAGCTCAAGCCTGTGTTTGCATTGCAAAAGTGCCTTCTTTCGATTCCGCAAGCGTGAGAGTGAGTTTTTTTTTGACAAATTTCGTGAAAACAGGTGAAGAATTTTATTCACTCTGTTTTCGGTTGTGAGGACGGAAAGTACCTACTGTAACTTTTTTATTTATTTTTTCTCAAAATTCTCAGATCTATGCATAAATGGAGGAAATCACATTAGGCACATCTGTGGCCGCAGTGATAAAGTACACGGTCCCACCTCTATCAACAATCTAGGTAAAAAGATTTGAAGAAATCCTGAGAAGCATATTGGTGACTCGGAAACATATTATTATTTAATTGTTAATTTGTTAAAGCTTGTTTAGAAAAAAATAATAATTTATCTATCTACCTATATAAACTCAAAAACCAACCATCCGATTGACTTGAAAATTACACTGATCACCCCTGTAATCAATTCTGATCGATCGGTTAATCTCGAATTCATCCCTTGTATGTTAATTCCGTTCGTTTTCAATCACAAGGGATGAATTGGAAATTAACCGATTTTTTCAAATTCATTCCTGGTAATTCCGTTCGTTTTCAATCTGGTCGAAATTGATCACAAGGTGTATATACTTTTTATGATGTTTGAAGTTGGAATTTGGTTGAAACTCGAAATTCGGTATTACTGAAGCTGAACACAAAGAGAAAAAGAGTTGCCTGTCAACAGAAAACCAACCCCACGTGGGGGTTTCAACTCACATCCGGTTGAAATGCATATAAACGCGAGCTGAGCTGAAACATGGGTGACAATAATGATTGTCTCTGATATTATAGCTAGTAACTGAAGAGTGGCTGGGACCACTCATAAGTCTTATGAGCGCTCATAAATACGCACTAATAGCGGTTGGTGAATAGGTTTATGAAGCTCTTAATTTATGAGCGGTCGATAGCTACCGGCCTAAATATGAGGTTTAGAGAATTTATTGCAATGTACGAATGTTAATTTTCATATTTCAGATATTTCAGAAAATTGCTTGATAAGTATAACTTAGTTACAGTATCTAACAAATTTATGTCGAAGGGAGTTGTTTTTGGTCAGTAAGAATCTGACACTACTATGAGCACGCGCTTGCTATTCTCATAGTGTCTATGGAAGATTTTCACCTACCCTCGGAAAAAACAAAAAATATATTTCAGATTTAAAATTTAATTTAGAGATCCATATCTAAGTCTATTTAATAAAAAAAAGAAAGAAAAAAACCATAAATGAAACCAATTTCACAACAGGAAACATGATCACATCATATCTAATGATGAGAGGCTTCGTCCTACTACCACACGGACGTTCAACTCGGGGCGCCTTTCAAAAAGCCTTATGAGAAAACAACTTGTAATCTATCTTACGCAGGTAGCCGCATGTGGTGGTGCTACTAAAAAGTACTGCCGACTTTTTCATTATCCCGCCGAAAACACCTTAAAGTTTTTCACAGTGCCCACCTCTTTCGAATGTCTGACAGGCATCAAAGAGTATCATTTGTCACGATTGAGCTTCTCAACTCGCCGTTCGGAGTCGGCAAAAAACTGTAGGTCCCTTCCATTCGTGCAAAAATATAACACGCACACACAAATGGTTGCGAGAAGCAGGCCCAGGTTCACCTCGAGCTGTAGCGCCAACTAAGTAAGTAAGTAAGACTTTTTCATTATACATACAGCTGCGGTCAAAAAAATAGCACTGCGAGAATATAATCTGCATCCATATGAGATATTTTTATATCTGGAATTCTTTTTCTCAGTTTACTATTAAATACTATAACCCAGAGTGTGTTCTTTGCAATTCGTAGTAAATCTGTTCAAAATGATAACGGTAGATGAAATCAACTGCAAGTTTTTAATAACAAAGTCTCGGTTATGCAGTCAAAATAATAGCACCAGAAGAGGCAGTCGCGAAAAAATTACTTCTTTTTTATAAAATACTAGCGGATACCCGGCGTGCGTTGCTACGCTTTATTTCACAGTAATTTTTTTCACTGTTCTTATGCCGATACAATGCTGCATGCGTTGATTATAATGAGCCGAAACGAAAGTCGAAACATCTTATACACGAATGAGAATGAAGCTGTTCTGCTAATCTAGTTTTATACAGAAATAGCCGAAAACCATTAGGAGTCCGGAAAAAAGTACTTTGGAGCGACGAACCCGAGGTTAATCGTGTTTAAATCCGTTGGTAAAGTGTATGTCAGGCGTCCTCCAAAGCACTTTTTTCCGGAAACCGGAAGCCGAATGGTTTTCGGATATGCAGTTTCGCAAAATCAAGTCTCCTCTTTATGGTCTTCGTTGACACATGCGGTTTTTTGCGGGTTATGCATCCACGAAGATTATGGTTTGGAAAGCGACGCCTAATGGTCCTAGCTGATAGTTCTTGGTTAATTTGAGGTTCAACAATCTCCCTAATTTTCGTAGACGTAAGAATAGTATTGGCCTCACTTGTTCCTCAAATTAACCTGTCTTCCTTTGGAGTGGTTTTTCGTTCAATCTCCTTTCTTTTGGGGTTTTCAAAACTTCCGATCTTCTTAAAGACTTGTATTGCTCCGAAAACAAGCTTCTTTGAGCAACTAAACCTTTTCGCTATTGACGCTATCGACATCTTTTCATTTTGATAGCTCTGGACTAATAGCTTTCGGATTTCTGGAGTACAAGATTTATTCTTACCAATTTTTTTACTGTACTTTAATTAATATTAACAAAGCAATCCTAAATAAATAAAGAAATATTTTTTACATCACGGAAATCAATGTACATATTTTGTACAAAGTTTTCACTTTAAAAAATCGTTTCTAATTCTCTGTCCACAGCGAATTGTAACTGCAGCCGAACTTTCTGCAATTGTGCCAGTTTGACAACCACCTGATCTCATGAAAACATATTAAAATAATAAACAGTTAAACAGTAATCTAATAACGGTACTAGCGCATCAGAATATAGCTTGTAAAAAAAGAACCCATTACTTATATGCGTTGGCGATTATCGTTTCTAATTCTGTGGCCACCACTGTATATATCTACCCGCTTTGGTTAGATAATTTTTATTTTTTAGCACGCATTCACATAACCGATACTACTACGTCACCCACTGCTGCATGACTTTTGGCTACGATTTCCACTGATGGAAAATTGGTCGCTATGACTTTATGAATTGTTTTGAGCATAGCTCAGCTTCAAGATAACGCAGATGGATGATTTATAGCTTAAACGAATTAGTGGGCAATTTACTAAATCCACATAGTTTTTCAATCCGATAAGCCATTGTTGAGTTAGGGGCTGTTTACAGGCAGAAAAATAGCTTTTTACCCCCTTTCTGCCACTAACTCAGCTCCTAGCACACCGATTATGACCAAACTCCACTGAAACACTCTCAGAATACCAACATTTTCCACAAAATTTGAACTCAATCGGATCGGTAGTTTCGGAGTCTATAACATACATACAAACAATGTTTCATTTTTATAAATATAGATTAAGCGAATCGTTTTGATTATGTACATTAATTGAGTAATACATATTTCTTCTTCAGAAAAACAAACAATTGTTATTACTTTTTTAGTTATGGGCCTTGGAAAACACTGTAGCCGAGAAAAAATAAATTTCATCAAAAGCTTAATTTCTGATGGTAAAACATATGCAGAAATTAGAAAAACACGTGGTAGAAAGTCATCTATGTATAAAAACGTTTACTCAGTCTCTCCAAAAAGGAACCGTTTAAATCAGCTGTCGAAATGAAAACAGAATTGGATGTATCAGTAAGCGTTGAAACTATTCGTCGAAGATTGAGGCAGGAAGATTTGAAAGCCCGCAGACCAAGAAAGGTCCCGTTGCTAAGACCATGTCATGTTAAGAAGATATTACAGTTCGCAGGAAACCCTATGGATTGGCCAGTTCAAAAGTGGTCTGTGGTCTGACAAAAGCAAACTTGTCCTTTTTGGTGGTGTTGGATCTCGTTGTTTTATTAGAAGACCCCCAAACACAGAATTTAAACCAACTTACACCATAAAAACCATCAAACACGGCGGTTGTAGTATAATGGTTTGGGGATGTTTTTCATACCATGGTGTTGGTACAATATATTGGATTAAATCTGTACTGGACCAACACCTTTATGTAAAAATCATGGAAGAATTATGTTGCCTTTCGCCTCCGAGGAAATGCCGTTGGTATGGGTCTTCCAACAAGACAACGACCTCAAACCAGCAAAAAAGCTAAAGGATGGTTTCAAGAAAATAGGGTAGATGTCATGGAATGCCCTCCTCAGTCACCAGACTTAAATCCACCGGAAGATTTGTGGGCTGACGTCAAGAAAGGTGTATCAGAAGAGCATCCAAGCAACGTAAACGAACTTTGGGATACCATTCAACGCTGTTGGTATGCCATTCCTTTGGAGAGATGCCAGTCATTGGTTGATTCAATGCCTCGACGTTGTAAGGCAGTTATTTCGAATAAATGACATGCAACAAAATATTAATTATAATAAAAATGAAGGACTTATTAAATGAGAAACAGTTTTTGCTTTGAAAACCATTTCGTATTTTTATTTTGACTGTAAATTGTTGATGGTGCTATTTTTTTGACCGGCAACAAATTGACTCATGTGAAGAAAATACTTTCGAAACACTATTTTCGTAGATTCTATTGGACTAGTTTTTGCCAAGACAAACTGTTTCTAGACTAGCTTCAAATTATATATTTATTTACAGCAGCAACTCGATTGATGCTGAGCTGTAAACTCTTTTTTGTCATTGTACTGCATAGTGCTATTTTTTTGACCGCAGCTGTATGTGATCGCAGATAAGAGTTGACATCAATACTTTTGAGCTCGTTTCTATTATTATATGTTTTTGTTACACGATTTGCTTTGACTAGTAGCAGTTGCATTTGTGTAGAGAGTGTCCTTACTCATTACTAGATAAACTCTGTTTAGTAGTTGTCTGCAAGTAAATGTTATGCGAAAGGTGGAAAATGAACAAAAAAAGCGTATATATGACAAATAATAAAAAAAAAACTGTGCAGTTTAAAAGTTTATTAATAACGTAATTAAAAAAAACTGTGCAGTTTAAAAGCATATATCCCACATCAGAAAATGGTTTTGCATCTTCAGCACTCGGAAACGCTGGTGGTATTGCAATCGAGCGTCCATGCAACTTTAAGAGAACTTTAACTTCGACTTGAACGTAGCAAAATGCTTCTTAGATTAGGTTAGGTTTCACCCAGAGGCCGCAAAGGTCCATTGTGAATACCCTCGCTGTGCATGTCGAAACGTGCGTTTAACAAAACCATTTCGATCTATTAATGAATCTCTTTAGGTCTGTAAGCGGTATCTTAGCCAGGTCGTCCAGGCAATCAAAGAACCGTGCTCCCAATCAAGATAGGCGCCGTTCTTGAAGAGCCGGGCAGTGGTATAGAAGGTGTGCTACAGATTCTATTTCATCTTCATCCATACAACTTCTACAAAAGTCATTTGTGGAAATGCCATATCTTTTGGCCATATTTCCTATTATACAGTGGCCGGTTATAACACCGGTGAGTATATGGATTTGGCTTTTTTCCATAGAGAGTAGGGATATTGTTCTTTTCTGGTCGACTGTGGGCCACAAGCTGCGGGCTATGACACAATCGCAAGTATTGCGCCATCAGTCCTCGGCTGAATTGATAGTGATGCGGTCTATTCGATTTTTAGCTGTGCTGAAAGCCAGTAAAACCTGTCTATCAGCTAGTGTTATATCTATATCAGAGCCCATGCTTCTTTGTTCAGTATAAAAAAAACTTGTAAATATTTAAAAATAACATATTAGTAATTTACACATTGCAAATGCATATTCTTTACTTTGCATTTTTTAGTTCTAGTTGGAATGGGTCACGGATAGATTTTCGTATGCGCGCAGCAATAACAATCATCATATACATTATTTCTGTAGTATAGGTACCATTTGCGGCTTAACCAATCTTAACACATGAGGTGCCAAATTTACGCATATTGATGACTCGGAAACATATTATTATTTAATTGTTAGTTTGTTAAAGCTTGTTTAGAAAAAAAAATTAATTTATCTATCTACCTATATAAACTCAAAAACCAACCATCCGATTGACTTGAAAATTACACTGATCACCCCTGTAATCAATTCTGATCGATCGGTTAGTTTCGAATTCATCCCTTGTATGTTAATTCCGTTCGTTTTCAATCACAAGGGATGAATTGGAAATTAACCGATTTTTTCAAATTCATTCCTGGTAATTCCGTTCGTTTTCAATCCGGTCGAAATTGATCACAAGGTGTATATACTTTTTATGATGTTTGAAGTTGGAATTTGGTTGAAACTCGAAATTCGGTATTACTGAAGCTGAGCACAAAGAGAAAAAGAGTTGCCTGTCAACAGAAAACCAAGATATCGAATTATCTTTAGATACCACGTGGGGGTTTCAACTCACATCCGGTTGAAATGCATATAAACGCGAGCTGAGCTGAAACATGGGTGACAATAATGATTGTCTCTGATATTATAGCTAGTAACTGAAGAGTGGCTGGGACCACTCATAAGTCTTATGAGCGCTCATAAATACGCACTAATAGCGGTTGGTGAATAGGTTTATGAAGCTCTTAATTTATGAGCGGTCGATAGCTACCGGCCTAAATATGAGGTTTAGAGAATTTATTGCAATGTACGAATGTTAATTTTCATATTTCAGATATTTCAGAAAATTGCTTGATAAGTATAACTTAGTTACAGTATCTAACAAATTTATGTCGAAGGGAGGTGTTTTTGGTCAGTAAGAATCTGACACTACTATGAGCACGCGCTTGCTATTCTCATAGTGTCTATGGAAGATTTTCACATACCCTCGGAAAAAACAAAAAATATATTTCAGATTTAAAATTTAATTTAGAGATCCATATCTAACCCCCCTGTTCTGCATTCCACTTTTAGTGGATTCAACCACCAAAAGTGGAATTGGGTGTTCTGCATTCCGAACGAAACTATGAATTGTGGATTGTATGTTCGAAAGTGAATATTTTGGTGTTCTGCATTCCACTCAAGATGACAGCTGTAAATTCGTGTTCTGCATTCCGAAAATCCTGTGATTTTAGTGAATTGAATTCACTTGAGATTCTTGACGTGAATTGAATTCACATGCCGTTGTAAAGTGAATTAACTAATTAATTTGTTGATCAGAATCATTTTGAAAAATATGAGTAGAATAATAAGACTTTCCATTAGTGTATTAAAATAATTCCTTTGTTTAATATAGTACAACACAAAAATTAGAGGCAAGAGAGTATTCTCTTGAATTAAATGAAAGAAAATCAAGATTTTCCAAGATCAAGATTTCTCTGACTCCACTTCTTGCATGATATCAACAAATATTTTCTTATCATTAAATAAATTATTTTTCTTCAGTTGTCTAACTTCTGCTTACAATGCTTCGGGAAGATCCAAAATGTTACGATTTATCTCGGAAAATCTTCCTGCGAACTCTCTCCATTCGGTTTTCTTCGCGGTTTTCACTAATCATTTTGTTTTCCATTTTTTGAATTCAATATATTTTTTCTTAAATGTTTAATTCACTTGCACAAAGCAAAAACCAAGAACTGAAAATCTCCAATGATTTTGAAATGATTTGACAGCAGTGTTTGGCATTTCAAACAAATGAATTCGAAATGGATTCCAAAAATTCGAAATCACTCTGAATGCAGAACACTGAATTCCATTCCAAGTGAATTTCAATTTCGGTTTCAATCCACTTTCACTCGAAATGCAGAACAGGGGGTTAGTCTATTTAATAAAAAAAAGAAAGAAAAAAACCATAAATGAAACCAATTTCACAACAGGAAACATGATCACATCATATCTAATGATGAGAGGCTTCGTCCTACTACCACACGGACGTTCAACTCGGGGCGCCTTTCAAAAAGCCTTATGAGAAAACAACTTGTAATCTATCTTACGCAGGTAGCCGCATGTGGTGGTGCTACTAAAAAGTACTGCCGACTTTTTCATTATCCCGCCGAAAACACCTTAAAGTTTTTCACAGTGCCCACCTCTTTCGAATGTCTGACAGGCATCAAAGAGTATCATTTGTCACGATTGAGCTTCTCAACTCGCCGTTCGGAGTCGGCAAAAAACTGTAGGTCCCTTCCATTCGTGCAAAAATATAACACGCACACACAAATGGTTGCGAGAAGCAGGCCCAGGTTCACCTCGAGCTGTAGCGCCAACTAAGTAAGTAAGTAAGACTTTTTCATTATACATACAGCTGCGGTCAAAAAAATAGCACTGCGAGAATATAATCTGCATCCATATGAGATATTTTTATATCTGGAATTCTTTTTCTCAGTTTACTATTAAATACTATAACCCAGAGTGTGTTCTTTGCAATTCGTAGTAAATCTGTTCAAAATGATAACGGTAGATGAAATCAACTGCAAGTTTTTAATAACAAAGTCTCGGTTATGCAGTCAAAATAATAGCACCAGAAGAGGCAGTCGCGAAAAAATTACTTCTTTTTTATAAAATACTAGCGGATACCCGGCGTGCGTTGCTACGCTTTATTTCACAGTAATTTTTTTCACTGTTCTTATGCCGATACAATGCTGCATGCGTTGATTATAATGAGCCGAAACGAAAGTCGAAACATCTTATACACGAATGAGAATGAAGCTGTTCTGCTAATCTAGTTTTATACAGAAATAGCCGAAAACCATTAGGAGTCCGGAAAAAAGTACTTTGGAGCGACGAACCCGAGGTTAATCGTGTTTAAATCCGTTGGTAAAGTGTATGTCAGGCGTCCTCCAAAGCACTTTTTTCCGGAAACCGGAAGCCGAATGGTTTTCGGATATGCAGTTTCGCAAAATCAAGTCTCCTCTTTATGGTCTTCGTTGACACATGCGGTTTTTTGCGGGTTATGCATCCACGAAGATTATGGTTTGGAAAGCGACGCCTAATGGTCCTAGCTGATAGTTCTTGGTTAATTTGAGGTTCAACAATCTCCCTAATTTTCGTAGACGTAAGAATAGTATTGGCCTCACTTGTTCCTCAAATTAACCTGTCTTCCTTTGGAGTGGTTTTTCGTTCAATCTCCTTTCTTTTGGGGTTTTCAAAACTTCCGATCTTCTTAAAGACTTGTATTGCTCCGAAAACAAGCTTCTTTGAGCAACTAAACCTTTTCGCTATTGACGCTATCGACATCTTTTCATTTTGATAGCTCTGGACTAATAGCTTTCGGATTTCTGGAGTACAAGATTTATTCTTACCAATTTTTTTACTGTACTTTAATTAATATTAACAAAGCAATCCTAAATAAATAAAGAAATATTTTTTACATCACGGAAATCAATGTACATATTTTGTACAAAGTTTTCACTTTAAAAAATCGTTTCTAATTCTCTGTCCACAGCGAATTGTAACTGCAGCCGAACTTTCTGCAATTGTGCCAGTTTGACAACCACCTGATCTCATGAAAACATATTAAAATAATAAACAGTTAAACAGTAATCTAATAACGGTACTAGCGCATCAGAATATAGCTTGTAAAAAAAGAACCCATTACTTATATGCGTTGGCGATTATCGTTTCTAATTCTGTGGCCACCACTGTATATATCTACCCGCTTTGGTTAGATAATTTTTATTTTTTAGCACGCATTCACATAACCGATACTACTACGTCACCCACTGCTGCATGACTTTTGGCTACGATTTCCACTGATGGAAAATTGGTGGCTATGACTTTATGAATTGTTTTGAGCATAGCTCAGCTTCAAGATAACGCAGATGGATGATTTATAGCTTAAACGAATTAGTGGGCAATTTACTAAATCCACATAGTTTTTCAATCCGATAAGCCATTGTTGAGTTAGGGGCTGTTTACAGGCAGAAAAATAGCTTTTTACCCCCTTTCTGCCACTAACTCAGCTCCTAGCACACCGATTATGACCAAACTCCACTGAAACACTCTCAGAATACCAACATTTTCCACAAAATTTGAACTCAATCGGATCGGTAGTTTCGGAGTCTATAACATACATACAAACAATGTTTCATTTTTATAAATATAGATTAAGCGAATCGTTTTGATTATGTACATTAATTGAGTAATACATATTTCTTCTTCAGAAAAACAAACAATTGTTATTACTTTTTTAGTTATGGGCCTTGGAAAACACTGTAGCCGAGAAAAAATAAATTTCATCAAAAGCTTAATTTCTGATGGTAAAACATATGCAGAAATTAGAAAAATTGTTGGTTGTTCAAACAAAATGATTTGTAACGCAATCCAACACCAGCCGAAACCCGAAACACGTGGTAGAAAGTCATCTATGTATAAAAACATTTACTCAGTCTCTCCAAAAAGGAACCGTTTAAATCAGCTGTCGAAATGAAAACAGAATTGGATGTATCAGTAAGCGTTGAAACTATTCGTCGAAGATTGAGGCAGGAAGATTTGAAAGCCCGCAGACCAAGAAAGGTCCCGTTGCTAAGACCATGTCATGTTAAGAAGATATTACAGTTCGCAGGAAACCCTATGGATTGGCCAGTTCAAAAGTGGTCTGTGGTCTGACAAAAGCAAACTTGTCCTTTTTGGTGGTGTTGGATCTCGTTGTTTTGTTAGAAGACCCCCAAACACAGAATTTAAACCAACTTACACCATAAAAACCATCAAACACGGCGGTTGTAGTATAATGGTTTGGGGATGTTTTTCATACCATGGTGTTGGTACAATATATTGGATTAAATCTGTACTGGACCAACACCTTTATGTAAAAATCATGGAAGAATTATGTTGCCTTTCGCCTCCGAGGAAATGCCGTTGGTATGGCTCTTCCAACAAGACAACGACCTCAAACCAGCAAAAAAGCTAAAGGATGGTTTCAAGAAAATAGGGTAGATGTCATGGAATGCCCTCCTCAGTCACCAGACTTAAATCCACCGGAAGATTTGTGGGCTGACGTCAAGAAAGGTGTATCAGAAGAGCATCCAAGCAACGTAAACGAACTTTGGGATACCATTCAACGCTGTTGGTATGCCATTCCTTTGGAGAGATGCCAGTCATTGGTTGATTCAATGCCTCGACGTTGTAAGGCAGTTATTTCGAATAAATGACATGCAACAAAATATTAATTATAATAAAAATGAAGGACTTATTAAATGAGAAACAGTTTTTGCTTTGAAAACCATTTCGTATTTTTATTTTGACTGTAAATTGTTGATGGTGCTATTTTTTTGACCGGCAACAAATTGACTCATGTGAAGAAAATACTTTCGAAACACTATTTTCGTAGATTCTATTGGACTAGTTTTTGCCAAGACAAACTGTTTCTAGACTAGCTTCAAATTATATATTTATTTACAGCAGCAACTCGATTGATGCTGAGCTGTAAACTCTTTTTTGTCATTGTACTGCATAGTGCTATTTTTTTGACCGCAGCTGTATGTGATCGCAGATAAGAGTTGACATCAATACTTTTGAGCTCGTTTCTATTATTATATGTTTTTGTTACACGATTTGCTTTGACTAGTAGCAGTTGCATTTGTGTAGAGAGTGTCCTTACTCATTACTAGATAAACTCTGTTTAGTAGTTGTCTGCAAGTAAATGTTATGCGAAAGGTGGAAAATGAACAAAAAAAGCGTATATATGACAAATAATAAAAAAAAAACTGTGCAGTTTAAAAGTTTATTAATAACGTAATTAAAAAAAACTGTGCAGTTTAAAAGCATATATCCCACATCAGAAAATGGTTTTGCATCTTCAGCACTCGGAAACGCTGGTGGTATTGCAGTCGAGCGTCCATGCAACTTTAAGAGAACTTTAACTTCGACTTGAACGTAGCAAAATGCTTCTTAGATTAGGTTAGGTTTCACCCAGAGGCCGCAAAGGTCCATTGTGAATACCCTCGCTGTGCATGTCGAAACGTGCGTTTAACAAAACCATTTCGATCTATTAATGAATCTCTTTAGGTCTGTAAGCGGTATCTTAGCCAGGTCGTCCAGGCAATCAAAGAACCGTGCTCCCAATCAAGATAGGCGCCGTTCTTGAAGAGCCGGGCAGTGGTATAGAAGGTGTGCTACAGATTCTATTTCATCTTCATCCATACAACTTCTACAAAAGTCATTTGTGGAAATGCCATATCTTTTGGCCATATTTCCTATTATACAGTGGCCGGTTATAACACCGGTGAGTATATGGATTTGGCTTTTTTCCATAGAGAGTAGGGATATTGTTCTTTTCTGGTCGACTGTGGGCCACAAGCTGCGGGCTATGACACAATCGCAAGTATTGCGCCATCAGTCCTCGGCTGAATTGATAGTGATGCGGTCTATTCGATTTTTAGCTGTGCTGAAAGCCAGTAAAACCTGTCTATCAGCTAGTGTTATATCTATATCAGAGCCCATGCTTCTTTGTTCAGTATAAAAAAAACTTGTAAATATTTAAAAATAACATATTAGTAATTTACACATTGCAAATGCATATTCTTTACTTTGCATTTTTTAGTTCTAGTTGGAATGGGTCACGGATAGATTTTCGTATGCGCGCAGCAATAACAATCATCATATACATTATTTCTGTAGTATAGGTACCATTTGCGGCTTAACCAATCTTAACACATGAGGTGCCAAATTTACGCATATTGGTGACTCGGAAACATATTATTATTTAATTGTTAGTTTGTTAAAGCTTGTTTAGAAAAAAAAATTAATTTATCTATCTACCTATATAAACTCAAAAACCAACCATCCGATTGACTTGAAAATTACACTGATCACCCCTGTAATCAATTCTGATCGATCGGTTAGTTTCGAATTCATCCCTTGTATGTTAATTCCGTTCGTTTTCAATCACAAGGGATGAATTGGAAATTAACCGATTTTTTCAAATTCATTCCTGGTAATTCCGTTCGTTTTCAATCCGGTCGAAATTGATCACAAGGTGTATATACTTTTTATGATGTTTGAAGTTGGAATTTGGTTGAAACTCGAAATTCGGTATTACTGAAGCTGAACACAAAGAGAAAAAGAGTTGCCTGTCAACAGAAAACCAAGATATCGAATTATCTTTAGATACCACGTGGGGGTTTCAACTCACATCCGGTTGAAATGCATATAAACGCGAGCTGAGCTGAAACATGGGTGACAATAATGATTGTCTCTGATATTATAGCTAGTAACTGAAGAGTGGCTGGGACCACTCATAAGTCTTATGAGCGCTCATAAATACGCACTAATAGCGGTTGGTGAATAGGTTTATGAAGCTCTTAATTTATGAGCGGTCGATAGCTACCGGCCTAAATATGAGGTTTAGAGAATTTATTGCAATGTACGAATGTTAATTTTCATATTTCAGATATTTCAGAAAATTGCTTGATAAGTATAACTTAGTTACAGTATCTAACAAATTTATGTCGAAGGGAGGTGTTTTTGGTCAGTAAGAATCTGACACTACTATGAGCACGCGCTTGCTATTCTCATAGTGTCTATGGAAGATTTTCACATACCCTCGGAAAAAACAAAAAATATATTTCAGATTTAAAATTTAATTTAGAGATCCATATCTAACCCCCCTGTTCTGCATTCCACTTTTAGTGAATTCAACCACCAAAAGTGGAATTGGGTGTTCTGCATTCCGAACGAAACTATGAATTGTGGATTGTATGTTCGAAAGTGAATATTTTGGTGTTCTGCATTCCACTCAAGATGACAGCTGTAAATTCGTGTTCTGCATTCCGAAAATCCTGTGATTTTAGTGAATTGAATTCACTTGAGATTCTTGACGTGAATTGAATTCACATGCCGTTGTAAAGTGAATTAACTAATTAATTTGTTGATCAGAATCATTTTGAAAAATATGAGTAGAATAATAAGACTTTCCATTAGTGTATTAAAATAATTCCTTTGTTTAATATAGTACAACACAAAAATTAGAGGCAAGAGAGTATTCTCTTGAATTAAATGAAAGAAAATCAAGATTTTCCAAGATCAAGATTTCTCTGACTCCACTTCTTGCATGATATCAACAAATATTTTCTTATCATTAAATAAATTATTTTTCTTCAGTTGTCTAACTTCTGCTTACAATGCTTCGGGAAGATCCAAAATGTTACGATTTATCTCGGAAAATCTTCCTGCGAACTCTCTCCATTCGGTTTTCTTCGCGGTTTTCACTAATCATTTTGTTTTCCATTTTTTTAATTCAATATATTTTTTCTTAAATGTTTAATTCACTTGCACAAAGCAAAAACCAAGAACTGAAAATCTCCAATGATTTTGAAATGATTTGACAGCAGTGTTTGACATTTCAAACAAATGAATTCGAAATGGATTCCAAAAATTCGAAATCACTCTGAATGCAGAACACTGAATTCCATTCCAAGTGAATTTCAATTTCGGTTTCAATCCACTTTCACTCGAAATGCAGAACAGGGGGTTAGTCTATTTAATAAAAAAAAGAAAGAAAAAAACCATAAATGAAACCAATTTCACAACAGGAAACATGATCACATCATATCTAATGATGAGAGGCTTCGTCCTACTACCACACGGACGTTCAACTCGGGGCGCCTTTCAAAAAGCCTTATGAGAAAACAACTTGTAATCTATCTTACGCAGGTAGCCGCATGTGGTGGTGCTACTAAAAAGTACTGCCGACTTTTTCATTATCCCGCCGAAAACACCTTAAAGTTTTTCACAGTGCCCACCTCTTTCGAATGTCTGACAGGCATCAAAGAGTATCATTTGTCACGATTGAGCTTCTCAACTCGCCGTTCGGAGTCGGCAAAAAACTGTAGGTCCCTTCCACCATTCGTGCAAAAATATAACACGCACACACAAATGGTTGCGAGAAGCAGGCCCAGGTTCACCTCGAGCTGTAGCGCCAACTAAGTAAGTAAGTAAGACTTTTTCATTATACATACAGCTGCGGTCAAAAAAATAGCACTGCGAGAATATAATCTGCATCCATATGAGATATTTTTATATCTGGAATTCTTTTTCTCAGTTTACTATTAAATACTATAACCCAGAGTGTGTTCTTTGCAATTCGTAGTAAATCTGTTCAAAATGATAACGGTAGATGAAATCAACTGCAAGTTTTTAATAACAAAGTCTCGGTTATGCAGTCAAAATAATAGCACCAGAAGAGGCAGTCGCGAAAAAATTACTTCTTTTTTATAAAATACTAGCGGATACCCGGCGTGCGTTGCTACGCTTTATTTCACAGTAATTTTTTTCACTGTTTTTATGCCGATACAATGCTGCATGCGTTGATTATAATGAGCGTGATAATCAGTCGAAACATCTTATACACGAATAAGAATGAAGCTGTTCTGCTAATCTAGTTTTATACAGAAATAGCCGAAAACCATTAGGATTCCGGAAAAAAGTACTTTGGAGCGACGAACCCGAGGTTAATCGTGTTTAAATCCGTTGGTAAAGTGTATGTCAGGCGTCCTCCAAAGCACTTTTTTCCGGAAACCGGAAGCCGAATGGTTTTCGGATATGCAGTTTCGCAAAATCAAGTCTCCTCTTTATGGTCTTCGTTGACACATGCGGTTTTTTGCGGGTTATGCATCCACGAAGATTATGGTTTGGAAAGCGACGCCTAATGGTCCTAGCTGATAGTTCTTGGTTAATTTGAGGTTCAACAATCTCCCTAATTTTCGTATACGTAAGAATAGTATTGGCCTCACTTGTTCCTCAAATTAACCTGTCTTCCTTTGGAGTGGTTTTTCGTTCAATCTCCTTTCTTTTGGGGTTTTCAAAACTTCCGATCTTCTTAAAGACTTGTATTGCTCCGAAAACAAGCTTCTTTGAGCAACTAAACCTTTTCGCTATTGACGCTATCGACATCTTTTCATTTTGATAGCTCTGGACTAATAGCTTTCGGATTTCTGGAGTACAAGATTTATTCTTACCAATTTTTTTACTGTACTTTAATTAATATTAACAAAGCAATCCTAAATAAATAAAGAAATATTTTTTACATCACGGAAATCAATGTACATATTTTGTACAAAGTTTTCACTTTAAAAAATCGTTTCTAATTCTCTGTCCACAGCGAATTGTAACTGCAGCCGAACTTTCTGCAATTGTGCCAGTTTGACAACCACCTGATCTCATGAAAACATATTAAAATAATAAACAGTTAAACAGTAATCTAATAACGGTACTAGCGCATCAGAATATAGCTTGTAAAAAAAGAACCCATTACTTATATGCGTTGGCGATTATCGTTTCTAATTCTGTGGCCACCACTGTATATATCTACCCGCTTTGGTTAGATAATTTTTATTTTTTAGCACGCATTCACATAACCGATACTACTACGTCACCCACTGCTGCATGACTTTTGGCTACGATTTCCACTGATGGAAAATTGGTGGCTATGACTTTATGAATTGTTTTGAGCATAGCTCAGCTTCAAGATAACGCAGATGGATGATTTATAGCTTAAACGAATTAGTGGGCAATTTACTAAATCCACATAGTTTTTCAATCCGATAAGCCATTGTTGAGTTAGGGGCTGTTTACAGACAGAAAAATAGCTTTTTACCCCCTTTCTGCCACTAACTCAGCTCCTAGCACACCGATTATGACCAAACTCCACTGAAACACTCTCAGAAAAATACCAACATTTTCCACAAAATTTGAACTCAATCGGATCGGTAGTTTCGGAGTCTATAACATACATACAAACAATGTTTCATTTTTATAAATAGAGATTAAGCGAATCGTTTTGATTATGTACATTAATTTAGTAATACATATTTCTTCTTCAGATATATATAATTTTATTTTTTTTTTTTTTTTTTTTTTTATTTAGTACATTTGCACCATTTACAAAAAAAAATTATAATGATTAAAATAAATACAAAATGATTTAAAAAGATTACATGGATAAGTAAATAAATAAATAAATTTTAAATGAATTTAATTAAATTTTAAATGAATAAATAATTTTAAATAAATAAATAATTTCAAATAAATAAATAATTTTAACTAGACAAACATTGGTGGGTATATTTTACATTTGGTTTTTTAAGAAATTAATAATAGCTCGTTTAAATGAGTGTATATTTGAGTCTTCTTTGATGTTTCTTGGAAGAGAGTTAAATAGCTGGAATCCTTTATAAAATAAACAGTTCTGGGCTGCACTCGATCTTGTAGTAGGAAGTCGAAAATCTTGTTCGTTTCTTAAAGGATATGGTTGAACATCACTAACATAATTTACATAACGTTGTAGGTAATTGGGTAGACAATTATATTTTATTTTGAAGACAAACATTAAAACATTCATCTTTATTCGTTGCTTGACGCTTAACCACATTAAGATATTTAACATTGATGAAATTGATGTATAGATATTGCACTTAATAATTATCCTCATACCCTTGTTTTGCAACAGTTGAAGTCTATTTAAAACCATTTGATTACACAAAAACAAAATTGACGAACAGTACTCAAAGTGTGGTTTTATTATTGCACTATAAATTGATATTGCACTATTTGTTGAAATGTGTTTTCTTATTCTTTTTAAGAACCCAATTTTTTTTCGCAATTTTCTTTGCAATATAATTAGCATGATTACTAAATGTCAATTTATTGTCTATTACAACACCCAGATATTTAATTTCAGATACTGCCTCTATTGGTTCGTTGTCAATAGAGATGCTAATCCCTGATACATCACGATAACCGCCAATCACCATAAGTTTGGTTTTTGTCACATTTAACTTTAGTTTATTTGCGCTCAGCCAGCAACATAAATTCATTAAATCCTCCTGCATATTTGGTACCATTTCTTGTAAGTTTTTACCTGTAACGAATAATAGAGCATCATCGGCAAACAAGGCCATTTTACTATGCCTGATAGGCTTAACAATATCATTTATGTAAACATTAAACAAAGAAGTTCCAAGGACCGAACCTTGTGGGACACCAGTATTAACACTAATCTTGTTTGAAATTACACCATTCACATTTGTTCTTTGAGTTCGATTTTCAAGATATGTTTTGATCCAATTCAATGGATTGTTTCGAACACCATACTTTTCTAATTTATCAATAAGAATCGATCTATCCACTGTTTCAAAAGCCCTCTTAAAGTCAAGAAACACACATATAACACTATTTTTCAAATCAAGTTCCTGTTTCCAGATCCCGATTATCATGTTCAGTGCACTTTCACAAGAATGCCGCTTTCTAAAGCCCGACTGGTTTTCAATTATCAACTGATGCTCGTCAAAAAATGATTCCAATTGAACTTGCACTAATTTTTCTAAAATCTTCTCGTAGAGAGGTAGGGCATTAACGGGTCTATAATCTTCACATTTTTTTGAGTTTTTAACTTTTATTATGGGCGTTATTTGTGATTCTTTCCAGCTACTTGGAAAAATACCCTGCCTTAGTGAAAGGTTAAATATTTTCTTTAATGGTTCACCTATAACATTAAATGCGTCCTTGAATATGTTGGGACTTAGGAAATTAAAGTCTCTTTTATTATTTATTTGATTAATTACTTTTTCAATATCATTTAGTTGTATTTCTCTAAAGGCAAATGAATATGGGTTACTTTCAATTCGATTAACATATGGGGTAATTGGGATTGATTCACTTATGCATTGTACACTTTTGACAAAAAAGAAATTAAACTTGTCAGCTAATACACCATCGCCAGAATACGATACGTTATCAAATATAATAGATTTTATCTCACAGCGCTTTTCTTTTAACACAAAACGTTTCAAAAGGATCCACATTGATTTTTGGTCAACAGCACGATTTATTTTTTGTTTTATAAATTCACTTTTTTGTCTATTTAATTTGGATTTAAAAAGGTTTCTAAAACGTTTATAATTTTCCCAGTCCTGAACACAGTTAGTTAGTCTGGCTTTATTGTACGAAGCTATCTTTTGATTTTTCAGAGATAACAAACTACTATCAAACCACTCGTTTTCATGTTCAACAATGGATTTAGACTTAACAAATAAATTTACTATACGACATAGTTCATTTTGGAACAGTTGAGATATTTGGTTTACATCATTTATATTTAACACAGACATAATGACATTACTACGGGCTAAGTTTGAAACGAATTGATTTTTTCTATACTTTAGGTATTTGATTGATTTGATTTGTTCTTCAGATTTATTTTTGATTTTAATGTCTATAATAATGGTTTCATGATCACTGATTTTTAAACATGAACTCGTTTGCGCTTTTATTTTTTCTGTGTTGTTAGTTATTACCATATCTATTAAAGTTTGCGATGTAGAAGTTATCCTTCTTGGTTGTACTATAATCTGCTTACAATTATTATTCTCTATTATTTCCTTTAAATTATTTTTATAAAGATCAAAGTTGTTCATCCAGTTAATATTAAAATCACCACATAACAACAAATCATATGTAAGGTCGTTTAATTCATCCATCCATATCCTAAACATATTACAAAAGAATGGTAAAGAACAACTGGGTGATCTATACACAACACTAATCACAAATGTATACATATTACAATTTGCTTTAACAGATAAGATCCACATATCTTTATTTATTTTATAGTTTTGAACTATTTCTGTTTGCCATATTTCTTTTATATAAAGTATTACACCGCCAGTGTGTCGAGATACACTATCACATCTCAGAATATTAAAGCCTTTCAAATTTAATTCACTATCATTAATATCACCAGTAACACAAGTTTCAGAAAGCATTATGAAATCGAATTGGTTATTAAAAGACATAATTTCCAATTCAGAGTAGTTACTTAAAGCACTTTGTATATTTAAATATGCCCCTTTAATATAATTTGGTTGCTAAAAGGTAAACTTCATACTTTCCGTTTTAAATTTATTTTGAAACACTTCACAACACTTGTCTTTGCAATTATGATCAGTATTTAATTTTAGACCTAAATTTGTATTCGCTTTATCACAATTATTGCATTTCAAAAAGGTTTCGGAACACTCTTTTGTGTCATGGTTTTGGGCACATTTAGCGCAAACAATTTTATTTTTGCAGTATTTTGCGATATGATAAAATCCCCAACAATTATAACACCGTGTGAGTGACACATATTGGTATACTGGACATCTGTCCCATCCTACGTTAATTCTGGATTTTTCCATAATAAGATTATAAGTGATGGTATCCACCTCAATAATAGCCTTAAACGAAGAATTTCCGGGCACCCTGTAAATTTTAGTACACTTGACAGTTCCATCGATACTGTTTTGTTTTTTTATAGCCTCTGTAATACTATCGCTATCCCATTCTTGTGTTATGTTCACTATTAAAATGGATGGACTCTTCACTTTCGGTACTGTTACCGTATATTTATCACCTAGTTTTTCTTTTATTTCTTTTTCGATCGCTTCACTTGATTTTTTGTCATCACAATTTACTGCAATAGCACCATTTTGCCGGTTGTAAACACTATTTACTTTGATAGACAATGATGACGGGTTTATATGTTTTTTCATATCTTCTTTTGTTTTATTATTTTCTTGTGATTTTTTCGGTTTGATTATAACGAAAAACAAACAATTGTTATTACTTTTTTAGTTATGGGCCTTGGAAAACACTGTAGCCGAGAAAAAATAAATTTCATCAAAAGCTTAATTTCTGATGGTAAAACATATGCAGAAATTAGAAAAATTGTTGGTTGTTCAAACAAAATGATTTGTAACGCAATCCAACACCAGCCGAAACCCGAAACACGCGGTAGAAAGTCATCTATGTATAAAAACGTTTACTCAGTCTCTCCAAAAAGGAACCGTTTAAATCAGCTGTCGAAATGAAAACAGAATTGGATGTATCAGTAAGCGTTGAAACTATTCGTCGAAGATTGAGGCAGGAAGATTTGAAAGCCCGCAGACCAAGAAAGGTCCCGTTGCTAAGACCATGTCATGTTAAGAAGATATTACAGTTCGCAGGAAACCCTATGGATTGGCCAGTTCAAAAGTGGTCTGTGGTCTGACAAAAGCAAACTTGTCCTTTTTGGTGGTGTTGGATCTCGTTGTTTTGTTAGAAGACCCCCAAACACAGAATTTAAACCAACTTACACCATAAAAACCATCAAACACGGCGGTTGTAGTATAATGGTATGGGGATGTTTTTCATACCATGGTGTTGGTACAATATATTGGATTAAATCTGTACTGGACCAACACCTTTATGTAAAAATCATGGAAGAATTATGTTGCCTTTCGCCTCCGAGGTAATGCCGTTGGTATGGGTCTTCCAACAAGACAACGACCTCAAACCAGCAAAAAAGCTAAAGGATGGTTTCAAGAAAATAGGGTAGATGTCATGGAATGCCCTCCTCAGTCACCAGACTTAAATCCACCGGAAGATTTGTGGGCTGACGTCAAGAAAGGTGTATCAGAAGAGCATCCAAGCAACGTAAACGAACTTTGGGATACCATTCAACGCTGTTGGTATGCCATTCCTTTGGAGAGATGCCAGTCATTGGTTGATTCAATGCCTCGACGTTGTAAGGCAGTTATTTCGAATAAATGACATGCAACAAAATATTAATTATAATAAAAATGAAGGACTTATTAAATTTTTTTTTTTTTTTTTTTTTTTTTTTTTTGGTTGCGCCTGGAGGTGCAGGAATCTTCAAAAGATACCAATGGTCCGTACCATTGGTTATGCCCGATTCATATATCTGACAATGCCATCAGTGCTAGTCAGTATATGCCTACGGGCTAAACCTCACCACCCCCAGAGAGGCACTATGAGAACCGGCTGCGCGTACTCATAGTAGTAGGAAATTCGTCCCTCTCATTTCTTCATTTTTTGTGATGACTACGACTAAGTTGCCTTAACAAGTAGTTTACGCTTCTGTAGTGTTAATCGCGTTAGGTAGGTAGCTTTCCAGTGAAAGCACCTACTAATACCGTCATTAAATGCGGTTTTCCTTACGGCGCTAGGTCGAAAGGTCTTGTTCTTTGTAGTCGGCGCTCAAGAATTGTCACGTCCATAGTACGGATTATTTCATTATTGCAGTGAACATGAAGACGGGTACGAAGTTTGCGAGCAAAGTTTGTTACTTCGTCCCTCACGGTAGCAATTCCTAGATCTCTGTGAATATCACTATTCCTTATATACCAAGGAGCATTCACGATTGCTCTTAGTATTTTGTTTTGAAATGCTTGCAGTAGAGCCATATTGCTTGGTTTGGTACAACCCCAAAGTTGTATACCATATGTCCAAGACGGTTTTAGCACTTGCTTATACAGAAGCAGTTTGTTATATGTGCTTAGCCTCGAGTATTTCCCGAGTAACCAATACATTTCTCTAAATCTGATTTCGAGCTCTTCGCGCTTCTTTTTAACGTGTGGTTTCCACTTAAGTTTTGCGTCTAGGGTCATTCCTAGATATTTTGCCTCGTTTGCGTACGGTATTTGCACCGAGTTAATGTATATAGGTAAGTTGTTTATCTTTCTTAGCGTGAAATTTACATGCGTTGATTTTGTCTCATTGAGGACTATTCGCCAGGTTTTTGTCCATTCGAATACTTTGTTCAAAGCTCGTTGGAGTTTTCCCGTTGATGATTCGACTGACTCATCCGTTACGAGGATAGCCGTGTCATCTGCGAACGTTGCTACAACGGTCCCTTCACCTTGTGGTATATCTCTTGTGTAGAGCAGGAACAGAATTGGGCCGAGAACACTTCCTTGTGGAACACCGGCGTAGATTTCTTTGAAATCCGAATATTCACTCCCGTGTCTAACACGGAAAAGTCTGTTTTCAAGATAAGATTCCAATAGTCTGTACAACTTTTCCGGTAAGATTACCCTTAGCTTATACTTTAGGCCTTCGTGCCATACCTTGTCGAAGGCTTGCGATACGTCGAGAAAAGCGCTAGAGCATACTTTTTTCCCTTCTAAAGCTTTTTCAATTTCGTTCGTTATTCGATACACCTGATCGATTGTGGAATGTTTGACCCGAAAGCCGAATTGATGATCCGGGATCAAGTGTCTTTCTTCAATTACTGGTTGCAATCGTTTCAGCAGAAGTTTCTCGAAGACCTTAGATATTATTGGCAGAAGTGAAATGGGTCTATATGATTTCTTGTCATTTGCACATTTCCCCGGTTTTGGAACCATAATAACTTCGGCGACTTTCCATTGCCTTGGGACATATAATAGTCTTAAAGAAGCATTTATGATGTAGAGCAACTTAACCAGCACTTTTTTCGGTAGCTCTTTCAAAATTTCGCCAGTGATTAAATCATATCCCGGGGCCTTGTTATTTTTCAGTTTTTTTACTGTCATTCGAAGTTCGGACAGGGATACAGTTTTTACTTTAAAATTGTCGGGTGCCATATTATCATTCGGATCTTCGGTCAACGGTTGCCCATCGAACGGCTTGAACGTTTCCTCTAAGTGATCGGCAAATAATTCTGCTTTCTCTTTGTCTTCTTTTGGCCATTCCCCGTTAGCTTTCCTAATTGGCGGCGAGTGCACTACAGGTTTCTTTATGGACTTCAAGGCTTTCCATAGAGAGTAGTTTGAATACTTATCAGCGGTCAGACCCTCAAGGTAAGTAGAAGTCTCGTGATTTTTTAGGTCATGCAGCACATTTTTAAGCTTGTTACAAAGGTGGTTCAAATAAGTTTTATCCGGTGGCGCGCGGGATTGTTGCCATCTCTTGCGCGCTCTCCTCTTTTCTCGTATGAGGTCTTCGATTTCAGGCGGGTATTTGACTTTATTGTTCCGTGCTGCTGTCTTTCGCAGAGGAGTGTTTTTCCACGCTGAGCTCTGGATGGCTTCGACGAGTTTGTCGATTTCTTCTTCAATTTCGAACGGTGTCTTTAGCGGTACATTTAAAGCAACATTTTCCTTGCAGTCTCTTCTGAAAGTGTCCCAGTTAGTTTTGTTACTCGTTAACCTAGGCGGTCCTTCTTTTTTAACTAAACTTCCACCTATTTTCAGAGTGACTGCTGAGTGATCTGAGCATAGATCATAGCCTTCTTCGATTTCCGTCAAATTTTTAGTTAACCCTTTTGCGATAAAGAAGTCGACGAGGTCAGGGATTTTATTTTTGTCAGTTGGCCAATAAGTTGGCTTTCCTGTCGAAAAAAAATTCACCCCACGTTTCATGCTGGCTTTGTACAATAATCTGCCTTTTGTCGAATTACATCTTGAACCCCAGAAAGTGTGTTTCGCGTTAAAGTCACCACCTAAGACAAAATTAGGTCCGAGGGAGTCAAAGAGACGAGCTAGGTCGTCTTCTGCTAGCTTATATCCCGGAGGGAAGTAGCTAGACCCGATGTTGTAGTCTAGGTGGCTTATTTTTACGGAGACTGAGCTTATTTGCATAGAATCAAATTCAATTTCTATGTTTTCGGAATGCTTAATACAGTCTTTGATGTAAAGAGAGGACCCGCCTCTCGCATTTTCCGAAGGATGATTCGCATGGTAATCGCTGTAACCCTTTATTTTGGGTCTATGTCCCTTTTTTAAGTGCGTTTCCGATACCAAACATATATCGATATTATTTTTCCGTAGAAACACTTCTAACTCGTCGATTTTTTTCAGAAGGCCGTTTGCGTTCCACGTTAGTATCTTAAGTAGCTGTTTCATATTCATATTTTTTGGATTGCCTTGCGAGGTTTGAACTCGAGCTTGCTCAATTTGTCAAGTATTGTTTTGTTAATCTTGTTTTGCTCCTCAAATTTTTCCAATATAATAGTAAATATTTGGCTGACCGGGTCTGTTGTAGCTGATCGTAATTTGTTTTCGTTTGAAGCGACTTGCGCGTACGATCTCGCGTCAATCTGTGGTGGTTTTTCCGCTACGCTTGGACCAGCGACGTTTTCTTGCGCAATTTTTTTACTTTCCTTTATCGGCTTCGTCGTTTTGATCGGCTTAGCGGTCTTAGGCTTATCGGCTTTACGATATCTTAAGCTTGGGTTCGGGTCTATCGGTTTCTTGAGAGTATCCCGCCTTTTTTGAAGCTCCTTTGCTACATCACAACCTCGATAGTTTGCTGGGTGCTTGCCTTTGCAGTTTATGCAGGTCGCCGGAGCCTGCTTATTTAGGTCACACCTTTCTGATAAATGGTTCCCGGCACATTTCACACATTTCGGTTCTTTTTGGCAATAGGACTGGGTGTGATTAAAACCTTGACAGCGTTTGCACTGAGGTATCGATCGTGTATTCGTACGCATAGGCTCGATTTTAACTACGATATTCAAAATACTTTTTACATTATAAATATCGTCTATATTTTCGCTTCTATCGAAGGTTAGCATAAAGAGCGGGAGTCCATTCTTGACAAAGATTTCATTGCCTTGTTCCGTTTTCTGCTTTATCTTCTTTAAGATATTATTTGCGTCGATAATTTTCAAGCCTTTTCCTTTAAGGTCATTTATAATGTCATCTTTAGTGCACGAGGGGTTAAGACCCCTTGCTATAACGCGGAGTGGTCTTTCTGATTTATTTTCGTAGGTGAACCACTGGATCTTTTCCGCGTTTAGTTGTTTAGATATTGCTCGGTAGCCGTCAGAGTCAACTACATTAATTTTCCAGTCATTGTTTCGGAATGACGTTACTTTAAATTCCGATGTCACAGCTCCCTTGAGAAGGCTATGCAGTTTATTGTAGTCCGTAATGCCGACGACGTTTATTGCAGGCGGAGGACGTAATTTGTCGTGAGTTTGTTTCTGTTTCGAGTCTTTTTCTTTGTCTTGCTTTCGTGGCTCGATTTCAGGTGAAGAACCGGCTCTTCGTTTTTTGCTGGGTCTTTTCTTTGAGACCCTATTTGTTTCGCGTGCTAACTCTTCTTCATCCGTGTGATATTTGGGACTAGGTGCACGGGGTGGAGTAACTTCGCGTTCTCTTTGCAAAAGTGAATTCTTTAAGGCCTTGTTTTCCTCTTTTAGGGAGTCTACCTCTCTCTTAAGCTCTTGGTAGAGTAAATCCATTTTATTTAGCTTAATTCGGAGTTCATTGTTTTCCTCCTCAATGCTATTACGTTTCACTGAGTCCCGTTTCTCTTGCGCTTGCGCTTCCGGCGGACTTCTTTTTCCGGAGACATTCGGTCTTGATGGTGGAGACCGAGTTACCCTTGATGTCTTCAAAAAGGGGTTTATTAAATGCAACAATTGGCTCTCCCCAGAATCCGTAGAGCCTACCTCCGAAGAGTGTGGATTTTCCAGAGAACCTGGACTGCCACCTGGGGTACTAGATCTATTTGTTTTACTCATTGCATGTTAAGTATACATTTTATCCCCGGTATACGAAGGGTGGATTTTAGTCGCCTCTTACGACAGGCATGCCTACCTCGGGTATATTCTGGCCCCTACCCGAAGGGGTGAAACAGTTTTTGCTTTGAAAACCATTTCGTATTTTTATTTTGACTGTAAATTGTTGATGGTGCTATTTTTTTGACCGGCAACAAATTGACTCATGTGAAGAAAATACTTTCGAAACACTATTTTCGTAGATTCTATTGGACTAGTTTTTGCCAAGACAAACTGTTTCTAGACTAGCTTCAAATTATATATTTATTTACAGCAGCAACTCGATTGATGCTGAGCTGTAAACTCTTTTTTGTCATTGTACTGCATAGTGCTATTTTTTTGACCGCAGCTGTATGTGATCGCAGATAAGAGTTGACATCAATACTTTTGAGCTCGTTTCTATTATTATATGTTTTTGTTACACGATTTGCTTTGACTAGTAGCAGTTGCATTTCGGGAAAAGCAAGAGGCGGATCTTCCTTGTTTATTAAAGACTGCATTGAACAATGCGAAGACCTAAAGATAGAGCTTGAAACTCTGCAACTGTGCACAATTCGAGTTAAAAATAGTCAGCGTACTATTAAAATCTCATCTATCTACTGTCCACCGCGTTCCGCGCTTGAAAAAAGTGATTTTACTAACTTATTTAAATCGCTGAAACCTAATTTCATTATTGGCGGCGATTTTAACGCGAAACATACGTTCTGGGGCTCTAGATACATCTCGCAAAAAGGTAGAATGCTCTATGGGGCAGGTATGGAGTACAGTTGTGATTTCCATTCGACGGGCAAACCGACTTACTGGCCAGCTGATACTTTGAAAATACCTGACCTGATCGATTTCTTCGTGGTGAAAGGAATATCTAACAACCACATAAAAGTTGAAGAAAGCTTTGATCTGTCGTCTGATCATTCCCCAGTTATTTTGACAGTGAGCGAAAAACTATTATTTAACCGAGAGCCAGCGAAATTAACCGGCAGAACAACTAACTGGGAAGGCTTTAGGAACGAAATCGAAGTAAATATTGAACTGAGCGTACCGCTTACGACACCCTATGAACTTGAGGTTGAAGTCGATCGCTTCGTTGAGATAGTACAGCTCGCCTCTTGGAATAATACGCATAATCCAAGAAAAACGCCAGACAAATACGGTCTACGATATCCTGCTGAAATAAAGGAATTAATTAGGGAAAAAAGAAAAGCGCGTAAAAGATGGCAACAAAGTCGTGCTCCACAGCATAAAACGCATCTGAATCGTCTCTGCAATTTGTTAAAGAATAGCATTAAGGATTTTAAAAATCGTGCGATAGGCTCTTACCTTGAAAGTTTAACAGCGAAAAAAGATTCCAATTATTCCCTTTGGAAAGCCGTAAAAGGCACCAAAAGGCCCAAAATCCCCGCGCCGCCACTTAAAATAAATCAAAATGAATGGGCAAGGGAAGATAAAGAAAAAGCGGATATTTTTGCCGCCCATTTGGAAGAAACCTTTAAACCGAACGATGGTCAAGTGGTTCATGACAACATCAACCTCACAAGGATGGTAGTTCCACCATCTGACGATTTAACGCGCAGATCTGCAACGCTTAGAGAACTCGAACGTGAGATCGCGAAACTAAAACCTAAGAAAGCTCCTGGTTATGATTTGATTACCGGAGAAATTCTCAAAGCCTTACCTAGAAGAGCATTTATTAAGCTTCTCCATATTATAAATGCTGCACTCAGATTAAAACACGTGCCGAGCCAATGGAAAGTTGCGGAAGTCATTATGGTTTTAAAACCAGGAAAACCGTCATATGAAGTAAAATCATACAGACCAATCTCGCTTCTTCCAGTCGTATCAAAAATTTTCGAGAGGATATTACTAAGGCGTCTCCAACCGGTTATAGAAGAAAATAATCTTATCCCTGACCACCAGTTTGGGTTCAGAAGTAAGCATTCGACAATTGACCAGGTGCATAGAATTACTAACGTAATCGAAAAAGCACTAGAAGAAAAAAAGATATGCTCAGCCGTATTTCTTGACGTCTCGCAAGCCTTTGATAAGGTGTGGCACGATGGCTTGAAATGCAAATTACGACAAGTACTCCCCGTGTACCTATACGAGATTTTGGATTCATATCTCGGAAATAGACTCTTCCGTGTTAGAAATGGAAACGAATACTCAGAGCTCAAAAAAATTTCGGCCGGCGTACCGCAAGGAAGCGTTCTGGGGCCGCTTCTTTATCTGTTATATACTCGTGATATACCGAAAGAAGATGGCACTATGCTTGCTACGTTTGCCGACGACACCGCTATCCTAGCAGTAGGTAAAACAATCGAGGAAACGACTGCCAAACTGCAAAACGCATTAAATAAAGTAAATGAATGGACGAAGGACTGGCGGATCGCCCTAAACGGAACTAAATCTGTTCACGTGAATTTCACTTATAGAAAAATTAATGACTTGCCAATTTTTATAAATTTGGCCCGAATTCCTATTGCAAATGAAGCCAAATACCTGGGAATGACACTTGACGCAAAGCTGAAGTGGAATTCGCACGTGAAAATGAAACGTAAAGAATTAGAAATCAAATATAGAGAAATGTACTGGCTGATCGGGAAACATTCCCACCTCAGTACCGAGAACAAACTGCTTTTATACAAGCAAGTGCTAAAGCCGGTGTGGTCCTACGGTATACAACTTTGGGGTTGTACCAAGAAAACAAATGCCAATATTTTACAGACCTTTCAAACTAAAGTGCTTAGAGAAATTGTCCAAGCACCGTGGTATGCTAGAAACGACGATATCCACAGGGATCTCGGAATTCCGACAATCGAAGCTGAAACTAGAAGCTTCGCGCGAAAACATAGAAACCGACTAATCGGACATGTTAATAATACAGTCCTACTTATTTTGGATGAGAGCAATTTATTGCGCCGACTACAAAGGACAAAACCTTTCGACTTGGCGAGATAAGGATTAACCGCATCTAAATTGCGGAATATGCAGGATCTTTCATTGGAAAGTAACCTGCCAAACGTTTATATTTCGTGATAGAAAAATTGCTTGATAAGTAGTATAACTTAGTTGCAGTATCTAACAAATTTATATCGAAGGGAGGTGTTTTTGGTCAGTAAGAATCTGACACTACTATGAGCACGCGCTTGCTATTCTCATAGTGTCTATGGAAGATTTTCACCTACCCTCGGGAAAAAAAAAAAAAAAAAGTTGCATTTGTGTAGAGAGTGTCCTTAGTCATTACTAGATAAACTCTGTTTAGTAGTTGTCTGCAAGTAAATGTTGAGATGCGAAAGGTGGAAAATGAACAAAAAAAGCGTATATATGACAAATAATAAAAAAAAAACTGTGCAGTTTAAAAGTTTATTAATAACGTAATTAAAAAAAACTGTGCAGTTTAAAAGCATATATCCCACATCAGAAAATGGTTTTGCATCTTCAGCACTCGGAAACGCTGGTGGTATTGCAGTCGAGCGTCCATGCAACTTTAAGAGAACTTTAACTTCGACTTGAACGTAGCAAAATGCTTCTTAGATTAGGTTAGGTTTCACCCAGAGGCCGCAAAGGTCCATTGTGAATACCCTCGCTGTGCATGTCGAAACGTGCGTTTAACAAAACCATTTTGATCTATTAATGAATCTCTTTAGGTCTGTAAGCGGTATCTTAGCCAGGTCGTCCAATCAATCAAAGAACCGTGCTCCCAATCAAGATAGGCGCCGTTCTTGAAGAGCCGGGCAGTGGTATAGAAGGTGTGCTACAGATTCTATTTCATCTTCATCCATACAACTTCTACAAAAGTCATTTGTGGAAATGCCATATCTTTTGGCCATATTTCCTATTATACAGTGGCCGGTTATAACACCGGTGAGTATATGGATTTGGCTTTTTTCCATAGAGAGTAGGGATATTGTTCTTTTCTGGTCGACTGTGGGCCACAAGCTGCGGGCTATGACACAATCGCAAGTATTGCGCCATCAGTCCTCGGCTGAATTGATAGTAATGCGGTCTATTCGATTTTTAGCTGTGCTGAAAGCCAGTAAGACCTGTCTATCAGCTAGTGTTATATCTATATCAGAGCCCATGCTTCTTTGTTCAGTATAAAAAAAACTTGTAAATATTTAAAAATAACATATTAGTAATTTACACATTGCAAATGCATATTCTTTACTTTGCATTTTTTAGTTCTAGTTGGAATGGGTCACGGATAGATTTTCGTATGCGCGCAGCAATAACAATCATCATATACATTATTTCTGTAGTATAGGTACCATTTGCGGCTTAACCAATCTTAACACATGAGGTGCCAAAAGAAAGATTTTCCTGAAGCACTGACGAATTTCTTTCACTTTCACTTTATAAATTTTAACAAATTAAAAATTTAATCAATACAAATATTCTACCCAAAATCAACTCCCAAAAGAAAAAAACATTTCCGGTATGATTTCCATGAGTTAACAGACGGAAATCATATGGAAAGTTTGGATGTTGGATGGGAAGTTCGGATTTCGGGCGTTGGATTTTCTTTTGCGACAGTTCTCGCACGAGCACACTAGTATTATATATTATCATTAAAAAACCCGAATCAAAATTTCTTTTTATTCTGTTTTTATAATATTCAATAAAGTTTTTGTTGGCGGAATCATTTTGTACCTCGACCACCAGAGGTCAGATTCACGTCTAATAGTCAATTTGAAGTTGTTATTCGCATCTAAAAGTATGAAAACTTTTTTACAATCACAACTGAAAAAGGTTTTATTATGTAATATGAAAAATTCGTTCAGTTGTGTGATGGTGGAGATGCGTGACAGATAACCCAACTAAACGGAGTTGTGTTATGTAACAGGGACATCAATTTTCGTTCGCATATTGAATTGACGCGATAATCTTAAAAGCCAACTCATTACTCGGTTTCGTCAAACGGTGGTCCAAAGAATTATCGTTCGCTTACGTGACCATCACATTACATTACCTTTGTTCGCCCACTCCTTGAGTATGATAGTCAAACCTGGTGCCCCTTACATGGAGTTCATGTTCAAAGAATCGACAGCATTCAACGTCGCTTTCTTCGTTTTGTTCTTCGTAGCCTATCCTGGAACCACCCGTTTAGTTTACCTCCCTACATAGACCGCCTTAAGCTCATTGGCCCTTAGTAATAGATATTCGTAAAGTCGCTCCTAAAGTCGAATTTTGTTAGGTATAGCTATGGTACTTTTAAGTATTCGTAGTAATAAATCAGTTTTAACAAAACTCGGATTTAACGTAATCATTATGTGAGCTAGCACAGCAGATTTTGACAGAACAACAAACTGAAAAATTGATTTTTTATTTGAAATGGCAAATAAGAATGCTCATTTATAAATTCCACTTTCATTAATTTATTCTATCTATTAGAGCCCCCGCACACTACAGACTTTCTATCGGCCGATAGTTTGGTCGGGTTGGGCTGGTTAGTGCGCACACTGGGCCGATTAAATAGTCGGGTTGGTAGTGAGTGCGCACAATAGACAAACAATCGGCCGACTATTCTCGACCGATTTGCTATTGCAGTCGTTAAACACATTTTGCAGAGAATAGTCGCTTAATGGTAGTTACTACAAAATGTTCCAGAGAGGTAATCATTGCTTTACGCCCAAATATGTCCATAATTCCATATTTAAATGCGAGGAAAAATCCAGAACTTCAAGAAAATTAATTTAATACTCAGAGCAAACTGAGCTATCGAAAAAATCGGCCGACTTTATAGTCTGTAGTGTGCGCACGTAGAAGGGCGCTGTACTGATTAAGTAGTCGGCCGATAGTTTGCCGATACTTTAGTTTGAAGGCAATCGTGTAGCCTATCAAACTTATTTATCGGCCGATATCGAATCGTTGTAGTGTGCGCACTCTCATATATTTTCATACTGATTAAGAGCCCGACTAAACTGTCGGCCGACAGAAAGTCTGTAGTGTGCGGGGGCTCTTATACTATAACTATACTATTATATTTAGAAACGTGAAAGGCAGCGTAATTGGACAATTGAGGAAAAAGAATTTCTCAAAAATATCATCCGTATGTGAACATAGAGGATTCAAAAGCCAACAATACCACAATGAAAGCAAAAAAAAAGAGATTTGTGGATAAAAATTGCCGAAGAAATGGCTAGTATTGGTGTCAATTTGCCAATTCCGAAATTAAAGGCACAGGGGATGAGGATGAAAACTTTAGCACGCTCCCACATTCTACATCACTGTAATATTCTAGTGCATTTAATCGTGTTTTATATATTTTTCGTGTTCTATTATTTTCCGTATCATTAATTATATCCAAATCTTGTAAAATTCTCTCGAAACTCATTTTGAAACGTTTGACTGTCACTGTTAAATTCGGCTTAGATACGACTCGAACAGAACTAAGTATTTGTCGATTTTAGAAGTAGATCGATTGTTTATTACTACGGATTTCGTGTTAAATTCGAGTTGACGTTAAACTCGAGTTTAAATTCGTTTATTACTAAGGGCCATTAACTTTGATACCCTTGAGGAACGCAGACACGTAGCAGATTTTCTCTTCATTCATCGACTCCTCTCAGGTTTTGCGCAGTCGATTAACAACTCAACTCTTTACTACTCCATTGACTTTAATACTAACCCTAGTAATGTATTATGCTCTCGTTTCTTCTATCCACCCACCCACCGCACCTTATATGGCTCCAATGAGCCATCTTCCGTATGCTGCGGTATGTCAACTTAAACTTTACTGTTTTCGACTTCAACCGTAGCTCTTCCCATCTTAAACCTGATCTACTGCATCCCCCTCAAGCTTAGTTTTTAAATCTTAGTTCCTAAGTTTTAGTTTTTAAGTTATGTTTAATTTGTAATAAGCCGAATAAATGGAGGCTTTCGCCCCACTAAAATTAAACAAAATTACATGTGTAAGTAAATGAACAAACAATAAATTCTGGAACAAATATTTGTTAATTTATTGGTAATTTATGTTTTAATTAAATAAAAAACCCCAACTGTCTGTATGATGATCCCGAAAAAGACCACTAATCAGGAATATGTATGCAAATGTTCATATTGCGACTTTTTAAGCCTGTGCAACTTTTTGAAAATTCTCAGCGGTAACACTGGTTTGAACTGAAGTTACGGAATTACAAATAAAAAATACTAATCCTACCCCCGTCTTAGTCTTTAATTTTATATGGGACCCCGTTTAGGACCCTTTCCGGAAATGTTCAGAGGTAATCCTGTCCCATAGGCATACGAAATAGGTACACATATGAACATTGCAAAAGGACAGAACAGAAGGAGAAAAAAATTGATCTACATGTTGTAAAGTGCACCACTTACACTTTACAACCAACCATCCTTATCTCTACCTTATAATCTCTATACACAGTCTCTCCTATTTCACATAATTCTTCCTCTTTATGAACACCATAATTCTTTCCCTTATTGAATCCATAATTCTTTCTTTTACGAGTCAATACACTCGAGATCACTTACCTTTGCGATCAGTGTCGCAACATCCTCTTGTCCCACTTTAACTTCCTTCTTTATTGCTTACTTAGCTACGTCAAATAAACTCTTTTGACCTAAGTAAACATTGCCCAACTCTCGAACGTCGAACCCAAACCAACGCTTGGGTGATTAACGTCAAACTATAAAATGCTGATATCACATTTCGTTTCCCACTTCGCAATGACATTGCATTTCGATATTGCAGCATTCTCATTCTCAAAGTGGGTCATTCTTTTCATTTTCCTTTTTCTCTTTGTTCGATATTCTTGGATAGGTCAAGAATATGAACTCGGAGCATTACGAGGCGAGATTGAGACATTCTATTTCGGGACTCTAGATCGGTCGGCTGCAAATCCAACTTCTATTTCTTAATACATTACTACTAATTCTTGTACGCGAGTGAACAGCCCAAATAAAATTCAATTTCTATTTCTTAATACATTACTACTAATTCTTCCAAATCTAAATATCATATATATATATATATATATTATTCATTATATATATCTTAATCATAATAGTTCGTAATTATAAAATCTCATTTCTGTTAATCAAACGAAACAGTGAACTTTAATTTAAACAATTAGAACTAAGATTGTGAACTAATAATAAGTGTAATAAATAACCTAACTGTACTTCCGTGTTTGTGTTTTCTTCTTGAATCAAATACCATATACACTAAAACAGGTAACAACCCAACTGAGAGTAGCACCTCTCAGAATAAACGACAAAAAGTACAACAGAAAACTAGTGTCAGATGTGGGGTTGTTACTAAAAAGTGAAAAGGGTTCAAGTGCCAGTGAACATTTAACAGAACCAAAGTGCAGTGACAAACAAAAACAAAAATACAAAAAAAAAAAAAAAAACTAAAAACAATTTATCAGTGAAAAAAAAAATATAAAAAATAACACCTACTAAAAATAAAAGTGAAGGAGAATTTCTCACAGAGGAATTTGCCTGTGAACGTAAGAAGGAAGACGTGCCAAGCTGAGGCACAAGCAGACATCATCAGCCTAGCAGTCATCAGAAACTCATCTTTATATAGAAATATTTTAACACTTAGTAAGTCAAAAAATTTTTTCTCTTCGTTTTTGTGATCCTCAATGTTAATATTAACTCTAAATCATGTACAATTAGTATCTTAAGCTTATATATTTTGTATTACTATATCACTTATATATATATATATATTTGTATTGCTATATCATTTTACTCCTTTTTATGGTTAAAAGAAAAACCTAAGTTCACTCCCCTTATCTAACCTTTTTATCGATGTGACTTATGTCCCTAGAAGATAGTCGTGTCTCCATCTCAGACTCAGAAGGCTCAAGCACTATCACCGATTCTCCCGAATCATTCGCCTTCAAACTCATTCCTGAGTTTGATGGTAACCGCGCTAACCTACACAAATTCCTTAATGCGTGTGATATGATAGCGAACGAAACCGCTGCGTCCGAGATACCGTCGTTGCTGACCATAATTAAAACAAAATTAAGTGGTCCAGCATACAATATTGTCAAATATTCAGAATTCGAAAAATGGACAGACCTAAAGACCAAGTTACAAAATCAGTTCTTAGAAACAAAATCATTATCCCAATTACAGGTTGAGTTGGTCCAAGCTAGACAAAAACCCACCGAATCCGTAAGATCATTCTCTAGTAGAATAGAACAGATACTGACTGACGTAAACGATGCTTGTATAGCTAGTGAAGGTGAAGACAATGCAGAATGCATTCAAAGTTTGAATTCGAAGACTGCCTTAAAATCCTTTGAGAGAGGTCTAACTCCCCGAATCAGCCTCTTTATAAAAGCCTCTAGGTTCAAATCTCTTACTGAGGCAATTGAAGCAGCAGTACAAGAAGAAAAAAGTTCTTCTTATTATTCCCCTAATCCTAGCCCGTCCTCGTCGTTCTCTTCCAAGAAAACCTCCTGTAGTTTCTGTAAAAAATCAGGGCATACTATCGACCAATGCTTTACCAAGAAAAATAGAGACTCACTACCTACATTTAAATCGGAAGTGAAGACTGTGTCCCTAATTTGTAGTTATTGTAAGAACCCGGGACATCACATAAATGAGTGTCGTAAAAGAGAATATAACAATAAAAAGAAACAGCAAGCGAATTCAGATCTTAGATCAAAAAACTTCAATGCCAGGACGAACTCGGAAAACCATTCAGAGGCCGGAACCAGTGGCAGGATCCGGACCGAAAAATAATTTCTCCACGCCACGTATTCCAGATAAATCTCAACAACAAAATAAGTCGTGTTGATTCTATTGAGATTTCGTCCGAAACCTTGATCCCTCAATTTTCTAAGTTCCTCATCGATGGCGGTAGTGAAATTTGTCTTATAAAAATTGATAAATTGAACACTGATATATCAATCGACTCCAATATAATTCATTCCCTATCTGGGATTACTAACTCTGAAATCCTAACTAAAGGAGTCGTTCACCTTAAAATAAATCTCCCTGAAAATGTTACTATCTCTTATCCCTTTTACGTTGTAGACAAAAACTTCCCCATCATTACCGACGGAATCATAGGTAATAATTTTCTAGATGATCATTTGGCCCAAATCGATTACGGTACTAAACTACTAACTCTTTCTTCGGGAAAACATATTATCGAGTATGATTTAATTCCTTCCACTGTCGTTAAAATTCCCGCTAGAACCGAAATTCTACGTCCTGTCCTCAAAGAAACCAAAGTAGATAGAATATGTCTCGCCCAACAATTTGCTAATGGGTTATACATTGGAAATAGCATTACTCCAGCCAACAGTACTATTTCTTACATATCTGTTGTCAACTCATCGGAATCTCCCGTCGAATTCAATACCGACGCATTAATTTTCGATGAAGTTTCTAACTACAACAATACCCTGTCTCCTACAATCGAATTCAAGCTATTAAAGAATTAGTCGTTACAGATCACATGACTAGTGATGAAAAGGACTCTATCTTAAATTTATGCGTTCTGTATAGCGAATTATTTCACCTAAAAGGAGACAAGCTAACCCATACTACATCTGTTCAGCATTCTATCCTTACTCCTGACGCTAATCCGACTTATATCAAACCATACAGGTTACCTGAGGCCCAGCCACAAGAAGTGAATAAACAAATTCACGAGATGATGGACGATAACATTATCCAACCATCGAATAGTCCGTGGAATTTTCCTCTTAACGTTGTTCCTAAGAAGCCTGATAAAAATGGTAATAAGAAATGGAGGATTGTCGTCGATTTCCGCAAGCTCAACGACAAAACAGTCAGTGATACTTACCCTTTGCCCAATATAACCGACATTTTAGATCAGTTAGGGAGCTCTAAATTTTTCTCTACCCTAGATCTCGCAAGTGGATTCCATCAAATCCAAGTTAAGCCTGAAGATAGAGAGAAGACAGCCTTTTCCTCGCCGTTTGGTCATTACGAATTCGTTAGAATGCCTTATGGATTAAAATGTGCTCCTGCTACCTTCCAAAGGTTAATGAATAACGTTTTGACTGGTCTTCAAGGTATAAAAACTTTTGTTTATATGGATGACATTGTAGTCTACGGTAAAACTTTGGAAGAACACAATTCAAAATTAGCAGACATTTTCGATCGATTGAGACTACATAATCTCAAACTACAACCCGATAAATGCCAGTTTTTGAGAGCAGAACTGACCTACTTGGGACACGTTATAAACGAATCTGGAATCAAACCCGATCCCCAGAAAATCGAATGTGTTAGAAATTTCGCTCAACCGAAAAATGCCAAAGATATAAAAAGTTTCCTAGGTCTTGCTGGTTATTACCGCCGCTTCATCAAAGATTTCGCTAAAATGTCCAAACCTCTTACTAATGTCCTACGTATAGATGTTCCCTTTGACTGGACTCCACTTTGTACTAACTCTTTCCATGGATTAAAAGAAAAACTTATTAATCCACCTCTTCTTCAATACCCCGATTTCACAAAGAATTTCATCTTAACAACCGATGCTAGTGACGTTGCCATTGGCAGTGTTCTTTCACAAGGTGAAATTGGTAATGACCTTCCTATTTCATACGCATCGCGAACTCTAAATAAAAGCGAAAAGAACTACTCTACCACAGATAAAGAACTTCTCGCTATTGTTTGGTCCGTTAAACACTTTCGTCCCTATTTGTATGGCAGAAAATTACAACTTTACACTGACCATAAGCCACTCATTTATATTCACAACTGTAAGGACATAAGTTCCCGACTTATGAGATCACGCCTTCAATTGGAAGAATTTGACTATGAAATCATCCACAAAAAAGGTGTTCACAACACTAATGCTGACTGCCTTAGCAGAATTGCTAAAATGACTCTTAGATCATCTTCTAACTCTTGCACTAATTCTACTAATTCTTGTACCAATCCATCTACTAATTCTTGTGCCAATCAATCTTTTGATTCTTGTGCCAATCCATCTACTAACTCTTGTACCAATTCTTCTACTAATTCTTGTACTAGTTCGTCTACTAAATCGTCTACTAAATCGTCTGCCAAATCGTCTAAATCTACTAAATCGGCTGCCAAATCGTCTAAATCGTCTGCTAAATCGTCTAAATCGTCTACCAAATCGTCTAAATCGTCTACTACAGCGCCTCTTACATCGTGTCCTACTTCATCTACTATGTCATCTACTAAGTCGCCTCATTCGTCTACAATTCCTAAATTAGCTACTAATTCTTCTGTTACTAGTTCCAATTCGTCTATTATTCCAACCAATACCTCGTCTCTAGATCCTTGTACTACATCTACTATTTCTAATTCGCCTACCAATTCGTCCACTACCCGTGAACCTACTCCTGATGAAATAAATACCATTCTAAAGGAATTTCATTTAAATCCTATCGGAGGACATTGTGGAGTCAACCGAACGTTTAAACGTATTAAACTGTACCACAAATGGAAAAATATGTTCCAAGACATAAAGAGTTATATTAAAAATTGCGAACTTTGCCAGAAAAACAAAGTTACAAAATATACCCTAGAACCTATGGTCATAACTTCAACAGCCAAATATCCTTTTGAAAAAATTTCCATTGATATCGTTGGCCCATACCCTACTACTCCTAATCACAATAAATATCTCCTAACTTTCATCGATGATCTAACTAAATACACTGATGCTATTCCTCTACCAAACCAGGAAGCCAATACTATCGCTGAAGCATTCACTAAAGAAATAATCTTTCGTTTCGGTACCCCTAAATACGTTCTAACCGACCAAGGTCAAAATTTCTTAAGTGCCATATTCAAGAACGTATGCAAGCTTCTAAAAATTACCAAACTTCAAACTTGTGCTTACAGACCGCAATCAACCGGATCTTGCGAGAGAAGTCATAGAAACTTTGTCGAATATCTCCGCAGTTATATAAACAAATCTCAAGACGATTGGTATTCTTGGATCAAATATGCCGTATTTGTACATAATACTACTCCGAACACTTCTACTTCATTTACACTCTTCGAACTAGTATTCGGAAGACAGGTTGTACTCCCTACTAGTGTAACTAAAAACCCTGAACTATGCTATAAATATGATTTGTATGCTAACGAACTTAAATCTCGCCTACAACACGCCCACCAAATCGCTAGAGATAACCTAATCAAAAGTAAGGAATCTTCCAAAGTCCAATACGATAAAAAACAAAACCCAGTGATATTCAAGGAAGGAGACTTAGTGCTCCTAAAAAACGAAAATTGCCCTAAAAATAAAAATAAAAAATTACTTCCCATATGGAATGGTCCATACGAAATTATTTCCTCTTCCGGAGTCAACTCCATACTAAAATATAAAAATCGAACACTTAAAGTTCATAATAATAGGCTCAAACTGTTTTCTCTCCAATAATCTTCAGTATCTGTATCTTTTTAGATATGGCAGAAATCCAGCTTTTCATTTTAAGCACTTTCGTGTTCCTTACCAACTCTATAGCTATATATGACCAAGCAGCTACTACCTACGAGACCATCGAACTACAAAACAAATCCGGATTCTACTACGAAAACATTGGTAACCTGAAATTATATTCGAACCATTGGAATCTAATTATATATTCTAGTCTAAGTGAATTTGATATCCAATATAAATCTATCCTAAACTATCACGAAAAAATTCTATCCCTATGTAAACAATTACTTACCACTCATGAATTTTTGAACCAATGCACTCGTTCAATCTTCCATGATCCTAGACAGACTTAATGAACAAAACCTTATAATAAACAAATACCTGGGTACCACAACAAAACCACGTTTATTAAAACGCGGACTCCTTAATGTTGTCGGAACTGTATCTAAACAATTGTTTGGAACACTAGATGATGACGACGCTAAAATATTTTCCCACCATATACATAACCTAGACCAACAACAAAACCATGCTTTCGATTTATATGAAAAACAAATTTCAATTTCAAAAAACATAATACACCAATTAAATCTTACGAACGATCAGATACTAGCACTGGGAGAAAAGCTAGAAAAAACAACCCAACACATAGAGAGAATCCAAAATAACCAACATAACAACGAGTTTATAACTGAATCGTTTTTCCAACTCACTGAATTATTCACCATGTTTAATTCCCTGTCTGAATACTATTATTCCGCCAAAAATCATCTCTTGGAAGCCATCTATTCCGCTGCCCATGGAAAGTTGCATCCTTACCTCATAGATCCTACCAAGCTAACCGAAGAAATTAGGAAAATCCAATCTTCCCTACCAGAGGATACTCGTCTCCCTTTACCTCTACAAGAACAATACATAAAAATACTTTTTAATATACTAGAAACACATATATATTTTTCCGATAATAAAATTCATTTTCTGTTAAAAATTCCTCTAACCTCTTCTAAAAGCTATACTATTTACAAAATGACTAGTATCCCAAATCTCGTTAAAAACAATACTTATTCCCTTATGATACCTGAGAAACCACTACTCATTATTGATGCTGAAAAACAATCCTATTTCTTATACGAAGAACATGACATTGAAAAATGTTTTAATACTCATAAGAACAATTATCTTTGCGAACAAAATTGCCCCATTCTATTTACTCAACTTAGTAATGCTTGCGAACTTAATATGTTTTCTACTCTACCAAGTGATTCGAATAATTGCAAAATTAAATTCTTGCAAATAAATCTTCCAATATTCCTACAATTAGCAGATTCCAATTCTTGGCTTTTTGTCTCCCCACACCCTGAAAACTTAATCATTAAATGTCAAAAGTTTTTATTTTATTTTATTTTATTTATTTATTTTCGATATGCTTATACACATTAAGATACAATATCTTATTAGATAGTGATAAGCTAGCTATGAACAATAGTTACGAGTAAATGAGCGAGTATACCAAATGCAATCTTTACAAGAAAAGAAATAAGAAAATTTCAAATCATACAAATTGAATATATGTTACAAAGTTAACAAAACAAAATTATTTATTTAATTAAGGGCCGATTTTTCAATAGTCAGATAAACCTCAGATAAACATCAGATAGGACTTGTCAGTCAGATAACAAAAAATTCGATTTTTCAATAGGCGAATAGCAGTTATTCTAGGAATATAATAGATATCTGTCGAATAAAGTTATCTGTCCGATTGTGAGCTAGATAAACTTTAACTGGCTGTTTATGAACTCTAAAAATTGAGTTTTAAGTGACAAAAAATGGATATTTTTTGATATTTACGATGATTTTGTTATTGAAGAGGAGAATAGGATATTCTAGAATATCTAGAATTGGAAGATGTCGATTTTAAAAGAAGCATTTAAGCGCGTGTTAGCAAAATTTCTAGTGGAGTAATTCCGCGATTTTGCATTCGGGGACGGAATACCGAAAGGTTACAAAATTTGCAACTCAAATTTCATTGCAGCGCGATGAAATATTGACATAGTAATTGCTTATGTTCTTGGTCAGCTTTTATATATTATTATTTTTATTATTATTATTATTATAATTTATTAACATATGATTACAAGTCTTGTTTAGTGTACATTTCAACTTTGTAAACTGGAGATGTGCAAGATTGGCATCAGTGTCAGCATGCTCGTAGCCTTGAATCCCTACATGACTTGGGACCCACATTAGCCTTAGTTTGTTAGGGGCTCTAATGATGCAGTCTCTGATTTTGTTGACCGTTTCCGTATTGTGGTTTGGATTTTGGATTGCATTGAGTACTCTGTATATGATTCTCTTGGTATTAGTGCATTCTCTGTTAATCCTCCATCATACAAATTTTGCATAGAAACTATGGCAATTTCAGACATTTTACGAAAGAGACCACTAGCAGTCCATGTATGTATAATAATATGTAATCAAGAAAATTGAAAAATAAATTTACCTACATATTTTATAAGCGCTCGGCTACACTGCACACATATACAAAAAACGTATGTTTACACATCAAATTTCACGAGTATCTGGTACTCACGACTTTTTTTCACAAGCGGGTCAATATTTTCCCTTTTTAATTTTTTTTTTACTTTTTAAAATGTGCTAAAAAATAATTGAGTTCGACTGATATAAGGAAAATCATTGAATAACAAACTGGCAGATATTCGACGATTGAAAAATAGCAAATACTTATCTGGCAGATAAACAGTCGAATATATTTATTCATTAGATAGTAAACTGACTGTTTATCTGACTATTGAAAAATCGGCCCTAAACATATACAAAAATTTCATAGAAGTTTATATTTATCTGTTTCTAGAAAAATAATTTCTTAATTCTCTTTTAAGTCTTGTTATGTTTGTACCTTGAATTATTCTTAAGTTCCGAGGCAGTGAATTCCACAATCGAACAGCATTAACGAAAAATTGACGCTCTGAGGTAAGAAACGAGTAACGAGTGTGAATTAATTGCCCCGACCGCTGTGAAGAGGTGAATCGAGTCCTTTCGAATAAGTAGTGTGGTTCACGTGTTACCAGAATATTTAATAATTGTGTCAAAGTGCGAAACTGTAGATAGCTCTCAAAGGGCATGTTGAGCAGACGCGAAGAAAACCTACTTAACCTATCATATTTACGTAGGCCGAAAACATATCTTATCGTTCTATTAAAGGCAACATTGAGCTTTCTTTTACTGACCGCATTACAACTGCAAAAGATTTCACATCCATATATTAGAATAGGAATGACCAACGATTTAGCTAACATAAACCGCGTCCTTATAGGGGTGAAAGACTGTGTTACCCACAAATTACGCAGTGCACCATATACCTTTCCAACGGCAGCATTAATATGATTATCCCAGGTAAGATAGCGGTTAAAAATAATCCCAAGGTTTTTAGCCGTTTCAACATATTCTATTGGAGAGCCCCTCAATAAAATAGAAGGGAAGTAGGAAAGGTCTAAAGGTTTTTTTGATATGACTAGGCATTTCGATTTTTTCGCGTTTAAAGAAAATCCGTTTAGTTCAGACCAATGTGCAATAGCCTCTAGATCTTCATTTACATCATGGACTCCGTTCTCAATAAGACCAAGAGAGCAACTCATATACAATTGGACATCATCGGCATACATGTGTGTCGAACAGCTTCTTATGATAGATAGAAGTTCATTTACATATAATGAGAATAATAGGGGACCAAGTATAGAACCTTGAGGGACGCCACTAGCAGTTGGGAGAAAATCAGACAGATTGTCATTTATCTGAACCGCTTGCATTCTATTTGTTAGGTAGGATGAAAGTAGCTTTACTGCACCAGATGAAAAGTTATATTGTCGAAACAGTTTTTTACATAAAATAGTATGATCAACCATATCAAATGCCTTGGAAAAATCAAGAAGCACCAAAAATGTTACTTTGTCTTCGTCTAAAGCCTGCCGTATCAGTCGTCAGTAACACTCAGAATGGCCGTAATACAGCTGTGTTTTTCGCGGAAACCAGATTGTATTGGAGTAAGAATGTTTAACTCCCAAATAACCATAAATTCCACAGGAATACTAAAAATCGACCATACATGCATAGCAAATACAAAATACCAATCCTTCAGTTCTAAGAGAAATTACGAAACCGATACTACACTAAATTCATCTCTCCAAACTCCCTATAATGGAAACAAAATCCTTTAACACCCGAAATCAAATCGATGACTTAAATGACATAAGTAAAAGTCTCGACGAAATAACATACACAAGAAATCCACACTATAATGATGAGAACTTTCCCTACAAAAAACACTTTACTATTGTTTATATTCTCTTGCCCGTACTCTTTACTTTGATGATCTTCATTATTGTCTTACTAAAAAACGTATTTACTACAAAAAAGGAACACAACGATCCCATCATTTCTGACCCTATACCTATACCTAAACCACGTCAATCTTCATATCTTTCTCGTTCTCTTCCTCTTACAAACACCAGAAAAGAACCATCAGTTTCGTCTTCAGTCGAAACTCGCACCAATCCTAGGTACAAGTTTCGTTCTTAAGGGGGGAGGTGTTGTAAAGTGCACCACTTACACTTTACAACCAACCATCCTTATCTCTACCTTATAATCTCTATACACAATCTCTCCTATTTCACATAATTCTTCCTCTTTATGAACACCATAATTCTTTCCCTTATTGAATCCATAATTCTTTCTTTTACGAGTCAATACACTCGAGATCACTTACCCTTGCGATCAGTGTCGCAACATCCTCTTGTCCCACTTTAACTTCCTTCTTTATTGCTTACTTAGCTACGTCAAATAAACTCTTTTGACCTAAGTAAACATTGCCCAACTCTCGAACGTCGAACCCAAACCAACGCTTGGGTAATTAACGTCAAACTATAAAATGCTAATATCACATTTCGTTTCCCACTTCGCAATGACATTGCATTTCGATATTGCAGCATTCTCATTTCTCATAAGTGGGTCATTCTTTTCATTTTCCTTTTTCCTCTTTGTTCGATATTCTAGGATAGGTCAAGAATATGAACTCGGAGCATTACGAGGCGAGATTGAGACATTCTATTTCGGGACTCTAGATCGGTCGGCTGCAAATCCAACTTCTATTTCTTAATACATTGCTACTAATTTTTGTACGCGAGTGAACAGCCCAAATAAAATCCAATTTCTATTTCTTAATACATTACTACTAATTCTTCCAAATCTAAATATCATACATATATATATATATTATTAATTATATATATCTTAATAATAATAGTTCGTAATTATAAAATCTCATTTCTGTTAATCAAACGAAATAGTGAACTTTAATTTAAACAATTAAAATTAAGATTGTGAACTAGTAATAAGTGTAATAAATAACCTAACTGTACTTCCGTGTTTGTGTTTTCTTCTTGAATCAAATACCATATACACTAAAACAGGTAACAACCCAACTGAGAGTAGTACCTCTCAGTATAAACGACAAAAAGTACAACATACACATACAGATGTATATCTGTACACTGCGTCGCTCCCTACTCTTATGCTGACCATACACCATTCAACTCAACCGTCAACTTAGTCCGTTGTTGTTGAAATCAACCCGTGTGTGGCGTTGTCAAGTGATCGATTTGACGGTTCACAAGTTGGTTGAGGTAAAAATAAAAGATTTTGATTTTTGGAAGTTGATTTCAACTCAGTTGAACTGTGTGTGGGGAAGTCATTTGATTTGCTGTCAAATTGAGAGGAATTTGTACTAGGCTTGTGAAATCTGTGAAAGTGTGTGTGAGCGAAACGTAAACAGTAAGATGACTTTAAACGCAAACATACAGATATTTGTGGCATTTAATACAAAAACTTTCAACTCAGTTGGTACGGTGTGTGGCCGAATATAAATTTATTTGTAAACTCAATTGACAGTTGAATTGAATTGTGTATGGGGTGCTTTAGGCCGTGTGTCAATTGCGTTAAAATTTAATCCACTGGCTAACTTTTGACACTAGTTTGGCGAATATAGACTTCAAAAAATTAACCGGCTTTGGAGTATTCAGTCGCTAATGTTTGACATTTGTATATACTCATGAAGGAATGGGGGCATTCAAGATCTTAGTTGACTAGATATGCAGTCAATCTAAGATCCTGAATGCCAAAATTGACTGCATATCTAGTTAACAGTTCAGATGTCAAAAACGTCATCTACTTTCTATTTTCGCTTGGAATTGTTTAAAGAATTGTTATTGCAGCACAACAAATCTGTTTTTTTTTTTAAAAAAAGAAGAGCAAAAACAAATTTAGAAATATGAATGCACGAATTAGAGGATGACATTTTATGCAAGTAACATGTGTAACACATGTGTTCGGAATGTAAATTAGTTATTTCATAGGCCAAGTTGCATTTTTTGCTGTGAACGATTTGCTGAGTTCGTCGATTGTTCTACATAATCCAACAGTATATGAACTGCATAAAAAATAGAAAAAATAAAAATACTCCTTCATAATTTACTTGGATTTTCATTTTTGTAACAAGCAAACAACAGCCACACAGTATAACCACACCAACCAGTCAGCTGTTTTTGGCGGTTGTTAGTGGGCTAGTCAAGATTTTCTTTCAGAGGCCGTGGAATTGACTGCATATCTAGTCAACTAAGATCTTGAATGTGCCCAATGAGAGAGACCACGAAAGCTTTCGTGTTTGTTTCGATTTTCCCAATCGATTGTCGGTGGACAAATGTAGTGCACGAGTGTTCACATATGATTACCCCTCGTGAAAAATATGTTAAGACCAGTTCAACATTTTTTTTTTATAAGGAAATGTAATTCATATCGTGCAAATACAAGTAGAATTGATTGTTTGAAAAATATTGATTGGTCAAATTTTTATCTTTGTATTTTCCATTAACTAATTGCAAACTTTGTTCTTCAATCAAACTTTGTTCTTCAGTCAGTCATGACAAAAAAATAACTACAGGTTGGTGCCTTAACATTGTGCTCCCTTATTCTGTTAATGATTGGAATGAGGCGCTGTTGTGCATACCTATTAGCAAGTAGTTATAGAAATGTACTTTGTGTCATTAGTCAGATGGAGAATTTTACTGCACTTCTTGTAAAATTCAAATGTCGAAACTAGTGTGTTTTTGTGTGGACAATAAAATAAATACGGACTAATTTCCATAACAAAATATATTGAATTTTATTTTTTAAATTAAATTTATGACAAGTAGTTAGTCACTTTGTACCTGGTCACGTGAAATTTTTTTTTTATTTTTTGCTGCACATCTCTTTGGCCTACCAACTTTTTGACACAACATGGGCAAGGGAATATACTCCCACGCTGCCCTTACCTCCTGTCAAAGTTCGTGTCTATTTCTGGGTCTTGTTCTATCTACAACATCCCTTACTTGTTTGCATAAGTTTTTCAATGGATTAAAATCCGGTGACTGGGACGGCCAATGCAGAAATTTTATTCCCTCTGCAGTAATCCAGGCTTTTGTCGCTTTAGCTGTATGTTTTGCATCGTTATCGGCATGTCAATTCCAAATTATGGGAAGATTTTCCTTTGCATATGAAAGAAGAATGTTATCCAATATATTTACATAATCTACCTTTATTGCTACCCCCTCTATTAAATGAATGACACCAACTCTGTACCACGAAACTCCTGCCGAAACCAAAGTGCTCCCAAAACCATGTTTCAGCGTCCTTTTTGTGCAGCGGAGATCATATCCAGAGATGGGAGGACATCAAACAAAACGCCTACAATCAGACCCCAATAAATAAGATTGCATTCGTCCGTTCAAAATATTTGCTCTCCATTTTTTCTGGCCGTCACAACCACGCGAATTTCGGTGGTGAATAGCAAAATCTTTACTGTTTCTCAAGTGCCCCTTGTTGAGAAGTGGTACCTTCCTGGGCGATTTGGCTGACAGCTTGCATTCTACCAACGTTCTCCTTATTTTTTTTTTTTTTTTTATAATCTACACGCGCTAAAGAGGATATGAATACCCATATAATGTTTACATTAAAGAAACTTTTGGAGTTGGTTTTCCCAAAATGGCATCTGACGATACGAATGGATCGTTCCTGGCTTCAAAAACAATCCTTCGATCCATTTGTTTGGTTGTTTTTCGAGTTCTTCCCGTTTTCTCCTCAGTTTTCTTAATTTTAAGTGCATTTTGGAATTCACCCAGGAAACAGAAACAGTTGTTGCAGCAGGAAAATTTTGTAACTTAAGCCATAATTTTTAAGTTTTCTTATAACCTACCCCTCCTCAAAGGTACAATGCTTCTTACGACCCATTTGTTATTCTAAAATTTAAGCTTTATTTAGAACTAGCGGATACCCGGCGTGCGTTGCTACGCTTTATTTCACAGTAATTTTTTTCACTGTTTTTATGCCGATACAATGCTGCATGCGTTGATTATAATGAGCGTGATAATCAGTCGAAACATCTCATACACGAATAAGAATGAAGCTGTTCTGCTTAGCTAGTTTTATACAGAAATAGCTGTCCCGCCCGGCTTCGCCCGTGTACTTAAACAGTCGCGTAACTTATTAAGCAAAAAACACTGCTCTAGTAATGTCGGAAGACTATCTGGTAGCGTGTGGGGTTTAGCATTGCCATGTAATAGTATCGTACCAATCAATTGCATGTACTACTTATGTCGATTTCCTCAGAAAATTGTATGACATTTATGGTTTCTCGTGGTTAATGCAATGTAAAGTCCACCGGTGAGTTCAGAATTGTCAAATACATTACAGCACACAATCGCAAAATAACCATTTCAACATTGCATGCATTCGAAACACAGAAAACGCACAAACATATGTATGTACATACGTACAGTAAATAATAACAGCATCACCAGCCGCCACCAAAGGGGTACCTGCCTGTTCAATCGATCACTGATCTATATGTACATATGTATATATCTACCCGCTTTGGTTAGATAATTTTTATTCCTACTCGTTATTATATTGTGTTCATAAACATGTATGTATGTACGCATTCCGGTATAGAGCTCATCGTTCAATATTCAACCCTTCCTGTCGCACATACTAAGGAACAAAGATAGTCACGGCGCCGAATAGAGCACGCATTAACATAACCGATACTACTACGTCACCCACTGCTGCATGACTTTTGGCTACGATTTCCACTGATGGAAAATTGGTGGCTATGACTTTATGAATTGTTTTGAGCATAGCTCAACTTCAAGATAACGCAGATGGATGATTTACAGCTTAAATGAATCAGTGGACAATTTACTAAATCCACCTATTTTTTAGTTTTTCAATCCGATAAGTCATTGTTGAGTTAGGGGCTGTTTAAGGACAGAAAAATACCTTTTTACCCCCCTTCTGCCACTAACTCAGCTCCTAGCACACCGATTTTGACCAAACTCCACTGAAACACTCAGAAAAATACCAAAATTTTCCACAAAATTTGAACTCAATCGGATCCGGTAGTTTCGGAGTCATTTTTATAAATAGAGAAGATATGGAACAAAAGTGATCTTTATATATTATTAAATCCGATTTGAGAAAAGACGATAAATATATCTGTTGGATTGAAAAGGGAAATGTATTTATTTTGAATTTCACAATAAGTGCAGGGAACTGGGAACCATCTGTCTAACGGTACAAAGTGCACTTCTGTAACTAATTGTCAATGGGTATGCAGAACAGCGGCTAAGTCCAGTCATTGACAGAATAAGTGAACACAATGTTGATACTTCAGCCAAGTGTATACAAAATACATAGGTACATATGTATATTATTTCTGTAGTATAGGTACTATTTGCGGCTCTCACACTTAACCAATCTTAACAAATGAGGTGTCAAAAGAAAGAGAATTTCCTGAAGCACTGACGAATTGCACTTTCTAAATTTTAATAAATTAAAATATTTATTTATTTATTTATTTGTCACCAAAGATTACACTTTCATAGACAGAAGCAGAAAACAAAAATACAAAAATTTATAAATATACATGTATATGAAAAATCAAAGTTAAAAACAGGGCAAACAATTATGACTGAAGACCATCAAGTAATATTCTTTTTATTGATGAAATCGATAGGTTAAAGTCAATTAAATGGACATTTACATTATACGAAATCATCAATCCATTAATTGAGGAAGAACGACCGTAGTTTGTACGAGAGTGTGCTACTCTAAAGAATCTAGAGCTTCGAAGATTGAGTGAAGGAACGTTTAAGTTGAGAAGGTCAAGAATTTCTGTAGACTCAATCTCACCTATTAAAACCCTATGAATAAAAACAACTCGTGCCACCGTTCTCCTCACCTCCAGTGATTCTAAATTAATTAATTTTAACCTGGATAAATAAGGAGGTAAGTGATATGAGTTCTGCCAAGGAAATCCCCTAAGAGCGAACCTAAGGAATCTTTTTTGAATTGATTCAATTCTAGATATATGAACTCTATAATATGGATACCAGACAATTGAGGCGTATTCTAATATGGAGCGCACAAATGCAACATATAACGATTTAAAGACATACACGTTAGAAAACTCACAAGCATAGCGCCTAAGCATTCCCCATGTTCTGTTCGCCTTGTTTGTGATGCAATCAACGGGATTGTTGAAAGATAGCTTAGTATCTAATAACACACCCAAGTCTTTGATTACATTAACACGAGGAATGACTACACCATCAAAAGAATATGTATTCATGAGAGGAGATCTACAACGAGCAAAGCTAATGACGGAACATTTACTAACATTTAAAGAGAGATAGTTTTTAGAGCACCACAGATTAAACTTTTGAAGATGAGAGTTTAAGAGGTGAAAACAATGCGGCTCACTGCCCGACGTATAAATCTTGAAGTCATCTGCAAACATTAACATGGAGCATTCCGGGAGAAATTTTACAATATCATTTACAAACAAGATGAAAAGCAGGGGTCCGATATGACTGCCTTGGGGAACTCCAGAAGTGACAGAAATTTTGTCAGAAATATTGTTACGAAACCTAACATGTTGGAATCTATTGCTGAGGAAAGAAGAGAGCCAATTTAAAAAGAAGATAGGAAAACCCAGTCTCGTAAGTTTGTAAAGCAAAATTTTATGGTCAACTCGATCGAAAGCTTTGCTAAAATCCGTATAAACAGCATCAACCTGGTTACCTTTACCAATCTCTGAAATCACAAAATTTGTGAACAATATAAGATTAGTTACAGTTGACCTTTTTTTTACAAAACCATGTTGATTATTGCAAATAAGGGATTTGCAAAAGAAGTTTAATCTTTCAGTGACTAGCGAATCAAATAATTTAGGTAGAGAAGATTGCTTACAAATAGCTCTATAATTCTCAATTTTATTTTTCCGACCAGACTTAAAAATAGGAACAGACAGATGGGAATAAGCTAGTTTTCAAAGATAAGTTCAAGATATGACATATGATTTTGTGTAAAGGATAAGCACAGTTCTTGAGAAAAACAGAAGGTAGGCCATCAGGACCAGGGCTTTGGCTGGAGTCAGAACCAGCTAACTTATTCAAAATATCGTCCTCAGAAAATTCAATGGTATTGAAAAGAGGAGTGGGGAAGTCGCCAAGATAGTCAAAAAAATGTTCATCAATCGTCGAGTCGTGATTCGAATATACTGATTGGAAAAAACAAGCAAAGTTATTACAAATACTAGCGGAAGAGTCCGCTAAATGTCCATTAAAAGAGAGCGCGGCTGGAAAACCGTCACTTTTTTTCTTAGAATTAATAAAATTCCAAAATTTATCCGGTCTACATTTGAGGCTATTCTGGATATCATTTAAATACACAAAATACGCGTGGTAGAGAGCAGATTTAAATTCAGATTTAAGCCTTTTAAACACAATGTAGTCATCATCCGCCAAACTAGAACGCCATTTCCTATACGCACGATTTTTAAGAGTCTTTAGGTTACGAATAATTTCATTGTCCCAGGGACAGGAATCAATTACATTTTTGACGCGAACTACAGGGACAAATTCAAAAACAACAGAATTAATGACCTCGTAAAATTTGGAGCAAATTTCATCGATTTCTAGCGAAAGATAAGGACCCCAGTCATAATTGTTAAGCTCTTCACAAATATTACTATAATTAGCATTTTTGAAGTCGAATCTAAAGGAATCACAAATAAGAATATCTTTTAAATTTAATAAAGAAAAAATGTTTAAAGAAGGATGATACAAGTCTTCCGGAACGAGAGGAGTAAGATCCCTGGATACAAACGTTTCGTCACTGTTATTAGTGAAGATGAGGTCCAAAGTACGATCCATGTTGTTTTTAACATTATTCACCTGGAGTTCACCAAGTGAATGGAGCGTATCCACGATCTCAGCTCCAAGTGTAGACAAAGATATATCTGGATTGAGATACGTACAATCAGCAAAATAGATGGAAGTTTGGATTTTGGGCGTTGGTTTTTCTTTTGCGAGAGTTTTCGCACGGGCACACTAGTAATTAAATAATTTACTTATTGCACAAACTAAAAAATAAATAAAAAACAGCACTTTGAAAAACCAAAAAAATATAAAAACACAAAAACCCCAAAAATTTTAAAATAAACGCAGCACAAAAAACAAAAAAAAAACGTATTTAATTACGTAGCTAGAGTAAGATAGTTTAAGTAGTTCTAAGTTTTATTATAATAAAATAATTATTTAAGGTAGTTTTAAGCAAAAAATATAGTCCGATTCACTTGACTAGACGCAAACAATTTTTTTTCTTAAATCTTGATTCTTTTCCCCGAATTTGGATCAATAAGCAAACAATTGCATTCAGCAGAATGGTTAGTAATTTCTCTGTAAAATGACATAAAACATTTTTGGAGAGACACCTAACGGTACTTTTACACTCTTTTTTCTCAATCATGTCAAAATAACAGCATTTTTTCGGTTCACTTGATTAGACGCACGGGCAAATTTAGTTATTAGACATGGAGTAATCGAGCAAACTGCAGTGAAATATTTATTGGTAATTAGAGGAAGTGTTTGTCCTTTATTTAGGAAAGGAATGGACAAAAAAAAAACTGTTAACCTTAGAGAAAAGAGCAAAAATAGATGCTTACCATTCGTAAGGTCTTTCAAACCGCGAAATAGCCCGTCAAATAGAGCGATGTGAAAATGCTGTGCGAAATTACATTAATATTCGTGATTCCTTTGGGAGCAATTACAAAGAAAGAATTTAAACACTGTTAACGCCTCAAGACAAGCGGAAAACTCAGAGGTCAGCATCCAAAGAGTGAGCCTCTCTACAAACAACATCAGGACATTAGCTGTGGTTACTGCCAGCAAATCAACTGTTCGTCGCCCAATTATGAGTCCTCAATACTTAATGCTAAGAAAGCTTATAAAAAAAACCACCACTTAATCCTGCAACTAAGCAACAGCGACTACAATTTGCAAAGATAAGATGACTCCGAATGTGCAAACTACAGGTGTTTAAAATGGCTGGGGCAAAGTTAGTTTTAAGCTTTTTTGTCTAGCATATAAGAAATTACTGAATTACTGAATAAAAATGCATGAATTAAATAATTTACAAACAACAGCGTTATCACCGAAAATAATTATTAGTTATGTTTGTTTATGTTATTTTTTTATTTAAAACTGGGAAAACAGTTTGTTAATTTTAGTTATGATATGTAAAGAAATTTTGACGCAATTGGCACACGGCCTTAGGAGAGATACACATACATAGGTATACCTACATAAAAAAATATACATACATAAAAAAAGAAGAGAACGTAGGTATAGGAAATGTGTTTTTTCGTAATTACTTTACTCATATGCACTTTTCTGTGCTGAATCTTTGAAATCGGAGCAGAAATAAAGTTTCAGGAGGAATCACAAGCTCACGCGCTAGCGATTTAATTATGTACTAGTGTACCAGTGCGAGGAATCTCGCATGTAGAAACCGTACACCCATAGGTATAGGTAATAATGTTTTTCGTAATAACTTTACTCATATGCACTTTTACAAAATTGATTATACTGATGAACAAAGTTCAGTTGATAAGCTTTCGATCAGTGTTGGAATCATTGATATCGGTGCAGAAATAAACTCTCAGGAGGAATCACAAGATCTTGCGCTAGCGATTTAATCATATAGATAGAAGATAGATAGATAGATATACTAGTGGACCAGAATTCTCGCATGTTGAAACCCTACCACGACAACCGTTTACGGTTTACAAACGAAAAGAAAGAGGGGTACATGTAGGTAATCATATTTTTTCTTAATAACTTCACTCATAGCACTTTTTCAAAAGGGTTTATACTGATGAACAAGGTTCAGTTGAAAAGCTTTCGATCAGTGTTAGAATCATTGAAATCGGTGCAGAAATAAACTATCAGGAGAAATCACAAGCTAGCGCTATCGATTTAATTACATAGAAGATAGATACATATATAGTAGATAGATACACTGGCCCCTCGCTTTGCGCGACTTCTTTTTGCGCGGTTTCACCTTTGCGCGAAATGCATTTGTCTACCAAAATTCGATTTGCGTGGCGCTAACATTTCATTTTTCAGGCACGCAACCCCCTAAATTACATTAAATACATACTTCGCATTGCGCGGTTTCGCTTTGCGCGATTTCGCATTGCGCGAGACTTTTCATTCCCCTTGCCCCCGCGCAAAGCGAGGGACCAGTGTACATAGATATAAAAGTTGGTTTCTTTGGTGTCTAAGCTAGCAAAACCATACGGAAATCAGAATTGTGGCAGTTTGGAATACGCCATTCGTCGCACTAACAATTTTATAAGTATATATTTTTAAAGTTATTTGACATCTAAAGCTGAATAAAATCTGAAGTAAATATGAAACAAGTACACCAGTTGAAGTACTTTGGTTCTAAAAACTTTCTTTCATAATATAATATTAAGTTCCACAAATCAGTCAAGACAACGAATATTAAAAATTGTTCATCAATATCGGTGTAGTTATATTTCTACATTTCGTGTACAAAAACGAAACTTACCTATTTCGATGGCATCTTTCACCTTTCCTCCAACCTCCAGAAGTCTTTTGGAAAAACTGCTCCATTTATCACTTTGCGGAAGTGCATCTTCTAACCATTTTAAATCGGGTAGCCCATCCTTCCACTGGTCATATTTCTATGGATAATGCATATGTTTAATGGTCAAGTTATATAATGATTGAAGAATAGCTAACACACCTTACCAAGGGTCACACCTCCGCTTATCGCACCTCCAAGTACCAAGTATCGGAGTTTTAGAGCACCACGTAGGATTCGCACCACAATCATTCCATATCCTCTGGAATTGAATGGTGGATGATTTGGTCTAGATCTATGGCCGTACACATTAAGTAATGGCTTTCTTTGCCCTGCTGGTCGTCTGTTGTAAAGTGTGGAGTAGTTAAGAGTGATAACTTTCGTTGAAAGCGCCACCACACGTTCTCTAGTTTCCCTATTTGGATTATAATCAGAAACTATTTAGTAATGTCAACATTATTTTTTATTTAATATTATAAAACAAAATAAAAACCGGCAAATATAGATGGAATTCGGTCTGATTCAATACTTACCTATTTGCATTTCCATATACCACACGCAACATGATCAAAAACTGAATAACTGTTCTTTAAATTAAATATCCTTTTATCTAATTTGGCTTAATAAAAACCAATTTTTGGATTTAATTTAAGGAAAAAACGACTGACATCACGCAGTCCTGACGACAATTGACAGTAGACACTAGAGAAATGTATGTGGTGAATTCGCTTTAAAAATATTTGACATCCGCTTCTTTTTAGTACAGTATGTACTCAATTTATTCAATGTCAATTTGCCTTGAGATGCAGTGATGCCAAGTCTTCGTTATTAAGATTTGAAGTGATTGTAAATAAAGGCACATTTTCTATCGATTGTACTAGACAACTTTCTTCTTCTCTTACACATGACATAAACACAACTGCTTTGGATTGGAGAAGTATTCACTTCCCGCGTGAGCTTATGCGGTTGAGTCTCACACATTTTTTTTATCTATTACCATACCTAGGTACTTAGCTTCATTGTAAATAGTAATTTCTTTGTTGTTTAAAGTGGGGGACAGACTGCTGGTATTGATACCATGGTATGAATACCATGGTATAGTGAATACCACAACCCCTGAAAAAAAAGTACCACAACCCCTGACAGACTGCATTTCGTAGTACACCCTGATTTTCGCATTAGGTAGTATACTTTGACGTTTGCGTTTTCATGACAATAATCAAAACAAAATAAAAAATATCGGTGCAAGTATCGTTATCGGATAAAATAATTATTTTTGAATCCATTGTATGTATGCTACAATTTTCTATGCAAATTATTTTTTCCTAAATTAGCCGTGTTTTTTGAAACGTAGTTAGTCAGTAGTTGCTAGCAAAGTCAAATTTCACACGTAAAACAAATACAACAACCAGCTGGCCACAACTCTTGATTTTATCCGCAGCCAAAAGCAGCGGGCTAGGAATGTTGCGATACCTCATGGCAAGGTGGCGCTTAAAGCGATTTGTAGAACATTTGACAGACTGCCGTGTACGAAAATTATATAATAGGCGTGTTTTTTTTCAAAACTATATAGGCTTAGAAATTTTATTCCATGTTAATTACACTAACAACTAAGCCTATATAGGCTTACGAAACCTGGATAATTATCCAGTCTTAGGTGCTTAGCCTGGATAGAAAAATGTGCTACCAAACTGTTTTTCGTCGATAGTTATCGAAAATGTTATCGAAATGTCAAATATGACATGAAAGTGAGGGAGAAATATGAATGCCGGTAGCTATCAACCGAACTCTGCTGTCATTTCAAATTTAAATTATTTCTGTTCATTTTAAAATGGGTAGAAAAGAAAGAAATACGAATTCATCCGACAAGAAAAAGAAAATTATAATGAATTAAGAGAACATGTTCCTTAGTTTACTATTTAATTGAATTAAATTTGACGAAAAAAAATTCTATCCACCAACTTGTTAATGAGCGCTTGATAACTACCGACCTTACTTTCAATGAAAACAATGCCGATGTGAAACTGTCAAACGTCAACTAGCATAGTCCTGCCAAGTCACTGTAAAGCGTTTTTTTTTCTCACTTTCCGCTAAGCCTATATAGATTTAAAAAAACACACGCCTAATTTCAATTACTAAATGATGTTTCACAGAAATAATCCACTATATTATGATTTCATATCACTTTATGTTAATTATTCATTGAATAAATTACCGAAATTAATTGTTTTCACAACAAATAACAAAAATTTGGTTGAATGCCGAATACTTTGACAGTTCACACTTAACAGCTGATCGAAATCACACACATATGACCGAAATCACACACACCAACTTGGAGGTAAGTCAGTTGGGTTCGACTGGCTGGGAATCGTTTTAATGAACGACTGGCTAGCTACGTTTCAAAAAAACACGCCTATTGTAAAAGAAGCAACCAAGAATCGCCAACAGAGAGAATGCGGCGCTGCAGTCAATAAGAAGGTGGTATACCACCAAAAAGTTTCGAATTTCAATACCAGGTATGTTTCATGGTATACTAGCTTTAAACGTGGTAGTGTAGTGACAGACATGTGGTATAGAACATAGTATTGCTATACCATGGTATCAATACCAGCAGACTGTCTCCCACTGAAGATGATATTTTCTGCGATATAATTTCCTTTTGTAGTGTACACCTACAACTTGCACTGTTTTTCCCGCGTTTATCTTGATTCCCCATAGTTTTTATATAAATTAAGGAAAATTGACAAAATAAAGTTTAATCACAATATTTCAAAGGGCTTATAAAATAGTACATTTATTGACACCCATGTACAATTGTTGACACCATGTAAAAGTACAATGGTTGACATCTATACACAGCTATTGATACAATGTAATGATATAAGGCGTGTTTTTTTTTCAAATCTATATAGGCTTAGCGGAAAATGAGAAAAAAAAACGCTTTACAGTGACTTGGCAGGACTATGCTAATTGACGTTTGACAGTTTCGCATCGGCATTGTTTTCATTGAAAGTAAGGCCGGTAGTTATCAAGCGCTCTTTAATAAGTTGGTGGATAGAATTTGTGTTTGTCAAGTTTAATTCAATTAAATAGCAAAATAAGGAACATGTTCACTTAATTCATTATAATTTTCTGCTGAGGTTTCCAATATAGGAAATTCGCTAAAAATCTAATTTTAATTTGTTTTAGTGTACAAAGGCGTAAAAGTGATAAAAAAACAAAAAATTTTGAGAGGAAATTTGTTTTTATATTTTTTATACATTTTTAAAGTTTTCGGTGTTGACTAGAAAAATGCATGGCATAACTGTGGCGCAAAGGTTTGAAAACGCCATTTTGTAGATCTCGGTGAAATAAGCACAAAACATTAAGTAAAAAATATTGATTAATCGCTTAGTTTAGGAGATTTCGAGGCTTCAAAATTAATTTTTTCCTATGGAAATTCCATTGAAATTAATTATTTTTGCTTCGGTACAAAAAAAAGTGTTGCATACATCTAGGCGTAAAACTAAAAATTAGTTTTTTAAGAATTTAAGTAAAGAAATTTTATAAAACCTTAGTTTTTGAGGATCAGACTTTGAAGAAAACCACGCTATGTTTCACTTCTTAATGATTTCAGTCGATGTCCTGCCCATAGTTTTTTTTTTTAATCGCGCGTAGCGCGCCACCCGCCCAACTGTTTGGTAACACCAGTTGAGGAAACAGCCATACAGGACCCGGCCACTTCTTAATGATTTCAGTCGATATCCTATCCATAGTTTTTTTTTTAAATAGCGCACAGCGGGCCACCCGCCCAACTGTTTAGTAAACCAGCTGAGGAAACAGCCATACACGACTCGGGTACTCCTTTAGTAATGTGAGTCGATGTCCTATAAAAAGCTTATTATTTTATTGTTCATTCGATTCCAGTGAATTTATCTTGTTAAACGAGATTTTTTAGTTTTACGCCTATATGTATGCAACACTTTTTTGTACCGAAGCAAAAATAATTAATTTAATTGGAATTTCCAAAGGAAAAAATTAATTTTGAAACCTCGATATCTCCTAAACTAAGCGATTAATCAATATTTTTTACTTATATTTTATGATTATTTCACCGAGATCTACAAAATGGCGTTTTCAGACCTTTGCGCCACAGTTATGTCATGCATTTTTCTAGTCAACAACGAAAACTTTAAAAATTTATAAAAATTATAAACACAAATTTCCTCTCAAAAATGTTTGTTTTATTATTACTTTTACGCCTTTTTACACTAAAAAAAAAAATTTAGATTTTTAGCGAATTTCCTATATTGGAAACCCGCCCCATGGCAGCAGAGTTCGGTTGATAGCTACCGGCCTTCATATTGCTCCCTCACTTTCATGTCGTATTTGACATTTCGATAAAAATTTCGATAACTATCGACGAAAAACAGTTTGGTAGCACATTTTTCTATCCAGGCTAAGCACCTAAGACTGGATAATTATCCAGGTTTCGTAAGCCTATATAGGCTTAGTTGCTAGTGTAATTAACATGGAAAAAGTTTTCTAAGCCTATATAGTTTTGAAAAAAAAACACGCCTTAAAACAAAAATTTATTTTTCCCACGTATTCTATTCTTTTATTCTGCGATGTATGTATATCCATACAATGATTTGTACCTTTTTATTCGTTATTATTCCAGCATTAATTTATTATCTACGTTTCTATGGCATTATTTACTACCTATGTATGCATTATAACAAAGTAGATCGATTTCAAAATCACTCACTGCACCTATTAATGAGAAAATATTTTGGAAATATATGAACTCTGTTCCCGCATCCAAAACGAAAAACTACTATAAAACCTACGAAAATCAGTCAAACTTTGTTCCCGTACGAAGTTTTTTCATGGTTCTTTTTTTACAGAAGAGACAGCTAACAAGAGAGTATGAAATTACCCATGCTACAAAATTTCTTTATGAAAACTGTCAAATGTCATACATTTTCCATTTTTTGTTGTTCAATGCGTTTCTATACTTTTGCTCACTTTCAACTCTCTCTGAGAGATTTTCACCCCCCACTCCTTGAAATTTGAGAATCTGTTTAGTCTATTTAGTTGTCCTAAATAAAACGCACCATGAGCCCCGTGGTGTAGTGGCTACTGCGTTGGACTATTATGCAAATATGCGCTCAATCCCAGCCCGGGTCCAACACGTGAAAAGTTTATTCACGGTGCCACCTCTTTCGAATGTATGACAATTGACAAGTAATTAAAGAGTAAAATTTGTCAATGAGCTTCTCAACTCGCCGGTCAGGATCGGCAAAAAAATGTAGGTCCCTTTCACAAATGATTGCGGAAAGCAGGCTCAGGTTCACCCCGAGCTATAGCACCACCTAAGTAAGTAAGTAAATAAAACGCACAATAAAATTAAAAAACGATTTATTATGCTTTCCTGAAAACGATCGAAAATCAGCTGTCGCGTCATCGGAGGAAAAAACTGAGCTGAAAAGTTTGAAAGTTTGCAAGAATAGCACTTGACAGGACAGTAGATTCAGGATAAACAAGGTGTGTTTGGTATCTTTTCTGGCACACGGAATTGACATCTGTCAAATAGTAGAATCCTCTCAAAGAGAGAGAACTCCTCTCAAAGACAGAAAACTTGCACAAAAGTAAACAAACGCTTTTCAAACAACACTTGGTCAAACCTATCAAATTGTTTTTGTTTTCCACTAACAATGAAGATTATGACATTTCACAAACTGTCAGATGGCTGGTTTGACAGAGTTGGCTCGGCCCACCCCGAAGAAATGGTCTTGCAGAAAATACATCGCAAACTGAGAGCCAAATGAGAGTAAAAAAAATTACTTACTTAGTTGGCGCTACAGCTCGAGGTGAACCTGGGCCTGCTTCTCGCAACCATTTGTATGTGCGTGTTATATTTTTGCACGAATGGAAGGGACCTACAGTTTTTTGCCGACTCCGAACGGCGAGTTTTTTTTAAGTTCGTTTCTATAAAGTGATTGGTGGAACAAGTTCTTTACTGAGAAATATAAAAATACTTTTAAGTGCTCTTATCTCTTCCAGAAACTGTTTGTTTGGTTTCTTAAGCCCACCTTCGGATAGTTCATCAACCCAAGTGTAGCTACTGGAAGAGGAGTCGAGTTAGTTATTATTTTTGCACTTTTTTAAAATATATTTGGCAAGGTTGTGAAAGAATCTTCTTTTAACTCCTCAAGCTCCAACAATGAAATATCTTCATCTGGTTCTTCCTCCGGTGGAGTTTCAAATGAATTACTTGCTGTGGGATATATTGTCTTACCTAGTATCATTGTATATGGCCCTGGCTACACGGTCAATGGCATACTAGGTATTGAAAATTTCCCCGTGGCTACACACAAAATGTGTTGAGGGAAACACTTTGAAAACAGAACACACAATCTCCGTGCTCCGTCCTGCACAGAGAATTATTTTTTTGAGTTTTCCGTGATGTGAACCAGCGCCTCCTATATGTGAAACAGGCCGTAATGCTCCGCGAAAATGTCAAATGCCACGTGCACCTCTTGGCTTACAGAAAATGTAAACAAATGTTCTGCGGAAGCCAAGAGCATTTCTTGCTTTAATTATGCCACATTTCTTGAATGAAAAGTTAATGGATGAGACTTTCCGATACTATAATTTGCAATAACATAAAGTGGTTTTTAGTTTTCTATAGAAGTTTAGTGCGTTATTTGAACAAAATGTGCTGTATTTCCGGAATGAATTTTCTCGAAAAATGTACACCATCATAATGGAAGCCAAGAACAGTTTTTGATTTAATTATTGCACAATTCTTAAATAAAAAATGGCTAAACGTGTTTTGATGTATTTTCATTTCGCAACTACACAAATTGGCTTATATTATTACATAAATTGTTTCCTTGATATTTAAAGGAATGTTTACTAATTTTTTTGTTAAATAATTCAGTGAGTGTGGTTTATTTTGTCGCATATTGCATATAGTAAGGTTTGCATATACATATATACAATGTACATACGTAGTACGTATGCTCGGTATAGAAATATCTTCCGAAGAACCACTATTGGAAAATCTAGATTATGAAAACTGTCGCAGTGAGCACTTATAAGCCGCAATCTTGTAGATGAAGAAAATGATGCCAGTATACTTACGTATTTTATGTGCGTACCTTTACTGAAAAGAAAAGCCACCTTCTAATACGAGAATGTATAATATTTCCAATTTTAAAATTTTAGGAACACCACCCAGAAGCAAATACAATCAGCATAGAATAAAATACATGACTTTTATTTTAAGTAGATGTTATTTATTAACAAGTTCGACATACAAAAAATACAAAAAATTAATATGGACCAAAATGTACTTAAGTTACACAAATATTTATAATTGACAGGATTCTTATTACCTATTTATTTGGGTTGGGTACTTTGCCCGCATCACATTTGCCCGCACACGAATGCCCGCACACGAATCCGCGCATTACGATTGACCGCATTACGATTGACCGAATTACGTTTGCCCGCATACGATTGACCGCACACTTTTGCCCGCATATTCAAGGGGAAATATGTATTTCCCCAAGTTTAATTATAAATTTATAAATTCTCCTTCCTGATCCTCATAAAATCGTGTACTTTTTAAAAGTATATCTAATAAACTATCAAAATGTTTGATAAATAATATCGTAATGGAGTTTTTCTGAGAACTTTCAGTGGGTGAGTGCCGCGCTTCGCGCGTTTAATTAATTAAACTCCACTTTCCGGGGAGGTTTAGACGCTCACGCGACTTCGTCGCTCCGCTAAGGGTATGTCAACAACTGCCAGGCAGGCGCCTGGAGCGCAAGTCATCATAGATCCAACAGTGGGTGAGTGCCGCGCTTCGCGCGCTTAATTAATTAAACTCCACTTTCCGGGGAGGTTTAGACGCTCACGCGACTTCGTCGCTCCGCTAAGGGTATGTCAACAACTGCCAGGCAGGCGCCTGGAGCGCAAGTCATCATAGATCCAACAGTGGGTGAGTGCCGCGCTTCGCGCGCTTAATTAATTAAACTCCACTTTCCGGGGAGGTTTAGACGCTCACGCGACTTCGTCGCTCCGCTAAGGGTATGTCAACAACTGCCAGGCAGGCGCCTGGAGCGCAAGTCATCATAGATCCAACAGTAGGTGAGTGCCGCGCTTCGCGCGCTTAATTAATTAAACTCCACTTTCCGGGGAGGTTTAGACGCTCACGCGACTTCGTCGCTCCGCTAAGGGTATGTCAACAACTGCCAGGCAGGCGCCTGGAGCGCAAGCCATCATAGATCCAACAGTGGGTGAGTTCCACGCTTCGCGCGCTTAATTAACTAAACTCCACTTTTCGGGGAGGCTTAGACGCTCACGCGACTTCGTCGCTCCACTAAGGGTATGTCAACAACTGCCAGGCAGGCGCCTTGACCAATAGTAAGCGTAAAAATGGTTGTGCGATTGCTCATTCCGGAATTGTATGCAATTTTTCACTAGATGAATATACGTGAATAATTAAATCTCTTACAAATAATCATTTATCGCTCTAAAAAGAACATATTCCTTGTGAAGACGTAACAAATAATGGCTTTTTGTTTAATATTGCATCATTTAATAACACTGAAGCTTTTTTCTTTCTTCAATTTCAATAGTTTACGTATTCAAAAGAATTAATCTGTAAAGGCGCACGATAACATGAGAATCATGAAATGTCTCTACTCGGTGATTCTCAGGAAATCGTATACTATCCACATACAAATTGAATAAATTCAGAAAACGTTTTTTGAGGAGAAAAAATCGCGAATTGAGGGGAAAAAGAACTTTCTGATTCTCATGACATGCACTTAATCAAACGATTTTCACGCCAAAGTTGTAGTGTGTGAAGTGTACATTTGTGTTTTTTTTTTGTCTTTTTGTGGTGGCTGGTGGTGGAGTGGGCGGAAAACATTCTTTTAAGAATGAAAAAATATTTCTCTAAAGAGGTCACATGACAATAACAATTTACCAAAAAAAAATTTCAAAATGTTAAAAAGGGGGTGGGGGTATTTAACAATTTGAATTAAAAAAATAATTTTTTTTTAAAATATGTTATTAGGAAGGGGATATTATTAACAATTTGAAATAAAAAAAATATTTTTTTTTTAAATATTAATAGGAGTGGAAATTAAATAAAAAAAAAATGTGCCCATAGTTTGCCCGCACATTATGCGGGCAAATCCTAAAAATAAAATCTGCGGGCAAACGTAATGCGGCCTTTTGTCATGCGGTCAATTTCAAAATTTGCCATGCGGGCAAATGTCGTGCGGTCAAATTTTTTGCGGGCAATCGTTACTTTCCCATTTATTTCTATATATAGATTACATATGTTATGTTTATTAAAAAATATCCTATTGTTTCGATAATTGTTAATGTGTATGTTAACTATGAAAAGAAGTACATTTTTAAAGATCTTAGCATTCATATTATTTGGTTCGCTTTAATTGTGAAAATAGGGATAAGATATAAACTACCAGGAGTACATATGCAATACAAAGTTTAGAGTAATTAACAAAATAAAGGAGATAGAAGTTATATGTTGATACATAATTTAAGAAATAAAGACAATTTTAGAATAACTTTCTATAGTAAACATAATTAGATATTATATTATTATAAAATACAATATTCACTTCAAAAAAAAAAAAAAACAATAGGCACATTAGATATGTACTCACAAATACACTAGGTATTGAAAACGCTTAAAACGCGAATCAGAAAAAATGATTCTTAGGAATACACAAATTTATATCGAAACATATAATTCGCGCACTTTATTCGCAAAATTGTAAAAATTAAACATTTAGGGAATACAAAGGAACTATGCGATGGCAGCCATTGAAACCGAAACACGTATGGAGAACACTTTAAAGTCAAAAAAAAAACATTAAAGAAAAAAATTGTATATACATTTTTGGCACGTCGTGTGCGCTCAATTTTTAAGAATATTTTCAGGCCATTTCCACTATTTTCTTTTATTCACAACACTGTTAATTTAGACATTCTTTTTCCCGAAAGAATGGATTTCCCGATTTTTCTATACGATTTGACGTTTGGCAGACGAAATTGTAAGCCAAGAGCTCCACGTGTAGTTTTGCTGCATTACGGCCTGTTTCACATATAGGAGGCGCTGTGTGAACCCTCCGACGGTCGGAAAAAAATGAAAAAATGTATGAGAAATGAAACGCTCTGAGAAAAGAACATGCATCTTCCACCGAGAATTATTATCAAATCGGAGTTTCGGTGTGCTTTTGGTGAAATCAACCCTTCTCGTTTCAACTCACATAAAATATACCTGTCTCACTGAAAAGAATCGGTATGGAATTGATCGTGTAGCCAGGCACTATGGAACTAATAGTAATATCATCAAGCAGTATTTTTTAACTGGCTGTCTTCTCACCAGGTGGCGCCTTTTTTGCTAAAAACCAAACGAAATTATCTCTCAGAGAAAGAGTTAAAGAATAATGAAAACATAAAGAACACAGGAAAATAGAGAATGTGAGGATGAGGAATCGTGTTCGTGTGAAGGTACATACATATGTATGTATGTACATATCTGTCATTCGTTCAATGATGCTATATGGACAGCTGTGATATACATATATACGATTTTCTTATTTTATTCTGATGTTGGGGTAGGTCGGTAGTTTTTTTTTGGAAATTTACTTTGCATTTACATTTCGCTATGAGCATGAAGAACTTGCAACGTTGCAACATTTGAATTTATCGCATTTCGCTATGGGCATAAGGGATTTGCAACGTTGCAATATTTCGGATGTGGATGAGTAGGTGTAGGTGCAGATAAAAAAGTCGTTTGTTTTTATTCAGTCATTATTTACGCTTTGTAGGTACCTAAGTAAGTTTCTATTAAAAATCATACAGTTAAGTACAATTTGTCTTTTGAATGCACCTACCTACTGCACTTATTTTACATCAAAAAATTCTTTATATACTTACATACATATGTACCTATGTATATTTTTTATCGGGTTTCCCCTGTAGGCTTGTTCCTCCCACTTTCTACTGCATAAAATATAAATAAAATAAAAGAATTTTGTATTTATGTATGTATGTATGTATTATATTTGTGGTCACAAGCAAAAAACAGCCCAAGTCGACTTACATATGTATAGGGTAGAGTTGCCTTATTCCGGCCGTCTCCAGTATTCGGCCACCTGTCATGAAAAGTGTCGTAATAAGTGAAATTGTAAATGTATGTCAAAATTGAAAAAATGCAAATATGCATAGTAAAAACAGCATAAGTAAACATTTTCTATACATCTTTTGACACAGTGCATGTATGGTTCTCCAACGGTTAAGGAAACTTTCTCAAGCTTTACCCAGTCGCGAATGACATGCAATCTAGAACTAATTCTAGAAGTCCTTCTGGGGAGTCGCAACTACTCTTCTCAACTCGATTACAGCAGATATAAAATCCGGTCAAGTGCAAGTTATACTTGCGCAATAAGTGTTCCGTACTGTATCAGTTATTTTAACTACATACATATGTATGTCATAGATTTATGTTGATAGATCTATATGAACCCTTTCTTTACGATATGATTTCTACTAAAGATACAATGATACTTTGTTCGATACTCACATATATGTACAAACATAAAAACATATATAGGTACATATATGTACATATGCACTTGTATATCTGCAGACACAAGAAAGTACATGTGTACCTACATACAATCTAATTCACAATCGGTTGATTTGGCTCCTCCTACTGTTGACATATCATCCGAAGATCCTTAAATAGCATCATGTTCAGGTATTTCACTTACTCCTATCGTTAGAAGTCCGTCACCTATCATTGAAAATCCGATCAATGGGATTGACAACGCTAATTCTGTTGCCAATATACTCACAGGCATTGCAAGTCCCACCAATGAATCAACCAATGATTCAACCAATAATTGCGCTCTAAGGACTGTGCCTCCTCCGTTTGCAGTATTTTTATCTCGCTTGGAGTATGGCACTAAACCCTCTGCTATTATTAACTATATAGCGAAGAAGGGTATTGATACGAATAGCATCAGATGTTTAAGCCTAACAGCAGATAATTTACCTGGTCGCATCTCTGCTTCTTTTAAATTACTTGTTCCATCATCAATGGGTGAAATACTTTTAAATCCGGATTTCTGGCCGAATGACATACTGGTTAAGATGTTTACTAACAGGCCTAATTCAAGATCTTCTTTCTTCAAAAAACTTAAAGAAGTTGCCCTTCTTCCGCCAAGCTGTACATTGTTTGTGTTTACATTCCACCTAGTGCCCGATCAGATGTCGTAACTAGGTATTTAGATGCAATTCGCTTCATTGTGAGTATTTTATCTTCCACGGATTTAATATACATCCTTGGTGATTTTAATCAACCCAACATTAACTGGACATCGGGGGATGCTGATTGTACGTATCTCAATCCAGATATATCTTTGTCTACACTTGGAGCTGAGATCGTGGATACGCTCCATTCACTTGGTCAACTCCAGGTGAATAATGTTAAAAACAACATGGATCGTACTTTGGACCTCATCTTCACTAATAACAGTGACGAAACGTTTGTATCCAGGGATCTTACTCCTCTCGTTCCGGAAGATTTGTATCATCCTTCTTTAAACATTTTTTCTTTATTAAATTTAAAAGATATTCTTATTTGTGATTCCTTTAGATTCGACTTCAAAAATGCTAATTATAGTAATATTTGTGAAGAGCTTAACAATTATGACTGGGGTCCTTATCTTCGCTAGAAATCGATGAAATTTGAAATTATTCGTAACCTAAAGACTCTTAAAAATCGTGCGTATAGGAAATGGCGTTCTAGTTTGGCGGATGATGACTACCTTGTGTTTAAAAGGCTTAAATCTGAATTTAAATCTGCTCTCTACCACGCGTATTTTGTGTATTTAAATGATATCCAGAATAGCCTCAAATGTAGACCGGATAAATTTTGGAATTTTATTAATTCTAAGAAAAAAAGTGACGGTTTTCCAGCCACGCTCTCTTTTAATGGACATTTAGCGGACTCTTCCGCTAGTATTTGTAATAACTTTGCTTGTTTTTTCCAATCAGTATATTCGAATCACGACTCGACGATTGATGAACATTTTTTTGACTATCTTGGCGACTTCCCCACTCCTCTTTTCAATACCATTGAATTTTCTGAGGACGATATTTTGAATAAGTTAGCTGGTTCTGACTCCAGCCAAAGCCCTGGTCCTGATGGCCTACCTTCTGTTTTTCTCAAGAACTGTGCTTATCCTTTACACAAAATCATATGTCATATCTTGAACTTATCTTTGAAAACTAGCTTATTCCCATCTGTCTGTTCCTATTTTTAAGTCTGGTCGGAAAAATAAAATTGAGAATTATAGAGCTATTTGTAAGCAATCTTCTCTACCTAAATTATTTGATTCGCTAGTCACTGAAAGATTAAACTTCTTTTGCAAATCCCTTATTTGCAATAATCAACATGGTTTTGTAAAAAAAAGGTCAACTGTAACTAATCTTATATTGTTCACAAATTTTGTGATTTCAGAGATTGGTAAAGGTAACCAGGTTGATGCTGTTTATACGGATTTTAGCAAAGCTTTCGATCGAGTTGACCATAAAATTTTGCTTTACAAACTTACGAGACTGGGTTTTCCTATCTTCTTTTTAAATTGGCTCTCTTCTTTCCTCAGCAATAGATTCCAACATGTTAGGTTTCGTAACAATATTTCTGACAAAATTTCTGTCACTTCTGGAGTTCCCCAAGGCAGTCATATCTGACCCCTGCTTTTCATCTTGTTTGTAAATGATATTGTAAAATTTCTCCCGGAATGCTCCTTGTTAATGTTTGCAGATGACTTCAAGATTTATACGTCGGGCAGTGAGCCGCATTGTTTTCACCTCTTAAACTCTCATCTTCAAAAGTTTAATCTGTGGTGCTCTAAAAACTATCTCTCTTTAAATGTTAGTAAATGTTCCGTCATTAGCTTTGCTCGTTGTAGATCTCCTCTCATGAATACATATTCTTTTGATGGTGTAGTCATTCCTCGTGTTAATGTAATCAAAGATTTGGGTGTGTTATTAGATACTAAGCTATCTTTCAACAATCACGTTGATTGCATCACAAACAAGGCGAACAGAACATGGGGAATGCTTAGGCGCTATGCTTGTGAGTTTTCTAACGTGTATGTCTTTAAATCGTTATATGTTGCATTTGTGCGCTCCATATTAGAATACGCCTCAATTGTCTGGTATCCATATTATAGAGTTCATATATCTAGAATTGAATCAATTCAAAAAAGATTCCTTAGGTTCGCTCTTAGGGGATTTCCTTGGCAGAACTCATATCACTTACCTCCTTATTTATCCAGGTTAAAATTAATTAATTTAGAATCACTGGAGGTGAGGAGAACGGTGGCACGAGTTGTTTTTATTCATAGGGTTTTAATAGGTGAGATTGAGTCTACAGAAATTCTTGACCTTCTCAACTTAAACGTTTCTTCACTCAATCTTCGAAGCTCTAGATTCTTTAGAGTAGCACACTCTCGTACAAACTACGGTCGTTCTTCCTCATTTAATGGATTGATGATTTCGTATAATGTAAATGTCCATTTAATTGACTTTAACCTATCGATTTCATCAATAAAAAGAATATTACTTGATGGTCTTCAGTCATAATTGTTTGCCCTGTTTTTAACTTTATTTTTCATATACATGTATATTTATAAATTTTTGTATTTTTGTTTTTTGCTTCTGTCTATGAAAGTGTAATCTTTGGCGACAAATAAATAAATAAATAAATAAATAAATAAATAAATAAATAAATAGTTTTATGGTGCACAGCACATTTCAATACAAATAAATTGAGCACAATTTGCGAAAAATAAATTCAAATTTGTACCTACATAAATGTATACCAACAAGTAAGTTGAACAAATTACCTACATATGCATGTATGTATGTACATATGTCTCTGATGTCCTTTCTCATCTGCTCAGAAGAATAGTTATACACACACACAAAGTAAAAAAAAAAAAAACAACAAATAAAGCATGTATATACATACATACATATATAGCTACATAATATGTACATATGTATATGTATTTACAAGAAATGTACGCTTGTGCATCAGATTTAATTTTTCGTCTCGTTATTCGTTCAATTGCATTAACTGCGTATTTTGCGATTTGTCTCCCTCTCTGTGGCTGTATATACACAAATTCAATTTTTTCCAATATGTGGAGGTAAAAATGTTCAATGAATATTATCAATAAATTAAAACTCTACCGTCACATATAATTCCAAATTTTATTATCAAGATAAAAATTCCACTCGTTATTGATTTGCCTGTTTAAACATGAATCATGAAACAAAAGAAAAACGAACATTGGTTTCTGATATTAGTTAAGCTATTCACCGTAGTGGCGCTATGTTCGTGGTGGTTCCCACAGTACTCTCCTCTCAATTGACGTAATCAGCTGATTTAAGTTGTCATATGTCACTTTGAAATTTTCTTTTTTTCTTTTTTCGGTTTTGATACGTGCGATTACTTGCATTGGAACTTGGAGTTGATGGAACTGTTGCTGTTGTTTCTTCTGCTGGAATTGAAGAAACTGAATCTTGCGGTTGGTTTTCGTCCAAGTCTGCTGTTGCCTGATGTGCTGGCTTTAGACGTTCCACGGTGACATTGATGTTTTTCGTTCCGATGTTGATGGTGAAAACTCTGTCGTTGATGCGATTAACCACTTTGTATGGACCGGCGTATGGCTGATCTAGTCCAAGATTTGGAGCATCATGTCTCAAAAATACGTGTGTGCATGTGTATAAGTCCTTGTGATAAAATATTTTAATTTTGCAGTGGTGATTTGGCGGTGCTGGTTTCAAGTTGCGTATATGGATTCTGAAATCCTCCAGGAAGATGTTCGGGTCTGTTGGTGGCTCTTCATGAGTGAAAAACTCACCAGGAATCCTTAATGTAGTTCCATACAGAAACTCTGCAGCGGATGCTTTCAGGTCTGCCTTGTAACACGATCGTAGTCCAAGAAGAATCGTCGGTAAAACCTCTGTCCAGGCTGTTGTCTGATGGCAGCGGATTGCAGTTTTTAGCGCACGGTGCCAGCGTTCTACCATGCCGTTAGCTGCTGGATGGTAAGCAGTAGTTCGTATGCGTTTGCTTCCAATGAGACGGGTCATAGCCATGAACAATGCGGACTCGAATTGCGAGCCCTGATCCGTTGTAATGATCTTGGGGCAGCCAAACCTTGCCACCCAGTGAATAAAGAATTGTTTGACGATTGTACTCGCGTTGATATCTTTGATGGGTATGGCTTCTGGCCATCTGAAATATCTGTCTACCATGGTAAAGCAGTAGCGGAATCCGTCGACTTCCGGTAGTGGTCCAACGATGTCAATATGCACGTGGTCGAATCGTTCATCAGGTGTTGGAAATGACGAAGGTTGAAGATGAACGTGGCGGCTGATCTTAGATCGTTGGCATGGTATGCAGCTCCGCGACCATGCGATGATATCTTTGCACATTGTTGGCCAGACGTATCTTTGGCATATTAATTTGCTGGTAGCTCTGCCTCCTGGGTGCGACAAGTTGTGGAATGTACCGAAAACGTGTTTTCTGAAACTCGAAGGAACATACGGTCGAATATCATTTTGCGAAACGTCACAATAAATGCTTCTGTGTTGTGTTCCCATAGTTTCTGCAACTTTAGTGATGTAGTGTTGTTTTGGAGCAGTTTGGTTAGTTGTTCATCAGACAACTGAGCATCTGCCAGTGCTGATAGGTCGATGGTCTTGTCCAGGCGTATGGTTGTCTCTGCGTTTGTAACATCGATCCTTGAGAATGTATCAGCTACCAAGTTCTCTGTGCCTTTGACTGAAACGATCTTAGTTGAAAATTGGCTGATGAAACTAAGATGACGTACCTGTCGTGGTGAAGCCTTTTCGGATCGCTGTTGAAATGCGTAAATAAGGGGTTTATGATCCGTCCTTATGACGAAGTCATATCCTTCGATCCAAGGTCTGCAAAACTTGATGGCGTAATATATGGCAGCGAGCTCCCGGTCATAGACACTGTAATTGATTTCGGCTGCAGACAACTTTCGAGAAAAGAACCCTAACGGTTGCCAATCGCTGTTCACATACTGCTCTAAAACGGCTCCTATCGCCTTGTCCGAAGCATCAGTTGTTAGTCGTAACTGAGCGTTTGATGATGGGTGTGCTAGCAGTGTGGAATTGGCAAAAGTTCTCTTTACATTTTTCAAAAGCTGATAGTGTTTCCGGTGTCCAAGGAACGGGCCGTTGATCTTTTTTCTTTGAGTTTTTGATTAGCTCGTGGAGCTGTGCTTGAGTTGCTGCGGCATTCTTGACATATCGCCGATAAAAATTAATTACTCCAAGGAATTGTCGAAGCTGAGCTAGTGTCTCCGGTTGCTTGTACGCTCTGATGGCCTGAACTCTTTCAGGTAGTGGCTGTGATCCTTCGGTGGAAATAAGATGCCCAAGATATTCAATTTTGGATGCGCCGAACGCACACTTAACTCGGTTGATTGTTAGCCCAAATGTTTGCAGGCGAGTCAACACAGCTATCAGATGCTCATGATGTTCGGTGGCGTTTGCTGACGCTATCAGTATGTCATCCAAATAAGCGTGGGTGAAGTCGAGACCATGGAGTACTTGCCGGATAAACCTTTGAAAGGTTTGAGCCGCATTGCATAGGCCGAATGGCATAACAACAAATTCAAACAAGCCGAACGGTGTCGTAACCGCTGTTTTAGGGATGTCTTCTGGCCTCACAGGTATCTGGTGGTAAGCTCGGTTGAGGTCGATCTTGGAAAATATCGTAGTACCGTTTAAAATAGATGTGTAGTCGCTGATGTGCGCAACTGGGTAACGATCAGGAATGGTCTTCGCATTGAGCCGACGATAATCACCGCATGGCCTCCAGTCTCCGGATTTTTTTGGAACCATATGAAGAGGGCTAGCCCAAGGGCTGCTTGATGGTCGGCAAAACCCTTGGTCTAGCATCAGCTGAAACTCTTGTTTGGCTTGTCTCAGCAGTTCTGGTGAAAGTCGGCGTGGCTTTTCTGCGACTGGTGGTCCGGTGGTCTCTATGTGGTGCATGACATTGTGTCTGACTTGAGTGCGATGTGTTGAACAGTTCATGATGTCAGAATACTGCTTGAGTAAATCTGCGTAGTCGTCGTCCTTGTTAAACCTTGAAATCCCAGTTAGTGACGCTGGACCCAGAGTACCGGCGGCTTGGATCCCTGTTTGTTCATCTGATATTCGACGGCGTTTGACATCTACTACCAGATGATAATGATGCAACAAATCAACTCCTAGAATGCCGTACGGAACATCGGCAATGCGGAATACCCAGCTGATAGGTCTTCTCAAACCCAAGTTGAGTTGAAGGGCTTTCTGGCCGAATGTTGAAATGCGACTTCCGTTTGCAGCGTAGAGTTTGATGTCGGATGTGTGGGTCCGTTCGCCGCGGGATGGTGGTACGGTGGATAGGTCGGCGCCAGTGTCTACAAGGAATTTGTGCCCGGTGGTTTTGTCATAAAGGAAAAGTCGGCGTGGGCCCTTTGGTCCACCAACGCACGCTGATAGCATTGGCGGAGAAGTTAGTTTTCCTGCTTGGTGTAGGTGTAAGGGGCCGTACACTTCATTGCCTTCGATCCGAATCTGCGATGGTAATAGCAGTACTTTTGGTCCTTGCGGGAACGTGAGGTTGAACGTGGACGAGAATTGGAACGACGACGTGCGTGTTGAAGCTCCTTACGTAGGCTGTCAACTTGTAATGTCAACAAATGGACTTTCTGTTCCAACTCTGTAGTTGACTGCGCAGTTTGTTCGACTGACATTATTTTATTGCCGTGAGCTCTGGAAATGTCCCAGATGTTGTCTGCCATTTGCGCTAATGCAGTGTTGTCGAGCTGGAGTCCAGGAGTTAATGCAACTTGCATCTCCTTGGGTAGATGGTCAAGCCAAAGAGTGCGAACTGATTTGGTGTCAAGCCTGCCCTGGTTGAGTGACAGCATCTCGGTGAGAAGGAACGATGGTTTTTTATCACCCAGTTGCAAACCAGAGATTAGCCTTCGAAACTTCTGTTCCTCTGATAAGAAGAATCGGTTAAGCAGGGCTGATTTTATGGTATTACACTTATCTTGGGTTGGAGGATTCAAAACGGCGTCCTTAACCAACATGAGTATATTTTGATCCAGTTTAGAGACTATTGTGTTGAATTTTGTAGTATCTGCCGTTATTTTGTTGATTTGGAATTGGGCTTCCACCGTGACGAACCAAAGTTCAGGCTCCTTGGTCCAGAATGTGGGAATCGTCATTTTGTACGAACTTTGAATGACCAGCGTCGCATCGCCTTGCGATGTACTTTGCGCCGAACTGTTCGGCGTCGTGCTGTTTTCCGGGGAAGTGCCGTTATCTGCTTCGCTCATTGCGGAATATATGTATTATAGTTTATAATAAATTATTATTGTTCTTGCGTGTGCAGTTATTAGGGGTCACCAATTATGTGGAGGTAAAAATGTTCAATGAATATTATCAATAAATTAAAACTCTACCGTCACATATAATTCCAAATTTTATTATCAAGATAAAAATTCCACTCGTTATTGATTTGCCTGTTTAAACATGAATAATGAAATAAAAGAAAAACGAACATTGGTTTCTGATATTAGTTAAGCTATTCACCGTAGTGGCGCTATGTTCGTGGTGGTTCCCACAAATATGTGGAATTTTTATTCCAATAAAAAAATAACTCGTAAACGAAAAAACAATTTTATTCAAAAACTTTTCCACAGAAAGAAAAATAATACACCCAATCTGTCTGTCTACTAAAGTGCAGCTGGCGGCAGTTAATTCGCCGATTCAAAAAGCATCTCCTCAATGCGATAGTGGCGGCATCCATCGGGAGCAAAAGTGGTTGAGCTGTCAAGTACTGCCACATCACTCCCTCCCAGATTCTTTGTGAAAGTATCAGCTGTGAAACTGACAGTTGTGACAGATTGAATTTAGTTTTTATTTTGTTTGGAATAATTTCGCAAAACATTAGATGAATTGCTTGTTGCTGCAGAATCTACATCCACAAATTACTGATCTTCTCTGATTATAAAGGCTGGTTTTAGTCTGTCCACAGACACATTGAATTTTTCACCGTGCAACAGAATTGTGAAAACGTCGTCGTTAATGCGCTGAAGTACCTTCTGAGGACCAGAATACGGTGGCTCCAGTGGCTCTTTTACTGCATCTCTCCTGAGAAAAACGTGTGAGCATGTGTACAGTCCTTTGAGGATGAACATGCTAGGTTTGATATGATGTGCAGTGGCTGTGGGACGAATTTTTCTCATATGTTCCCTGAATTTTTCTATAAATATTTGCGGATTTGCAGGTTGATCGATGTTAATGAAGAACTCACCTGGGATACGGATGGTCGTCCCATAAAGCATTTCAGCGGCAGACGATTTCAAATCATCTTTATACGCAGTACGTAGTCCTATTAGTACCGTGGGGAGAAGTTCAATCCATGCAATCCCTTTGTGACACATCAAAGCAGCTTTTAACGAACGATGCCAGCGTTCGATTAGACCATTGGATGCAGGATGGTAAGAGGTCGTCCGAATTCGCCGACTCGGATTGCGCACCTTGGTCGGTTGAAATGGTTTTAGGACAACCAAAGCGACATATCCAATGGGTATAGAGAGCGGTGGCTACGGTGTCTGCTGTCATATCTTTAAGAGGAACTGCCTCTGGCCAGCGGGAAAAACGATCTATCATTGTGAGACAGTATCTGTATTCTTTGACTCTGGGCAAGATGATGAGGTCAATGTGGATATGTTCAAAGCGATGGTCTGGGACATTAAGTTTGTTTGGAATGCGAATATTGTGGCGATGTATTTTGGCTCGTTGACATGGTATACATGATCGTGACCATTCCAGTATGTCTTTCTTCATTCCTGGCCAGACATATTTTTGTCGGATCTGGAAACAGGATGCTCGTCCGCTTGGATGGGAGAGTCCATGCACGGAGTCAAAAATTCTTTTTCGAAGTGTCTTGGGTATAATATATTATATGGTCTCAGTTGGCCCGTTGTTGAGTCGCAGTAAATGTCTTTGTTATGACCGATTGAAAGTTTTTGTAATTTCAGTGAGGAATTACCTGCTATAAGACCTTCCAGCTCGGTGTCTTGTGCTTGGTGCTTGTGGAGTTCTTCATCCTCAATACTGCTGGGCATGTTAATTTGGTTAAGCCTAGACAGGGCATCTGCGACTGTATTTTCTGTACCCTCGATGTAGATGATTTCGGTGGTAAACTGGGAGATGTAATCCAGGTGTCTAAATTGTCTAGGTGAAGCTTTGTCAGCCCGCTGTGAAAAGGCGTACACCAGAGGCTTGTGGTCGGTCTTGATGACAAATGCGCGCCCCTCTAGAATGTGACGGAAGAATTTGATAGCATTATAGATTGCGAGTAGCTCTCGATCATAGGTGCTGTACTTGCCTTCGGTTGTGCTGAGTTTGCGTGAAAAGAATCCAAGTGGATGCCAGGTGTTGTTGACATTTTGCTCCAGCGTTGCCCCAATAGCATGATCCGAAGCATCTGTCGTGAGTGCGAGCTCTGCGTTGGGTGCTGGATGTGACAGTAAAGCTGCTTCGGCCACACTACGTTTGCACAGCTCAAAGGCTTGTGTTGAGTCAGGGCTCCAAGGCACTGGTCTTTTGTCGTTCTTTTTTGAGTCTTTCAGGAATTCGTTGAGAATGGCTTGCTGGTGAGCCGCTCGTGGAATACATCTGCGATAATAGTTGATGGTTCCTAGAAATCGCCGAAGTTCGACGATTGTTTCAGGTTTTGGGTATTCCAGGATAGCAGAGATATGTTCAGTAGGTGGTTTGATACCGAACTGATTTATAGTATAGCCACAGAAAAGCACTTCTGACATACCAAAAACACACTTATCCAGATTAACTGATAGACCAAAATGCTTCAGCTTTGCCATAACGATCCTAAGATGTTCTTTATGCTGTTCGGGAGTTTCGGACATAATAAATATATCGTCGATGTAGCGGTATGTGAAATCCAGGCCTCGGAGCACTTCGTCCATAAATCTTTGGAAAGTCTGTGAAGCATTTCGTAATCCGAAAGGCATCACGACGAATTCAGAAAGCCCGAAAGGTGTTTTACAGCAGTCTTGGCGATATCATCCGGTGCCATTCTAATTTGGTAGAATGCGCGGGAGAGATCAAGTGTGCTGAATGTTGTTTTCCCATGAAGATGCTCGGCGAAGTCGTGGAGATGTGCAATTGGATAGCGATCCGGTACGGTTTGACTGTTCAATCTGCGGTAGTTACCGCAGGCACGCCAGCCTCCAGTTTTTTTCCTTTGCATATGGAGTGGGCTTGCCCAAGGGCTTTTCGATGAACGGCAGATCCCTTGCTGTATAAGAAGTTCAAACTCGGCCTTTGCCCATGTAAGCTTATCTCCTGAGAGTCGTCGATATCTTTCGGCTGCTGGCTTGCCTGTTGTCTCGATTTGATGTTCCGCAGTGATGTTGGGGTTGATTTTGTGGTAGAGTGAGCTGTTGGTAGTCACAATGAACTCGTCTAAAATGCTTTTATATGGCGTTTGACTGCTAAGTGTAGAGATGCCAAACTCTTTAGTATGGTAAATCCCTCCAGTTGATGTGAACATTGTGGTAGAGTCGACCAGCCTTCGATGTTTGAGGTCGATGAGAAGGCCGAAGTGAGCGAGGAAATCAGCACCAACAATTGAGGTTTGTACATCCGCTACGACAAAGGGCCTTTTGAGTTCACGTCGAATGCCAAAGTCCACACTAAGGTGGTGCTCGCCGTAGGTGTGGATCTCTGTTTGGTTTGCGGCGAATAGTTTCATGGGGCCTTTGTAAGTTCGATATTTGACAAAGGAGCGAGGTATTACTGAGACTACGGATTCTGAGTCGATTAAAAAGCGTGTGTGTGAAATTCTGTCGTGAAGGTATAAGCGCCGTTCTTTGATGTTCTTGGTGTTGTTGTTGCTGTCGCTAACTACCTGAATTAGCGACAGCCTCGCTGGTTTTCCTGATTGGAGTTAGAATCGAAGTTGCATGGCTGCTCACAGTTGTGGGCATTAGTACCAAACTTGTTGTGGAAGTAGCACATTCCATTCGATTTACTACCTGGTGAACGGTTGGTTTGTCGGTTTTGTCTTGACTGTTGCTGAGTGTCCAGCTTTGTTGTTATTTTTTGTACTGCTGTTGTTAGTTCTGCGAGACCACGCTCAATTGTTGAAAGTCGTGCTTCAGCTGTAGTGGCCGGCGTTTTTGTAGACGTCGCGCATATTTGGATGTTTGAAGTGTTTTCTAGGATGCGATCTGCAATTTCAGCCAGCTTCGTCAGAGGAGAGGCGTCCACAGAAGAAAGTACAGCCCTGACACTGAAAGGTAGTCTTTTCATCCAGAGTTTTAAGGAATTCCTCGGAGATGCTGTTGGTTGCGAGGTTTTTCATTTCCCTGAGTAAATGGGAAGGCTTTTGATCTCCTAGCTCGGAATCAGATAACAACTTGTTGAGTTGCGTTTCTTTGGAGTCTATTAGACGGGCAATGAGCTGAGATTTAAAGAAAAGATACTTATCTTGTTGGGGAGGGTCCCTGATGATATCAGATACTTGACGAAGGACATCCACGTTCTCGATTGCTCCGATGGCCATGTTGTATTTGGTTGTATCAGACGTAATTCGGTGGTTTTCGAAGCGAGCTTCCACATGGATGAACCATAGTTCGGGTTCATTTATCCAGAGTGGTGGTATTTTGCAATTGCCCAGTGCAGCAATTTGATCATTTTCCATGATGGGGTTCGTTGCTTTGGATGAACCAGCTTGTGGCTCCGTGTTGGGTTTTGCTTCACGGTCTGAGTTGTCGATGGGCGGGATGTCTTGAGAGTTTTCAGACGGCATTTGCAGTTAATTGTGGAAAAGTTATTCGTATATGTTTTTGACGATCACGTCGCCGGGGTCACCAATGTGGAATTTTTATTCCAATAAAAAAATAACTCGTGAACGAAAAAACAATTTTATTCAAAAACTTTTCCACAGAAAGAAAAATAATACACCCAATCTGTCTGTCTACTAAAGTGCAGCTGGCGGCAGTTAATTCGCCGATTCAAAAAGCATCTCCTCAATGCGATAGTGGCGGCATCCATCGGGAGCAAAAGTGGTTGAGCTGTCAAGTACTGCCACAAATATAGTAAAAGTAGAGACACCTACATTATAATAGGAAACCATCAAGCTTCCTTTATGTGTTATATTATATATCATTGGTTTAAGTCTAAGCTCAATGGTTATACCGGAAGCATTGTATATATTTCATATACAATGACCGGAAGTGAATTTTTTGTAGCGAATGGCGCAACCATTCAATTTTTACTCTCACACATACAAATTTCCCTTCACGTATTCACTTTTATATGTTTGTGATATGGTTACGTCACTTCAGTATATGCAAACATTCGGGAAGGTGAAATTACAAAAAAAATAATAGAAAAAAAACTGTCGAAGGTAATGCAGTTCTGATAATTGGGTTTCCATCTACATTTTATTCTCGATGTTTGTGATTTTATTTAGATTTTTCTGATCGATATTTTTGGAGATACAGCCTCGGACAGCGATTTCTTAACGTTTTTTTGAAAAAGTGTTAAGAAAAAAGTAACACAAAAAAATATTTTATACATTTTTGAATAGCTTTCATTTGACGTCACACACGATGACCTCAACATTAAATTAAAAAAGTTTTTTTTTTAACATTCCACTTATCCCCCCAAAACTAGCCCCCCAAGTCGAAATTCAACTTTTTAAGTTCATGTCAGTGTTTGGGCCACTAATTGCTATAACTGTTCCAAATTTCAATAGTCTACGTCAAATGGTCTCTGAGAAAAAGGCCTGTGACAGACGGACAGACAGACAGACAGACACCGAACTGATTACGTTTTGGTACGGACGGAACACTAAAAACAGGCATTACATTTACCATTGCATGTCATAGGATGGAAGCCATCGCAATGCCCTATTATTTTCTTAAGCAGAGATCAATTCCATCCTGCATTACTCTTCACTAATTTGGTAATGCCTTTCATTTTATTAGATTTAGGTTCGATGAAGTATTGCATATTGCATTAAGGAAGGAATTGTTTTATAATTGAAACATTTCATTGCTCGCAATGCGGCCTAATTATATGTTCAGTACTTATGTACTTGTAGAAGTAGTTCCAGGGGTAAAGCCTTGCATATCCCTGACTGGGAAGTAGGTAGTTGTATAAAAATTAGTGTTGAAACGAATAGTATATTCGGTCTCCATGATCGTGGCCGAATAGCCGAATATTAGGCCAAACTATTCTGCCACTTTAAAAAGCCCTGAAAAAGTACGAACATAGTTTGGGTGAATATGGTTTGAATAAACGGCGCAAACGATAAAACTATTCAACTCAAACTTCATTATTTATGGGACTTAACACGATTCTCATCGCTCCATTTTGTTCGCCTTCTTCCACGAAAAATTCATTTTCACTTCAACATCATGCAGAGTTAACAAGTCCACCACGAACATGAAGAGCGACTTTGCTAGATCCCAGGTTTAAGACGAATTTCTTCACCAATCAACTGCAAAAATAAAGAGTCCGGAAGTACCTCCTGCTTGAAGTTTTAGTTTCAGAAAATGACACCAGCAGCGATGAAGCACAAGTTCTTCTCCCTTGCAGTCTAAACGTAAGAGAACCGACGAACCTGGGCAAAGCATCCATACATCTTCGGGAGTGATATGACGAGGTAATTACTTAGAACCTTACTAATGATGACAACGGAAATAGCATCGAAATACCTTCGACGTCAAAAAACACCATATCAAGTGACCTTGATAAATACTTGGCCATAAAAACGATAATCCCTTTGTCTGGTAGTCTGCACAAAGAGCTGAATTCTCCCAATGTTTAGTCAAACTCGCTGCGAAGTATTTATCTGCTCCTGCAAGCAGTGTCTATTCGGAAAGGCTTTTTAGTAAAGCAGGACTTGTCTATGAAGAAAAAAGAAACCGACTTCTTCCCAAAAATGCAGAATAGTTGATATTTCTGCACCACAACTTACATACCTCTTATAAACTTTTATTATGATTAGTAGTTTTGTACTAAATAAAATATCCTATTGAATATTAATTTTCAATGTTTATTTTTCTGATATCTTAATGAAGAAAGATACATTTTATTTTATATATTTTTATTATTATTAGCTTTAAAGAAGAAAATACCTCATTTGTTTTTGTTCTAAAAATAAAGAAATTATTAAAAGTTACTTTGCAATGTTCCTTGCTATTTTCTACTCCTATTTTTAGGTATTCGGTATTCGGCCGAATAGTAACTCAATATCCCGGATAGTGAAAATGGGCCGAATAGGCGGAATACCGAATATTCGTTTCAACACTAATCAAAATCTTTTCTTCCCATCTTTGACACAGAACTCAAAAAATTTATTATACCATTATGATGGATATACATAATTTAGTTTTTTTTGTAAACGCAAGTCGAACCTGCTCTCCTGTAAAATTGTAAAAAACAACTTTTGATGTTTTTACTTGTTGCCATAAATTTGTATACCTATGTACATACATTATATTTACACAAGCCACTTTTTACACTGTCCATACATCTATACATCCATACATATTAATTTCTCATCTCACTCTGAAATAAAGCTATCCTCATTCCTCACTGCCGCAGATTCAAAAATTATAATTTGTTTCTTTTCACTCTGCGACTGAAACACAGAAAAAGCAATACTACATATATTTACAGGTATGTACGATTATGTGTGTAAGTGTGAGTTTTCGTTTCTATGGAGAGATTGGAGACCGAGATTTTTACTTCGATTCTTCTTTGGGTATTTTATTCTTATTCTCACTTGGAGAGGAATTTGAGTGGTTGTTGTCAATGATAGAAAACAGAAAATCATCGGCTGTCTTCTCGTCTGAGGCGCTAGTATCGAATTCCTCAAGTGATACTACTATGTCTTTTATATACAATGCTAGTAAACAAGAACGTAATCTATATTTTATTTCTAGTGGTGTTAGGTGATCGTATAGGCCTCCCTTAGACCTAACCACAGACAAGAGAAATATACAGATGTAGAATGTAGAATGTTACAAACAAATTTTAAAACCAGCATACTAAAGTCCAAAAACCAGCATACTATCATAAAATACCTCGTATGAAATGCCTGCAACATGAACGAACTCAAAGAATGGTGTATGATTCGAGCAAAAATGTTCGTTTCTCTCAATTTCCTTTTCTGTGTTGGACTTCCTTGTGTGATGTGGATGTTGTTGTTGTTGTATTCCCATTGCTGCTTAAATTCGTTTTCTTTTGTATCACGAAAACCGGTTTTAGTTTTCTTTTTGTTTGTTTTCGCATACAAAACGAATACACGAGATACGAGAAGTATGTGTGTGTGATGTAATAATATATTTTCTTTTCGCTTTTTTCTTATTGGAAGTAGGTAATACAAGTTTAAAGGGGCATATGGAAGAGGAATAGCGACTATACCATGGCTGTGTGATTTTCGTAGTGCTGCAAGTGTTCAAATTTTCTTGAATGGGAATTTTGCTACCGCGTATTCGTATGTACACATATGTACATATGTATATGTATGCATATGCGATGGCCCAACAGATGGGCGGGAGAAGTAGATCATTTCGTTGGTTTTTGTGATTGCAATAAAATAATTTCTTTGAAAACGTTATTTTTATTTCCAGAGAGAAATTAATATGTACATATGTATATGTATATGTATGTATGTAATCTCTATATAAAAAACAGTTCACTGACTGACTGACAGACAACACACAGACCAAACCGCTGGACCTAAAGGGCTTAAATGGACAGTACATTCCTTCAATGGCATAGACATCCCCTTAGAGAGGATTTTTTAAATTTTTATCTCTAAGTGGGTAAATTCGGAAAAAAAAAATCGGCTCTCATCTCCAATAGAATTTGTTTTGCCTTAACACTGGCAGCGGGGGCGAAGCAAGGTCAGCTAGTCAAATATAATACATGAACATGATACAGAAAACAGTATGTAGGCATTGTTTTGATTTCTAGTTTGTAAGCGCCTTTACAAAATATTTGCCCTCGATTTTAAAACTACATATATTTATGTATATGTCTATGTAATGTATGCCTCCACAAATTACTCAAATTTTTATTTTTTCAGTTGATGGACATGCATAAATTGTCAGAGAAATATTCTTATTGATTTCTTACAAATCAAAAAAAAATTCGCTCAACCATAAATCAAAGAACATCGAAATTTCACAGAAATGTGAAAATAAAACCAAACAAAAACAATAACCACAGATCAAAATATGACCACCATATACACACACAAACACACCACAGTTTAAAATCTAGAAACACCGACCAGCCAGTCAGTCGTTCGTATATGTTCGTTCGCAAGATCGATTGAGATAAGTAGACAAAATAAAGGGTTGCAAGAAAATGATATATAAAAAAATGTGTGTATACCGAAGTCACAACACACTGGAGGATGGTTGACTCGCACGACTATGTAACTTAGAACCTGCATGATCATAGAATAAACGAAAAACAGAACAAGTGGAGTCATCTACACAAAAGAAGAGAACTAAACTCGATGTATACCATATTCTACATCTGTATATTTCTCTTGTCTGTGACCTAACTTAGAACTTAGAACTTAGAACGTTTTTTCGGTGTAACGTTCTAAGTCGTCTTAATTGAGTCTATTTGTTATATTAAACAGATTTCCTTTTTGAAAAGGGAGTAGTGAACGTCGAGTAGGACATCGCAAATTCTGCATTATTTCACTCATTATCGACTATGTTGCGTTGTACTCTGGAGCCAATCCGAACGCCTTGACTCTTGCTCAGTCGCTGGACGAACATTTTGAATTAAATATGTCGATCCAATCATTAACGACTTTTATAAAATCAGATACAATTATTGACACCCTCTTTAAACACAAGGTCTCACTGGTTTAAATGTGGAGCAATTCCAGTAACGACTTTTTTAAATCGTTTATTCTTTTTCTCTCTACACTCGTGCATTATTGCGCTCGCTGTGAGAGACAGTCGGTATAGTGCAAAATTTCAGTGATTTAACATCAGTGGTTCGTGGTTCTTAAATCTTGCACAGAAACAAGAGCAATTCGTTAAGGAACTGAAACATGTAAATCCCTAATAATATAAAACAAAGTGAAAATTCCTTTGCATGGACCTACACAGCAAACGGCTAAACGGATTTTGATAATTTGTGTTGATTAGGTTTTGATATTGAGCAGATTCGTGCATACCAAAAATATTTGATTTTAAGTGCGAAAACCAAGAAATTCAATAATTAGACTTTGAACCTAAAAACGGTAAACTTGGCCTTCGTCTATTTTATTGAAATTCAGATCAGTTTTAAGAGCTTTAAAATACGCGTATTTTAAGTCCAAAATTATATTTCTACGTGCTCTACAAGCTATAGGTCTGTTTGGTAACATGATAGTTTTCGAAAGTTCTACGTAAACTACATAGAATCTGACAGTTTCATGGCTCTCAATTTTTTTTACTCTCATTTGGGTCTCTCTTTGCGATGAATTATCTGCAAGACCAATTCCTTGGGGTGGGCCGAGCCAACTCTGTCAAACCAGCCATCTGACAGTTTGTGAAATTTCATAATCTACATTGTTAGTGGAAAACAAAAACAATTTGATACGTTTGACCAAGTGTTGTTTGAAAAGCGTTTGTTTACTTTTGTGCAAGTTTTCTGTCTTTGAGAGGAGTTCTCTCTCTTTGAGAGGATTCTACTATTTGACAGATCTCAATTCCGTGTGCCAAAAAAGATACCAAACACACCTATTATTAATAACATCTTTGCAAAATGCCTTTTTTAATTAATTTGTTAATTGATCACTGTTCTGAAACCAATCTCAGTGGTGTTTTCTTCTTTTGGTTTCCTTTCGATCTCTCTTCGTAATTTGTATTTCTCATTTTTCCTATAAATACGCGTTAAATCTGAGTGGAATGGATTTGTGTATGTGGCTGCGCTGCTCAGCGTCAGCGCTCAAGCGCAAAGGTGCGTATTTTTTTTTCTTTCTGTTTTGTTTACATTATGTTCATGTATGTGTGTAACACTACAAAAGTTAGTTGAGTAATGCAACTGGTAAAGTTTTGTAGAGAGGTGTGTCGTATTCGTGTAATTGTATTTCGTGTGTTATACTTGAGTGCAATTTTAAGGTTATTGAGTTGGATTGGAATTGAGTTCTAATCTTTTTTTGCAGGGTTCTTCTTCTTTATCTGTTCTGTTTTATCTTTTATCATTTAGTTGGCATTGGCAATTATATTTCAAAGCGGAATATAGTCAATTCTTCAGCGAAAATTAGTTAGCGATCAAATCGGCCTGATATGGGGCGCATAAGTTGAAATGCAAAATTAAAATGAAGTGCTCGATTACATCAAATTGATACAGCAAGTGGCCAACAAAATGGTCCACATGAGAATATTTCGCTGCCATGGACCCGAATGAAAAAATTCCGGCTTTCAATATGAAATTATTATATTTGTTTTGCATAGTTTTGTTATCATCTGACGAAAAATGGCTTTTACTACCACCTCTGTTAGCCGTACGTGAAAAAGTTGTTTAACATAATTTTTAGAGAATTCGCCAAAGATAAAGGTGTAATACAAAAAGAGCTTTTTATGAAGTAAAAGTTTTGAGAAAAATGCATTTAAGGTAAGAAATTGGAACAACCAATTTTCAAAATTTTGAGTTTAAGGGGTGTGAGATCTGTGAAAAACCCGACTTCCTCACTCTGATGCTCGCTATCGAATGTCTCTTTATTCTTTTACTGCATGACAACTGACAGCTAAACAAACTAACAGAGTGTTGCCAGATACTACATTACTTCTTTCTTTTTAGAACAAAATAAGATTTCAAAAGAATAATTTTAACTAAATCTATTTCTTATATCTAATCGGTGTAACGCAACGGCTTCACGGAGCCTCGTTTTGGACGCGGCTCCTTATAAACGGTAACCACTGCTGCGGTGCGTTTAGCTGCTTCCTTGTCATCCAGTTGCCTGGGTGCCAATAATGCATGTGAGACATTTCGACGATAAAGCTACTTTGTTTCCATATTTTCAACGACCAACTCGGCACCCTTTCGCTCGATGACCTTGTGTGCAATCGGATCGAATGTGGGTGCCAGCTTATTTGTTTTCACAACTCTTTTCAGCCATACCTCATCACCTTTTTTTATCCCGTTTTGTTTTGCATGACGCTTTTTGTCCGCATACTGTTTGCCCTTCTCCTTAATTTCTTTAGCTCTGTCACGAAGCTCTTCATCTTGTTCTAATGGTTGGTAAATGCTTGGTAATTTATCTCGGATTGTTCGCCCAAACATTAATCCGGACGGTGTTTTCAATGTCGTCGCATGTGGAGTGGATCGATACATATGTAAATATGTTTGAAGATCCATTTTCCAATCGGTCTTTTGATTCTGACTAATAACCAATCCTTTCAGCATAGACTCATTTTGCCGTTCAACCTCTCCATTCTGTTGTGGCCAGTATGGTGTCGTCGAATTCAAATGGATGTTGGCTTCATTGCAAAAGTCTTTAAACTCCTGGCTAACTAACTGCGAACCATTGTCGGCAGTGATTGAAATCGGATACCCAAATCGTGCAAATATGGTGCGCAGCCGTCTAATGGTTTCGTATGCATCAATTTTCCGCATGATTTCAACTTCCTTGTACCGACTAAAATAATCAACTGCTACCAGCAAATAGTCACCCGATGGCAGTGGACCCAAATAATCCATTGCTATGTGCTGCCATGGCTCGGTCGGTAATATTTTTCTGATCAGTGGCTCAGGAGCCGGTGGTGCTGATACCATCGTACACCCATGACACTTTTTGACGTATGCTTCGACCTCTGTGTCCATTTTTGGCCACCAAACTTTACTTCGCAAACGCTTTTTCATTTTTGTCATGCCCGAGTGTCCTTCGTGTGCCAGTTCCAACGTTCGGGCACGCAATTTCTCCGGTATTACGATGCGATTCCCTCTCAACAGAATGGGGCCCGCAAAACACAGTTCCGTTTCAAATAGTTTCAATGGCATGGCATTTCCTTCCCATTTATATTGGCAAGTCCAATTTTCACAGCAGCAATTGTTTCATCGTTGAGCGACATTTGTTCAATTTCCAACAGTTTAATAGCAATTGGTGCTGCTGTCGCTGCTATGTGGTTGACGTACTGTTCTGTGCCGATATCAAAACATGGTTGGGGTTTCTCTGTTGTTATCTAACGGGACAGCGGATCTGCAATGTTATTCTTTCCGGGTCTGTAAATAACCTTGAATTTATATGACTGCATACGTAATACCCAGCGTTTGGCAATATCGCTTTTCCGTGTCTGACAAACTTTTATTTGCGTATGCGATAACACGTGGTTCATTGTCGTTTATTTGTATCAACACTGCGCCCAAACCAACAGGGCTGGCGTCTGCATACACTTGCGTACGGTCTTTAACATCATAAAAACCAACTGTTAATTCACTCGATAAGCAGTATTTCAATTTTCCAAATGCGCGCTCTTGGTCTTCTCCCCATTCGAATGCTGTGTTTTTCTTTGTCAACTTTCGGAACGGGTCGGTTATCGTTGCTAGGTCTGGAATGAATTTTCCCACGAAATTTACAAGTCCCAGAAAACTACGCATCTCTTCAACGCATGCTGGACGGCGGAAATTCCGTATTGCTTCAACTTTATCAAATTTCGGTGAAATTCCAGCTGCCGACACGTGATGTCCCAAATATTCAAGTTTTTCAACACCAAAAATACACTTGTCTTTATTGAGTTTGACGTTGTACTATTTGAGTACTGCTAGTACTTTTCGAACTCTTTCATTGAGCTGCTGCATTGATTCCGCATAGATAATGATGTCATCTATATAATTCAGGCACCCTTCGCAACCGGCAAGTATTTGCTCCATGATTTTTTGATTCAGTTCAGGGGCACACGCAATACCAAACATTAACCGCTTGTAGCGGTACAAACCTTTCCGTGTAATGAAAGTTGTAATTTGTCGAGATTCTTCAGAAATATCCACCTGGTGGAAAGCATCCTTCACATCCAGTTTCGCGAACACTTTTCCTTTTCCAATGTGCGGCAGAAAATCTTCCATCGTCGGTAATGGATAATTTTCACGAATCACAGCTTCGTTGGACCGTTTCATATCCAAGCAAATACGCACATCGTCTTCTCCTTTTGGTACTGGGACCATTGGTGAAATCCACGGTGACGGCTCATTGACCTTTTCAATGATCCCTTGAGACAACAATTCATCAATCTTCTTGTCAACTTTTCTTTCCAATGGCACCGGCATGCGTCGATACGGCTGTGCCATCGGTTTTACTTCTTTGTTTATCGGAATATCAATGACAAATCCTTTGATTCTGCTCAATTCTTCGGTCTTTTCAACTTGATTTACGTGTATTCCAAAATATAAAAAAAAACAAGAAACATTTTGTAAAAATATCTATTTTATTGTAATTTAATATGAATAACTTATCACAACGTTCTCGCCAATTTTCATTACTCCCAACGGAACACCCGTTTCATAGCCAATCAAGATCTTTCCATAATTTTCCAAAACACAAAATTCGGCTGTTTGCTCTTTGTATGCGGTTTCGATTTTGGCTGTGAATGAACAAATCATCGTCAAACGATAGCCACCGTATGCTTTGAAATCGTGACTGGGGCCTTTGGACTGATTCCACACCACAACTTTGTTTGCTTTTAGAAATTCCCAAGCTTTGTTATCGACAATGTTATACTTTGAACCAGAGTCGATGATAACATCAACTGATACGCCACCGATTTTGCATTTTATTTGGTTTCCATAACTTTCACCGATACAGAAAATGTAATTATCCTTCAAATTCGACTGATATGCGTCTACCATCTTAACTGTTTCGGTATCTTCAGTCTTGGTTTTCTTTTCCGCTGGTTCATCACGCTTTGTTTCATTGCTAGCGTTGAATTCTTGGTAAGGCTTGCTCGGTCGTAACTTCTTCTTGCTACGGCATTTCCGGCCAAAATGGTTACTGCCACCACATTTATTGTACGTCTTGCCTTTGGCCGGGCACTTTTCATCGAATTGGTGATGCCCCGTGTAGCCACAACGATGACATTCACTCTGGTTGAACGGGCCTTGGTTTGGCTTTGGTCGCATGTCAATTTTGTTAATGTCTTCCGGTTTGATTTGTTCAGTTCGCTTGTCATTGAGTGCTTCGCCTTGTTCTTGCACTGCCTGAAACACTTTGGCTTCGTTCATGATACGATCTAAATTAGCGTCGCCCAATGACAACAACTTAAAGCGCAATTTCTCGGAAGAACGCTTTTCAATAATTTGGTCTTTCACTTGCTCTTCAAATTTATCACCAAAATCGCACCGCTTGCTTTCGCAATCTCATTGTGAAGAAAGCAACCTTTTCGTCCGGTTCTTGTTTGATTTGTCGGAAAGCATGCCGTTCGTATGTTAAGTTCTTCTTTGGTTGAAAATGTTCGTTCAACTTGGCCAACGCCATTTCGAACTCTGTGAAATGTGGTATGAATCCTACACGCAACGGTCCTCGATTAACTTGGTGCACACTTTCAGGCACTGAAAGTGTGGTAAATAATTCTTGCACATTCGGTCCAGCCAAATGCATCAATTTGACAAACTTAACGTGATCGTCTGTAATGTTATTCGCTTGCTAATACCAATCAAATGCTCGTACCCAAACCTGCCATTCAAGTCCACTTCCATCGGTGCTTGCCGTGAAATCAAATGGCGCAACGCCAACAAGTTTAGCCAAATCTAAAATAATAGATACCAATAAGACACAAGTTTGTTTCATCCAAATATTCACATACTATTTTTATAGTGACACAATGCTTAAACACACCAATTCGAAACGCTATTACGAATACATATCAGTGTGAGGTTCATTAATGTACTTTGTCCATGCAGTCAAGTTGACAGCTACAACCAGGGCCGGTTTTAACAGTTTTGGCGCCTGGCGCAGGAAAAAAAATAAGCGCCCCAAAAGCAACTTAAAAAATGTTTGATCTTTTCCATATCTCCCGAGGAGAGAGAGTAATTGACGCGCTAACATAAAATTCAACCCTAAATCTTTCTTGATGGTCTAAAATTACCTCATTCCTATCCTCATAGGAAAACTGAACTACTTTTTTTCGGGACCGTTAAGTTGAAATTGCTGGAAAAGGAACATTAATTTCATTTGCTATAAGTCTCGCCTTATCTAAAAATTCAAAAAAAACTTGTCATTAGTTCTTAGTTCGACTAAAAACTTTTTCATTGAGCACAAAATTTCAACTGTAAGCATAAGGCAAATACTGCTTTGTATTGTGTACCAAATAACAACACAACAAATAAATTTAAATTCGCTAAGCTTACTACTAAGAGATTGAGGCACATTTTGGACTTTTTGGTCGCCATTTACTGAAATTTCAACAAGAGCCCATAAACATTTCCCAAGTATAGTTTTAGTGGTTTTATTGCATCTATTCTGCTTAAGGCTGCGGTTATATAGCAAGCGTGTAATACAAGCGCTTGGTCGCGCTTTAAATTAAATGCATTTTATTAGAGCATGGTGGTTGTGTAACAAATTTTTACGAGCGCGAGTAAGCGCGAGCAAGTGCGAGATAAAATGCTCTGATAATTTAAAGCGCGAGCTCGCGCGAGCAAGCGCTTGTATTACACGCTTGCTACATATATAACCGCAGCCTAAGAGTCAAACTACTAAGATGTTTTTTTTAAAACCGACCTCAACTTTATCGAAGAATGCAACTGCATCAGTAGAGCATTGAACATCATCAAAGCTCTAGGTTCCAAAACCTTAGTTCTCGCTTGCATACCACAATGTTTCCCTCTCATATAAGTACCATTATCATACCCTTGTCCTCTACAATTCACTCATAGAATATCCAAATCAGCAAGTTCATTCAAAACTAAATCAGTTAAGCCAGACCCAGTTGTTTTTTTCACAACAGTCCCAAAAAATATTCTCTAATTTTAAACTTTTTCGTATTTTGGTCCACTATTCTAACTACTAAAGTTAATTGCTCCTTTCTACTTATGTATATCAAGCGTACAATCTACTATATTCGAATCAAGGCATTAATAAACGCAGGGAAAATTGAATATATATTACATACTAATTTTCAATATTTTTAAAAATGTGCTATCTACCACTTGAAGTGCTAATGTTCTGAATTGAATAATATCTTTTGTTTTCGTAACCGCAGGTTGCATTTTTTCATGTAGTCTTGTTTTATTATCAATTAAATATTAAATGCACAACATATAAGAAGGAAATGTTTTTTATTGATTGAAAACACGACAATGCAAAAGGGATCCAAAAAAAAAAGCAAATGTGCTATCTTTCTATCGCGATCTGTACATACATAAGCAATAAATTTTAACACGTATGACCTGAGTTTGACTCTCTTACTCTTCAGTCAAATCGAACGTTTTGATATATCGAACAAGGTTGTGAAACCAAATTTGAAGTTCGCATCGTTTTAGGTAGGCGCATTGCCTTGGCGCGAAATTTGAATCCTGCTCCACAACTTCCGACATGTTTGTTGATTTGTATGGATTTTGGTAGGCGCAAATGGAGCGGTATGATAAGACTGCTCCACAGCATGTTGGCAGTGAAAACTTCGTTTTTGGCAATGGGCTGAAAGGGTCGACTGGATATTTAATATGAAACAACAGAGTCTACTATGGTTGCAGCAGAGACAAATGTTTGTCTCTGGTTGTAGTTGGGTTTTGAGTACAGATAAAAATTCTGCTAACTAGTCTGTTATACCAATTAGCAGCTATGAAGAGAAAGAGAATGAAATGTTGTGGGAACGGGAAGGGATAGAAAAAAAAAGACATTATTATGTGCATTTTTATATGGAAATTTGGTGATTTTAATGTGTGTGTATTTTTTAAAGTACAGTGATTGAAATGTGTGTATTGTTATTTGAGAAGTACGGTGAGAAATATTTGTTTGTGAAGAATATAAATACATATTAGCAAACAAGTAGATCTGTTTTTTGGATGGTAATTTTTTTTTAGTTTTTACGCCTCTTGCTTTCCAGCGCCTGGCGCGGCTGCGCCACTCGCTCCTATGTAAGGTCCGGCCCTGGCTACAACATTCACATTCGCACAACTTTTATTATTTTTCATATTCTTGTAATTCGTCTTTCACTATTTTGTTAATCTTCCTTTTTCTTATCATTTCATTGCTCTCAACAAGCAGTCTTGTGAAAAATGTATGCTGTAAATATCTTTTCATAGTTTACATTACTCTTGCACTCATTTAAGGCGCACACGTTTTCATGTGTTAATATTCCATGCAGTGACGTTTATTCTAAGGTGCGCAGGTGTTCTCCGCACACCCCAACGAAATCCATCTTTATGAAAAATTTATTTGTTTATATACATACATGCGCTAACAATATCTAATTGAGTTGCAATTCAAAAATGCTCTATTAAAAATACTGCTTTAATATCCACTTTTGTTCACTCTGTTGTGCCGCACCGTCATCATAGCCAAATCAACAAAACTAAACACCGAAGTCAAAATCGCAATACCAAAATGTATATAAACCATTCAACACAAATTGACCTCGAACAAAATGTACTCCTCTTTTCGAAAGTAAATTCAGCGGCGCGCGCCGTCATACATACATACTTTCAAAGCAACCTATCTAAACCAACTTTTTATTAAATTCATTTTGACGGCGACTCGCCCGGTTGTTCTCCATTTACTAGCGCACCAACCCAAAGGGAATATCCATAATCCATACAAAAAAAATGTTCTACCACATTCAAAGTCTCAACAATCTTCTGTACAAAAACATGAATTTGGGTTCTCTAGAGAACTGCGCACCCAGGCTGGATACAACACATCTCTACCCTTTTCTTTAGCAATGGAAATGTTAGCTGTGGGTATGATGTTGCTTCTCATATTCTGTTTTACTTCGCATTCGCATCAATTTGAGTTCTCCATTAAACTGCGCACCCATAGGCTCGATACAACACATTTTCTATCCTTTTCTTTAGTGATGAGGATGTTAACTGTGGCTGTGGGTATTATGTTGCTTTTCATATTCTGTTTTCTCCCATGTTAACGTTTGTTTGGTTGAATTTTGTTCGATTCTCTTCTCTTGATAGTATAGTTACCCAGCAGGAAAGTACGGTATGTATTACTTGGACAATCGAATACATAATTAGTTATTATAGATGAGAAATATAATGTATCCAAAAGAATCGACGTGGTAATGTCATATAATAACAAAGCAAATTGATTACCACGTATATTCCCACATCTGCAGGAAATGTAATCTAGTGTTTTTGAATTTAACGATTTTTCGGTTACAGTGTTGTCTGTCGGCGCCTTCATGTCGTCTACAAATTTCGCGTTTTATATTTAAAAACGCATGAAAAACTTATTTTGTGTTGCAACGCGTGACAGCGAGGAGTGAAAAAAATTAGAAATGTATTCTAAACGGATTGGCGAAGACAATTAACAAAAAAAAGCTTTGTGCTTTGTGTGTGCTTTATTTTATTAATATTTTTTTTTTGTATTTAAATTCCTTGTTAATTTTATCCCAGAATTTTTTGTAATAAAATATTTTAAAACGAAACAGTGTACTTTTTATTTAAAGCTGAATACATTTCTTTAATTTATGTCGGAGAAATGCATTATGTAACTAATTATAAATGCATGAATTATATAATACATTACAAAGAATGAATTCTATGATGCATTCTTAAACCACTTTCAGGTAATCGATTATTTTCCTAGGACATAGTCTGTGTTAAGAATAATGGATTCTGGAATCAATATTCTATACTAGCGATTGATTCCCTGTTCGATTCCAATAGATAACCTTTTCCTTTCCTGCTGGGTATTGTTCGATTTCGATGTGCTCTATATTTGTAGAACTCCAACTCCATATCGACTAAAGCGAAGAGTTGAAGATCAACTTCCAGAAGTCAGAAACCATCTTGTTTCGGACGCCGTTGTCTGGGGCCTCATGGGACACCAGAAAGAATTGGCGAAAGTTCGCAATCGTTGGACGACACGGGCAGCCACTTGCATGTCGGAATGTAGTCAGATACCTCGGGCTCTGGCTAGACCAGTATCTGTATTTTAACAAACATATAGATGCTGCTCTGGCCAGAGCCAGAGGCGCTTTTGCCCTTACAAAGAGACTGTTTTATAGCAGCCAACTCGATGCGAGGGTAAAGGTTATCTGCTACATGGCCCTTATACGGCCAATGATAGCATATGGTTGTCCCGTGTGGTTCAACGTCGGACCAAGTTCGATGGAAAGGATTCGGGTGTTTGAGAGGGCTTGTCTTCGGACTTGCCTTCGTTTATACAGAACACCAGAATCCGAGTACAAAAAATTCTATTCCAATGAGGTCCTATACAACAGGGCTAACTTAATAAGAGTGGATAATTTCCTGATCAAGATGACTCGAAGGCACATTGCAAGAGCAATGAGTTCGATGAATAGCCTGATCTTCGGGGCTTATTACCCCAATTTCACGTACCACGAAAGAGTGCGCCTTAACGGCTTCGTTCCACCAGAAGCATTCCTCTATTTTGACCAACAGGGTCTGATCCAGGATAGATCAGCGGTACCGCTAATCTTTCATGTTGCTCGCAAGACTGTGGATAGGCGGCTCAACTACGACAGAGACGTCGCACAGAGCCAAACGGAGCGCCTCCAGTTTAGTAGGTCGGTTTCGGGGCGCGATGGGCACGATGTTGAACAGCAACATAAGAAATTCTGGTGGCTGTCAGAAGCAAATGGAATTCCCTCGTCGATTCCGTTCGATCCGGGGTAGACCCCAAGGCATAGTTGGCCGCCTGTTATGTTTATTCATGTAGACATGCCGTGGCCGGCTTACGTAGGTTTAGGTAGGATAGGTCTATTTAAGTTTTATAAAATATAACAAAAAAAAAAAAAAAAAAAAAAAAACAAAAAAAACAGCACAGCACTTTGCTAACAAAAAAAAATATAAAAACAAATAAAAAACCACAAAAAAAATTATAAAATAACACAGCACAAAAAAACAAAAAAAATTACGTATTTAATTACGTAGCTAGAGTTAAGATAGGTTAAGTAGTTGTAAGTTTTATTTAAGGTAGTTTTAAACAAAAATTAAAATGTTCTTTTGCTAAGTTTTTTAAAAAAAAAAAAAAAATTTCTTAGCTTTTAAATTGTAAGTTTAATTAAAATTCAATACTTTAAGTTAGGTTACGTCGAAAGACATAGTATAAGTATTAAGTTTAGCTTAGAGTGCCCGTGTGGGGCCAGTAAGTTAGAGTACGATAGTTAAGCTAGTTTTAAGCACTTTTGTCTAGCATGTAAGGAATACTTGAATTAACAAATAAAAATGCATTAAAAATGAAATAAAAATGAAAAAAAACATCATTAACAATGAAAATGTTAACGTGAGTAACAAGTTTTGTCCTGCTATATTCGTTTCAAACATAAATGTACGTAAATTTATCTCGGACCTTAGCTTAAAAGCCAACGCAAACAACTTTCGGTTCAAAATTAACAATCTCAAAAATAATAGAAGTAACATTTTTGTTAACAACGCCACGGTCCATCGTGAACTTCTAGCTAAATTTAAAGACACAGATGAAATTCAAGCTTACTCTTTTACTCTAAAAGAGGACCGGACAGTAAACGTACTGATCAGGGGTTTAACTTCTGAATACGATTCAGCTGAAATTCTCGATGAGCTCAATATTTTAGCTCCTAACTCGGTGGAAAGAATCTCAAATTTTGAAACCCTTACCTCTAAAAGAGAAGGTTTTAAATATAATCTTTTCCTAGTACGTCTTAAGCCCGGCATTTCTGAAAAAGAAATCATAAAAATAAAATACATCTTTAATACCAAAATCACCTGGGAAAAGCCTAGAGGAAATAAAGGCCCTCTACAGTGTAGAAGATGTCAAGACTTCGGCCATTTAGCTAAAAACTATGCAAAAGATTATAATTGCGTTAAATGCACAAACATCTTCCAGGTAGCTGCCCACTTATCCGAAACACAGAGACTAAAGCCACATGCTCCAATTGCGGGAACGATCATCCCGCAAATTATAAGGGTTGTCCCAAATTTAAAGAGTATGAAATGAACAAAAGGAAAAAGCAAATCGCCAGAAGAGATGCAATTAAAACTAATCAAAGCCCCCCTCTATTGAATATCCCATCCAAAGCAACATTTGCCAGCTTATTTAAAAATAACACCAATTCAATAACACCCACATTCTCACCAAATTCCAATTCAAACTGCCTTGGTCAATTTTTCGATCTTTCTAACCAACTTTTTGGAATAAACGTCTCAGAACTCCTAACCAAAGTTCAGAAATTTTTAGCAAACATTAACAATGCCGAGTCCTTGCAACTCAAAAAATTAGCCTACTTGGATTTGTTAAATCAAATCCTTATCTCAAATAATTAATGATTTTCAATATTTTACTCACATAACGTTGCGTCCTTAATTCATCATTTTTGAAGGATAGAACTTTTGAAGTCCCTTCAGGAAAGTAACTGTCACATAGCTTGTGTCCAAGAAACACACCTTAACAGAAATCATGTTATCCTTCTTGATGGATATAATATTTTACGAAACGACAACCTCCAAGGAGTTGCCATCGTAATTAAAAAAAATTTAAAATACCAACCCATCAAAATTAACAATTTATCATTCTCAAGCATCTTCATCTCGGTTTTATTCCGCCAAAAAAACCAAAATAAGTCTCTTTTAATCGGATCCATTTACATCCCTTCAAATTGCCCTACAACAATCTTAATTTCTGAATTAAATAAAATCAATACTATGTCCGAATCTTTTGATGGCGCCATAATAGGTGGCGATTTAAATGCGAAAAACCCTTCTTGGGGCGATTCTTTACTAAACAATAATGGCAGATCGTTATATTCTTGGTTCAATGATACTAACCCATCTCTCATAAATATTACACCAGATAGTCCCACTGTTGCGGCTGCAACTGGCGAGTAAACTTAATAATAAACTTGAACTTTTAAATGCGTAAAATTGTATGGGGAGTTTATTATCTGTAATTTTAAAAAATAGAAGAAGGAAAACATTAATTTTATAAAAGGGAAAAATGGTTACTTTGAGATTTTACTCACTAATTCGTTTTACTTTTAACCTGCTTGTTTCCAAAGACGCTTGTGGAATGCGAGAATAATTCTTCAATTCAAAATGTTCGTTTATTTTCTTATTCTCCCATTTCATGACGTTTACATTAATTCTTGTTCTTAAGGAACTATTACATATTTTTGTTTTAAGGCGCTATTACATTGGTGTTATTTGGATAAACTACATTCCACCCCCCGTGTATCGATGTGCGAGATTCACCCGAAGATGATTTACTGGTGTATAGTTTCACCCAAAACGTCGAGTATGGCCAACTTTGAAACCGGCCTTCGAAGAAATCCCGTTGATGTTCTGACAATGGCGGACCGTATTTGACCATCCAGCGCCGGAAATACCTGAACGACCCTTCCACGCCTCCACTCTCCTCTGCTTTCATTACTGTCGCATATTATCACCAAGTCACCAACCTTGATTGCTTCCGTCCGATGCTGCCATTTTGTTCGCCGAGTAAGTGTAGGAAGATACTCTAATATCCATCTTTTCCAAAATGTCTGTTTGAGTTGTTGCAACACATGCCATTGTTTACGAAGATGCTTACAGCAGCTATCAACTGCCGGTGTTTGGATATAATTCGGACAACCCAGCAAGAAATGATTTGGAGTTAATGGTTCGGCTTCGTCTGTCTCGAGCGGTAGATGTGTTAGTGGTCTAGAATTGACCAGGTTTTCAGCCTCTATAAGCAAGCTGTGAAGTGTCTCTATTTGTGGTGCCTTTTCCTTTAATGTCATTGACAGGACATTCTTGACACATCGCACGAGCCTTTTCCACACTCCACCTGCCTCCGGATTAGCTGGAGCGTTGAAAATCCATTCGATTCCCCTACGAGCACATTCATTTTTTAAACTTGTTTCCGTTATGACCCACTCTTCTTTGCTGGCTCCAACGAAATTCGTGCCTCTATCGCTACGTAAGTGTACAGGAACCCTTCGACGATTTACGAAGTTTCGGAGACACAAAATTACCGCATCAGTCGAAAGATCTTTAGCCAACTCTAAATGCACGGCGCGGACTGACAAGCATGTGAATAATGCCACCCATCTTTTCTCGCGGCGGCGTCCAATAGCGACTTCGATAGGCCCAAAATAGTCGATCCCTGTATACGAAAATGGTCGAACATAGGGAGTGAGTCGATCGGCTGGTAATTGACCCATTAACGGTGGTTCCGGAACTGCATATAAGTTTTGGCAGACCTGGCAAGTCGATTTAATTTTTCTTACTAGTCTTCGAATGTTTGGTATCCAAAATTTAGCACGGACTGCGCAAACAAATGCACCTTGGTTTTGATGTTGGAAGACTTCGTGGTAATGCTGTACTATTAATTTTGACACTAGGTGCCCTTCCGGTAAAATAATTGGCCTTTTTGCGCTTATAGGTAAACACGTCGCGTTATCAACTCGACCTCCAAGACGTACCACGTTGTCTTCGTCCAATACCGGTGTCAGCTTAAATATTGAGCTCTTTGTTGGAACGCTTGCCTTCGACGAAAGAAGACGTATCTCTTTAGAAAAGACTGACGTTTGAACCGTTTGACAAATAAGTACTTCCGCTGATTTTATCTTCTTTGCAGATATGGGAATAGTCGCTGCTCGCGTTTCGTATTTACCTCTACGTCTACCATTTTTAATAACGCACATAAACTTTCCAATTGCGCGCCGAACCCAACACACTACTCTGAGCAACTTAAAATACGTTGAATACCTTTCAAATGGAATAACTGATTCTTCATTAATAATTGACGTGACATAACTGGAACGCTTTTCAGTAACTTCGTCGTACGCCACGATGTCATTTGGCTCCTTTGGCCATTCCGTCTCGGAGAGTTTAAGAAATGCGGGACCGTTTATCCATGACGAGCTAATAGATGTTCTTGTAGTTATCTTGGGCCTAGTTGCATCATCAGCCGGATTAAGACTACCTGGCACCCATCTCCAATTTCGAACTTCAGATCCATCTAATATTTCGGCTATTCGGTGTGCGACAAATTGCTTATAACGACGGCTGTCTGATTGGATCCAATGAATGACTGTTTTTGAATCTGACCAAAACCGGACTTTACTTAGCTTTTCTTCATGACCGTTGACTATTGTATCTTTTAATCGTACTCCTAGAAGTGCTGCTTGAAGTTCTAACCTTGGAATAGAGAGGGCTTTTATCGGACTGCACCTTGTTTTTCCCATCACAAAAACAACATCGACCTCATCCTTGTAACTTATACGCCAGTATCCAACTGCAGAAAAGACTACCTCACTAGCGTCTACAAATATATGAAGTTGTATGTCCGCGTTAACATTGGTGAAATTGGAATGATAACACCTAGGAATTTCGAAGTGTTTTATTGTATCTAGCTGTTTATACCACTCGTACCATTGACAATAAATTTCTTCTGGTATTTGTTCGTTCCATCCAGTGTTCAGCTTCCACAATCCCTGTAGTAATAATTTAGACCTTATTATAACGTCGGCCAAAAATCCGAATGGATCGAAAATCGACATTGTGATACTTAAGACCTGGCTTTTCGTAGGTCTGGTGCTACCATCCAAAATTCGCGCCGGCATTCTTCCAAACTTCAGCACAAAACAGAACTTGTCAGTCTTTGGATTCCAATGCATGCCCAAAATTTTTTCCGTTACAGAGTGGCCGTTTAAGATGTGCGTCAAAGAAGACTCCACCGAAGAATTAGATACGAACCCCCTTAGCTCAAAGCTGGCATTGCTTTGGATGTTTATTACATTCTTTGCGACAGAGATGGCTTCATTGGTGGAATCAAAACTATCAACATAGTCATCAACATAGTGACTCTCCACTATCGCCTTAAATGCTCGCGAATGACTGGCCTTAAATTCGTTAGCATTGAAATTCTTTATATATTGGGCGGAGCACGGCGAACTTGCCGAACCAAAGATCATGGCTCTCATCACATATGTATCCGGGCTTCTTGATTGGTCTGCATTCCTCCACAAAAAACGTTGCGAGTCATGATCCTCTTTTCGTATGTTTATTCGGTGAAACATTTCTCGAATATCCGCGCAAACACCTATTCTTCTTTGTCGAAATCCGAACAATATTGATAGGAGCGGTCTTGGCTGGTAAGTATCTGGGCCCTTCAACAGCATCGAGTTCAACGACGTTGCATCGATTGGGGCCGCGGCGTCAAAGACTAGTCTTAACTTGTTACCTTTATTCACATTGCAGATACCAAAATGAGGCAAGTACCACGTACGATCACCAACAATAACGGCTTCGTCGGGTGATAATTTTCTTGCATAATTTTTCGACAAATACTCTTCTAATTTGGCTTTATACCACTCGGCAAATTTGGGATCCTTAATTAATCTTTGTTCCAATATTTCTAGCCGCTTTAGGGCCATCTTGTAATTGTTATTAAATTTAATGTCATCGTCCTTCCATAGGAGTCCAGTTTCATACTGACCATCCACTTTCTTTGTAGTTTCTCGAAGAATTTTATCGGCTCCTTTATCAACTTCAGATTTAATCTCCTTAATTGGTTTTATTGCAAGATCTTCTAATGCGAAATATTCTGAGACCTGTGCTTGTAAATCACGCATATCATTTTCTACGCATCCAATAAAACTTACAGATGCATCTGAGGTGTTGTCTTCATTCGACCCGAATAAAGTCCAACCTAACTTGGTTCTATGTACTGAAAATCCTACATCGAAATTAAAAATCTCTATTGGCCGAACGAGATAAGTGTGTGGTATGCCAATTAGGACCCTAGGTACCGAGTCGAAATAGTCGTCAATAGGAATGTTTTTTAACTCTATGTATTTTTGCTTAAAATTGTATAAATCCAGACTCTGAGCTGGTAACAATAGTTTTTTAATTGTACGTACATTCCGCATTTGAAATTTATTTGCCGCTTTGTGAACCCCGGATATCTCCAGATCAATTCGTTGAGACATTTCACTTGTTATTTTATCTCCAATCCATTTCAACGATAATAGATTGGAGACACCCTTTACCCCTATTGAACTAGCAACACCTTCTTCGATTAAAGAAATTTTCGCCCCATCGTCGATGAACGCCATAACTGTACAGCATCCCTTCGGACCACTCAGCTGCACAGGCAAAAATTTAAACACCGTTTTATTGTGCGTTTGTCCACAAGTAATTGTACCCACAGCTTTATCTGTTTCTTTATCATTCGTCACAAAAGTTGTATTTTCTATTACAGCAACGGGTTTTGCGGCATCACTGTTGCGCGAAGTGTTGGACAATGACGATACTGTTTCGGTCTTTGCATTATTTTGGTCATGAAGCAAACGGTTGTGGCTTTTGCGGCAATGTGAAATTCCACACTCACGACTGTATGAACACTTTGATATGCAGTGGCCGGTGCGCAAACAACCAAAACATAAGCTATTCACTTTTACAATATCCCAACGTTTTGACACAGACATGGCCTTGAATTTTGTACACTGGTACAAGGGATGGTTTTCTTTGCAAACGATACAATTAATTATTTTCCGTTCTTCTGAGACAGTACATAGAACATCTGCGTGTTTTGTTTTCCTTTCATGTGCGGATGTGTGTATAAGGCTATCGGATCCCATTTCTGTGGCAATGGATACATACGCGGCGATTTTTTGTAACCAATCGCTAAATTCAATAACGGTTGGGTACGGTGTTGCTAATGAGTACCTATGCTTCACCCATTCTTCTCTTTTATTTAAAGGCAATTTTCTAACTAACTCATCGAGGAGCGTTTGATCACTTAGGTAAGGATAAGCACCTGCACTCTCCAAAAATACTGTTAAATTTGCAACCATTGTACTAAATGCACTCATTTCGCCCATTTTTGCCTCGTGAACTACGGGAAATGCCTTTAATTTAGCAAGCTGACTCTTTATAAGAATTTCGGCACGTCCATACGTAAACTCTAACGTGGACATAACCGCGTTGACACTGTTTGGATGTATTAATAGGGATTCAACCCGTTGCCTAGCATTGCCTTTTAATGCTTTTTGTAGGCGTAAAAGGTTTTCCAAATTGCTATATAGATGGATGGTCGACGTCTCTCTATTGTGAGTAAAAGAAGAGACTAACTCGGTTGACGGTCCGTGCGAGACTGGCTCGTTCTTTATTATATAACTGTAACATCTCCCTTTCAAATTAACATAGGTATTCAATCTAAATTAAAGTTTATAATATTAACATACATGTACATGTCATAGCGCTACTAAAAACTTTTAATATAGATGTCACACAATTCAATAAATCAATAAACATGTATATGTGTCAGTGTCATAACGACCACTTAATACTAGGTTATTTAAATGTTACACAATTCAATAATTCATCTTTAATTCATTATTATTTTTTTTTTTTTTTTTTTTTTTAGATATTAAGATAGTTAGATTTAGATAATAGATATAGATATAAATAATGTAAGTTCATAGATAAAACAGTTTGGAATAAAGAGATAAGAAATGTCAAATGTATTTCACGTTTCGTAGTTCCATCTGTTCGGTTTTTTAATTTCTCTGCCAAAGCGTGAAAAAACCCTACCCTTTTCGTTGTCTTTTGTGGACTCCCCACCAACTGGACTATCCGTTGCAATGCATTGTGAGCCAAAAGGTTTTCCGTTGGAAAGATTCTTATCATTTTCCGATTGCCTACCTATGTCTGTGTCTTTCTCCAATACGTTCTTAGGTGAAGAGATTATATGTTGACGATTTCGGCGATAAGTTTCGTCGTTTTCCCCTTTTATAATGTACGATCTCGGCTCCCTGCACTTGTCCATAACCCATCCGGGATACCAAACTGATTTCGGAGTTTTCTGATAATAAATTTTATCCCCGTTTTTCAAGTCCTTTAAAGGCCTAGCTGATTTGTTATAGTAATGACTCATTTTCTGTTTACTGTTTTGAAAGTATTTGCTAACTTTGTTGGGGTCGACACTATAATGTTTAAGACTTTCGATATTTGTTGGTATTTTAGTCCGTAGTTTCCGATTCATTAAAAGTTCAGATGGAGAGTAAGAACTTTGATTTGGTGTTGTACGATAGTGTAGTAGTGCTATAAGGGTCCGATTTACCTTCGATGCTTTTCTTCAAAAGTTTTTTGATAGTTTGGATTGATCTTTCCACTAATCCATTTGATCGAGAAATATACGGGCTCGAAGTGACATGTTCAATATCCCAATCCTTACAAAATAATCTGAACTCTTCAGAAAGAAATGGTGGACCATTGTCACTGACCATAACTTTTGGGATTCCATGTCGAGCAAAGATAGGTTTTAACTCTGCAATTACTTTATTTGCAGAAAATCCCTGTTTTAACACGGCAATTTCAATATATTTGGAAAAGTAATCAATTACTATTAAAAACTTTTTAGTTTCAAAATCAAAGAAATCCATTCCAATTTTGTGCCATGGCACTTCGACAACCTCGTGAGGTAACAATGGCTCTTTAGCATTTGAACTTCTATGTCGAATGCATATTTCACAGTTATCGACCATATTCTTTATTTCACAATTAATATTTGGCCAAAAGCCCAACGACCTGGCCAAGCTCATGCATTTTTCAGAACCCATATGGCCTTCGTGAATCAAACCCATTATTTCAGAGCGCAATTGTCTGGGAATGATAATTCTATTTGACATAAAAAGAATTTTTTCAATAACCTGAATTTCATTCCTTACCTTAAAATATGGCCTTGCTATTACATCTACTTTGTTTTTCATATCTGGCCATCCCTCTTTGCAGTACTCCATCACTTTTACTAGAGCAGGATCTTTAGCTGACTCGTTTCGTATTTGATCTAATTTTGACTCACTTACGGGCAAGTTTGATACGATTAAGTTGCAATGTAGATCAATTTCACTATCAAACTCTTTCAAAAACTCATTAGGTAGTGCTGCTCTAGATAAAGTGTCTGCCACATGCATTTCCTTACCCGGCTTATAAATGATTTTTAGATTGTATGCTTGTAAACTTAGCATAAATCGTTGCAACCGTGATGGAACTTTGTATAAGGGTTTTGCAAATATTGGGATCAATGGTTTATGATCAGTTTCAACCAAGATTTCTTTACCGTATACAAATTTATGAAAGCGAGTGCACCCGAAAAGAATCGCAAAAAGCTCCTTTTCGATTTGTGCATAGTTTTGTTGACACGAGGTCAAGGTTGCTGATGCATACGCGATTGGGTTGTTATCATGCTGAATAACTGCGCCTACAGCTGATTTTGAAGCATCGACAGAGAGTTTGATTGGTTTGTTACTATCATAGTACGTTAAAATAGGCGCCTGAGAAATTACTAACTTTAGCTTTCTAAATTCTTTTTCGTGATTATCATTCCAATGCCACTCAATATCTTTTTTTAGAAGCTGACGCAACTTCATGTTTTCGATAGATAGATCTTTAACAAAAGAAGAAAGGTAATTCACCATGCCAAGAAATCGTTGCAGTTCTTTGACATTGTTAGGTCGTGGCATATTACAAATGGCTTCAATTTTGTTTCCATCGGGGCGAATACCCGCCTCATTACATATGTGGCCCATAAACTTAATTTCATTCACACAAAAGTGCGATTTCGATTTGTTAAACTTGAGACCTATATCTTTTGCTCGTTGTAAAACCATTTTTAGAATTCTATCATGTTCTTCTTTTGTCGCGGTGAAAATTAGAAAATCGTCGATGTATATAAACAGGTTCGGAATATCCGAGAAATATTTTATCATTTCTAAATAAAATATTTCTGGGGCCGCATTGATCCCGAACGGTAATCGTACGAAACGAAACCTACCAAAAGGCGTTATGAACGTGCACAACTTAGATGATTCTTCGTCTAAGGGAATCATCCAAAACCCAGAGTTAGCATCCAATGTGCTAAAGAATTTTGCGCCTGCCAAACGAGACTTAACATCATCTACATCCGGAAACTGAAAGTGTGGACGCATAATTGCCTTGTTTAAATTACGAGGATCTAGACACAGACGTAGGCCTCCATTTGCCTTTCTTACTATGACAAAAGAACTTACCCAAGGAGTTGGCTCCTCAACACGCACAATAACCTTTAATCTTTCCATACGGTCAAGTTCCTCTTTAAGCTCATTCCGCAATTGCACTGGGATCTTTCTTGGCGGTTCCACAATCGGTGTGACGTTTTCTTTTAGTACCAAATGACATTTATTATCTAGGTATCCCAAGCCGTTGAATACATCTTTGAATTCATCTAGATAATTAATAGAGTTATTATTAACACTTTTACAACTTGATGTATTCTTGTAAGAACAAATATATTCACTTCCTTTTGAGATAGCCTTGATGTTATGACCACTCACAATATTCATTTTGATGGAGGACTCAAGACCAAGAATTGTTGCACAATTCATTTTTAAAATGTAAAAAATTAGGGTATATGTCTGCCCTTCATAAAAACAATTCAACTTGCATTTCCCTAATACCTTCATACTCTCACCAGAGAAAGTGAATATATTGGTTTTTGTTTTCTCAATGAAAGACTTATCTAATTTTAATGAAGCAAATTGGTTAAAAGACATAATGTTGGCTTCTGCACCCGTATCTACTTGTGCTTTGACCAAAAGATGCTGTATTTTTAGATAGACATGCCAAGACTTTGCCGGATTCGCCGTTGCCATTATTTTTATGAAGAGTTCATCGAAATCGCCCTCAGATTCAGTGTCTGAGACTGCTTCGATGTTGCTCACTCGTTTACTGCTGCTAGAATATTTCCACGTGCACACCTTGGCATAGTGATTTTTCCCGTTGCAGCGATAGCAGGTCATACCGATTGCCGGACATTTGTTGTTGATATGTCGTTGTCCACATTTATTACAGTTTTGAAGTTGCCTGAATTTGTTTTGTTGCTGTTGAAAGGTTGCTTGGGAATATTGCACTCGTTGCCGCGAAGATTCTTGCTGATGACTCATGTTGTTGTTGCCATGGTGGTCCCATTTTTTGATTTGCTGCTGCTGTCCTCTCCTCATGCCAATGCCGCCTACGAAAGTGTTATCTGATGTACAGGGAATACTGTTACTAACACCTTCCTCCAACTCTCTTGACTGTACTTTGACTGCTTCCATTGTTCTGGCCATCTCAATAATATTTTCCAGCTTTTTCGTCGATTCATTTAACAGCTTTTCGCGTATGTAATTGTGCGTCCTATTTAATCCACTAATAAGCAGATCCCGTACTAAGTCATTTTTTAATGTTCCGAATTCACAACTTTGACTCAGGTTTTTTAGTGCCGTTACAAATTCATCCACTGTCTCCCCGTCCCCTTGCCTTCTTGTGAAGAAATGATAAAATGATACCGTTCCATCAATAGGTTGACTTTTGGCACAAAGTAGTCATTAAATTTATTTACCAAATCTTCATGTTTTGCCGTTTCTTCATCCATCTCGAACGAGTCGAATATTTCGAAGCACTCTGCGCCCATGTGGTGAAGCAACAATGCATTTTTCCGCGCATCTGAGGCATTCTTCAAATCACCCGCGCATAGAAACACTTTAAATTGTTTGTGCCACATTTTCCACGCGACCGATAGATTTGTGCTTTTAAAATTGAATGGTTGTAAACTTCCACTTTCAATAGCAATTTGTCGAAAATTGTTATTAATAACATGTGGTACTACTATTTTTCCACCATTGCCTTCGTTGTCTGACATTTTAATTTTTTTTTTTTTTTTTTTTTTTACACTTTCACACCTGACACCATGTGAGTAAAAGAAGAGACTAACTCGGTTGACGGTCCGTGCGAGACTGGCTCGTTCTTTATTATATAACTGTAACATCTATATGCTACCGAAAACATTGGCCATGTTTCTGGTATTCCAGAGAATTCGGGTAGATCTTGTAGCTTGCGAAGAGGCGGCTGTTGTCGTTGCATTGACGGTAATATTGGCGGTGTGGGTTCGGGCGGCGGTGGTGCGGTTGTATTATAATATGATGGGACATAGCCCACAGACGTAGTAAATGGTAAATAATTATTATGGTACATACCTGGCATTGTTGGATACGGCTGGGACATTAAGTTTGTTTGGAATGCGAATATTGTGGCGATGTATTTTGGCTCGTTGACATGGTATACATGATCGTGACCATTCCAGTATGTCTTTCTTCATTCCTGGCCAGACATATTTTTGTCGGATCTGGAAACAGGATGCTCGTCCGCTTGGATGGGAGAGTCCATGCACGGAGTCAAAAATTCTTTTTCGAAGTGTCTTGGGTATAATATATTATATGGTCTCAGTTGGCCCGTTGTTGAGTCGCAGTAAATGTCTTTGTTATGACCGATTGAAAGTTTTTGTAATTTCAGTGAGGAATTACCTGCTATAAGACCTTCCAGCTCGGTGTCTTGTGCTTGGTGCTTGTGGAGTTCTTCATCCTCAATACTGCTGGGCATGTTAATTTGGTTAAGCCTAGACAGGGCATCTGCGACTGTATTTTCTGTACCCTCGATGTAGATGATTTCGGTGGTAAACTGGGAGATGTAATCCAGGTGTCTAAATTGTCTAGGTGAAGCTTTGTCAGCCCGCTGTGAAAAGGCGTACACCAGAGGCTTGTGGTCGGTCTTGATGACAAATGCGCGCCCCTCTAGAATGTGACGGAAGAATTTGATAGCATTATAGATTGCGAGTAGCTCTCGATCATAGGTGCTGTACTTGCCTTCGGTTGTGCTGAGTTTGCGTGAAAAGAATCCAAGTGGATGCCAGGTGTTGTTGACATTTTGCTCCAGCGTTGCCCCAATAGCATGATCCGAAGCATCTGTCGTGAGTGCGAGCTCTGCGTTGGGTGCTGGATGTGACAGTAAAGCTGCTTCGGCCACACTACGTTTGCACAGCTCAAAGGCTTGTGTTGAGTCAGGGCTCCAAGGCACTGGTCTTTTGTCGTTCTTTTTTGAGCCAGAACTACATCGGAACAAAAGAGATAAAACGTACAACGAAGTCAAAACAATAGGTTGTACTCTTCCATCGCAGGCACATCTGTATCATTTCCTCTCAAATGAATAAAACTCTTCGCGGCTAAAGCTAGAGCATACCCTAGCTTTCGCCGCGGTGATGTTGCACAAAAGCTTTCCAGTAGTTCTTCCAACCAAATACTAAAACCAATTCCAGTAGTTATAATTGGATTTCGTATAAAATGCTCGACAACAGAAGGCGCTTCTTCATTTTTTTGCATACCAGCTGATTTCCGATGAAATTAAAAGATGATTTTAGACGTATATTCACGAAAGCAAATACCGATTTTATTATTCCCGTACATTTTTTTAGAATTTTAGGCTTGAAACCAATTTTCCTTTTTATTATTCATCCACTATTAACGAATAAATGTGCATGGTTGCGGAGAAATACATTGCCTGGAGCTTTCAAATGTCAAACAAATAACAATTTCATCCGTAAATGGCGCTGTTGGTCAGTTGGAATTGAGTGAGCTTTCAGTGTGTGCACACTTCTACTTTTGATCACTTTTGTTTCGATGTAGTTCTGGCATAAGTAAATAGAAAGAGTTTAAAATACTCTCACATATAGCTTTCTCACATTTAAATTTTCATCCATGGAAGGGAAAAATACTTAAAAAATGATTACATTCGCTATATTGCGTGAATACAATCGATTTCTTTCTCTATTTTTCCCTCTCCATTATTTATTTAGATTTAAGATTTAACTGACAATATACGTCAAAGAAATTACACATATGTTCCGGTAGCAAGAACAGTCACACTATCTAATTTCCTGCCATGTCGGCATCTACTTTATATTTTAAGTATTTACTAAAAAATTGACGGCCATACATATACAGCCTCTAATGTAAAAACTAAAACGAAACAATTGCATATCAACTATAGGCGTGTTTTTTTTTCAAAACTATATAGGCTTAGAAAATTTTTTCCATGTTAATTACACTAACAACTAAGCCTATATAGGCTTACGAAACCTGGATAATTATCCAGTCTTAGGTGCTTAGCCTGGATAGAAAAAAATGTGCTACCAAACTGTTTTTCGTCGATAGCTATCGAAATTTCTATCGAAATGTCAAATATGACATGAAAGTGAGGGAGAAATATGAAGGCCGGTAGCTATCAACCGAACTCTGCTGTCATTTCAAATTCAAATTATTTCTGTTCATTTTAAAATGGGTAGAAAAGAAAGAAATACGAATTTATCCGACAAGGAAAAGAAAATTATAATGAATTAAGTGAACATGGTCCTTATTTTACTATTTAATTGCATTAAATTTGACGAAAAAAAATTCTATCCACGAACTTATTAATGAGCGCTTGATAACTACCGGCCTTACTGTCAATGAAAACCATGCCGATGAGAAACTGTTAAACGTCAATTAGCATAGTCCTGCCAAGTTACTGTTCAGCGTTTTTTTTCTCATTTTCCGCTAAGCCTATATAGATTTGAAAAAAAAAAACACGCACTTCACACAATATCGAATACAATTTTCAATAAGTTTTTCGAGTTTAGGGATATAAAAATCTTTCCTGATCCGCTCACTCCCCTTCCTTACGCCAAAATGACCTTCGTTTTGAGTTTTACTAACTATATCCTATTGCATACGCCTCGCTTCTACCATTCCATGCCTACCGTCGACAAATTTTAACAAAATTCCATTTGCCACGCTGTAATCCTCATACGGGCTGTTTTGTAGTAGTTGATAAATAGCTCTTTATCGCTCGTCCTTCTTCTGATTTTGAATCAAATTGATGGTAACACTATCATGAATCACGTTTATAGGGTAGCGACTCAGGGCATCTACGTGTCGCATGCGGGACCCTGATAATACGAATATTCCTGTAGTTCCATTGCCCAACGTTTAAGACGGTTTGGAGCACAGTTCTTCGACAACGTATTTTGAAAGTTGATAAATAGCTCTTTATCGCTCGTCCTTCTTCTGATTTTGAATCAAATTGATGGTAACACTATCATGAATCACGTTTATAGGGTAGCGACTCAGGGCATCTACGTGTCGCATGCGGGACCCTGATAATACGAATATTCCTGTAGTTCCATTGCCCAACGTTTAAGACGGTTTGGAGCACAGTTCTTCGACAACGTATTTTGAAATGCCGAACAATCGGTTATTATTCTGAAATTAATGCCGAGTAACATCACACGAAACTTTCGCAAAGCATAAACAGCAGCAAGAGCTTCAAGCTCATATGTGTGATAGTTTTTTTCAGTGGGTGAAGATTTCTTGCTATAGTACTGAACAGGATAAAATTTTCAATCTGGAATAGTTCTTTGAAGCAATATTGCTCCAAAACCTTCCGTGCTACCATCAGTATGAACTTAAGTCGGAACTCGGCAAACTGATCATAAAGCTTTAATACTGGAGCGGATGTTATAATTATCTTCAATTATCTTCTTTTCGAAAGACCAATATATCGTCCAATTTGTCTTTAAGTACCTTTTTGTTTAAGCGACAATAGTCTATGCATACCCTGTACTCGCCATTTTTTTTCGTACCACCGTTACTGGGCTAGCATAGTCAGATTCACATGGTTGTATGATTCCATCCCTTAGTCAGCCATCAACTTGTTTATCTAGATGAGCTAGACTTCTGGTTCGATACTGATACTGATACTGGTTCGTCATCAGATAGCACAATTTTGGTTTGACTCCTCTAGATAGGCGTATAATTGGAAATTAATTGAAAGAATTCGTTTCTGAAAGGCTCTGGAACTTCAGTACAAATACCCTGATGAACATCGACGTCAGCATTTCAATTGGAATGTAAAATCTCTGGAACTTCTTCGTTGAGATCTGAAGTAGCACTCTTTAACTTCATCAGCCTTATGTCACCTGGTTTCATGATTGATTCAACTTGTCCAAGCAAATCATTTCACAACAAAAGTTCTATGCTCATTTTTTCAGCTGGAATCAAATAAAGATTAACATCAAAAGTATCGCCGTCTATCATCATTTGTCCCTTCAGCATTCCAATCGGGAAAACGGAAAAATCACCTAATCCTTCAAAAGGCTCTATGCAATAACTCCTAACGTATTTATTCCTAACAGCAAAAATGAAATAAAACCTAAAATTTTACATACAAAGTTAGTAGTTATTACACATGAAAAAACTCCTAAATATTAGGTTTATTTTCATCATAAAATAAATCCTAAAATCATCCTAATTGGGAGCTATTACATTATATGTTGTCAGGAGTTTTTTCAACAATGTTAGAAGTTACTTAATTTTTCTTAAAAATTACATTAATTCGAAGTTATTTTGTTAAATTATATTCTTATTCAAGGACAGAGTGTGTTAATGCATTCGCACTACGTTTCACTTCTGAATCTTTCTTAAATTAGTTTTTTTCTGGCTTTGACCTTTTCCTTAGTATCTTGGTCTCTTACCTGCCAAACTTTTACATCCAGTTTATATGCAATGTGAAGTACACATCCCATGAATCGGATCTAAGAGTGAAGGGGACTTAATCCGAAGGAAATTGCCAGTTGGTCCAGACTTCCTCGAAAGATTGGCTGGATTGTTCATTTCGGAAGGTTTTGCAGCGCAAATATAACATGTTTGTTTCAACCACGGAAAATTAGTGCGATCTCGATGGCAACTACTTTTGGCCAACTTTTTGTCAAACCTCAAGCATACATTTTTTGAGGTTGTCTTTATTGATTTAATTTTATTTGATTGCATCTTCAGAAAACGTAATATTATTAAAAAGCTCATAAAAAAAGAAAAAACAGCATCCAAGCGCTAAATTTTGATCTTAGAAATCCAAACATCATAAATTTCTTTCTTCGTAATTTTGGTAGCCACCATAAAAAAATAAAAATTTTGTATGGGTGTCGCACCTGTGCGCAAAAAGTCACATGGCTTTACAACAAATAGGGTCTTCAACTTGAACAACAGTGAACAACTATACTTTTGCTCTAATGAATGCATTAAAACACATAAATTAAACAATCATTTTTGTTTCCTCCCCTCCTTAAATTAATTAAAAGTACCCAATATTCAAAATTAACTTACCTTTATATTTATTAAGATTATATTTGTTAATTTAAAATAACACTTTCAATTAAAGTCATGCGAACCACGTGCAAAACAAATCTGAAGCATTCGCTCTTACACCTAACCTTCTTATGAATAATTAACACAAGTTGAACTTTGAGATAATTTTTTTTTTGTTGCACATGCTTCTAACATACAAATTTGGTCACAGTGATTAAGTGGGAGGTGTAAGCTGCCAAAAAAACCGCTTTTTGTTTACATCTGTGCAAGTCGATTTTTGAATTAAGTCCCGCTAAATATGGAAATTGTCACACTGTGCGTCGGGTAGCGTCGCGAAAACGCCGTTCGCACCACTGAGATACAGGGTGTTTAAAAAAGCTCCTTCAGAGAAGTAGGTACCAACAGTAATTCAATTATTACTTTTTGTATATCAAACTTAGAGCAACCAAAGTGAGCTCGTTTCATAGAGAATTGATTAGTGCTTATCACAGTCAAAAACTATTGTTATATGTACATACTTTAGTTTTTGAGATATTTGTCTTCAAACACAGATTTTAATTTTTTTAAACACAATTTTGTGAAAATCGCATTTTTCTCGGGAAAGTGTGATTATAATTTTTTTTTATTACTAATATTTTTACTTACCATAACGCCACCTAGAAATTCACCATACAAATATTTTATCTAGGGCTTACAGTTTTCCTGGTATTAAGTTAATTTAGCCACAAAAACCATTAATAAAACAAACAAAAACGAGCATTACCTTGTATGCCGTGTCCTCATTTCATTTTCATTTTTAATGCATTTTTTATTTTTAAATTCAAGTATTTCTTACATGCTAGACAAAAAGTACTTAAAACTAGCTTTACTAACTTAACTATCTTACTCTAACTTACTGGCCCCACACGGGCACTCTAAGCTAAACTTAATGCTTATACTATGTCTTTCGACGTAACCTCACCTAAAGTATGGAATTTTAATTAAACTTACAATTTAAAAGCTAAAAAAATGTTTGTTTTGAAAAAAAAACTTAGCAAAAAGAACATTTTGTTTTTTGCTTAAAACTACCAAATAAAACTTACAACTACTTAACCTATCTTAACTCTAGCTACGTAATTAAATACGTAATTTTTTTTTGTTTTTTGTGCTGTGTTATTTTATAATTTTTTTTTGTGGTTTTTAATTTGTTTTTATATTTTTTTTTGTTGGCAAAGTGCTGTGCGTTGTTTTTTATTTTTTATATTTTTTTTTTATTTTTTATTTTTTTATAAAACTTATAAATACCTACACAACCTAAATCTATGTAAGCCGGCCACGGCATGTCTACATAATAAACATAAAAGGCTAAACTATGCCTTGGGGTCTACACCGGTTCAAACGGAATTGACTAGGGAATTCCATCTCTTTCTAACAGCCACCAGAATTTCTGATGTTGCTGTTCAACATCGTGCCCATCGCGCCCCGAAACCGACCTACTAAACCGGTGGCGCTCCGTTTGGCTCCATACAAAGTTTTTATCTAGGGCTTACAGTTTTCCTGGTATTAAGTTAATTTAGTCACAAGAACCATTAATAAAACAAAAAATAAAGAGCATTACCTTGTATTGCCCTGTCCTCCATCAGACTAAATGCAGGCTAATGCTCGTTTTCGCATGGTCTCTATCTCTATCTCAAAATTATATCTGAATTCTGTTTTTTCGTTTTGTTTTTTTCTTTTAATTGCGCGTTTTAAGCGTTTCATATGCTAAGATAAATTAAAATTCGATTAAACGAATTCTTTCAGGCAAAGGTGATATATCGAACTAAGCATTATTTCTAATGTAAACGTTCTTACTCATATTGAATTTTTTTCATCGTTTTACTACATATTATGCATCTCAAGCTTGAAGTCCTGTCGGATGCAGGCTGAGACACTTTTCCGTCTACCAATATAAAATTTTTTTTAGACATACTTAGTAGTCGTATAAACAATCGTTTTGCTATAACTTCTGATCGCGGACGCATGCGGATATGATATTTTGAATTTTGCAAGTACCGATAATGTACTTTAATTCCGTTATAAATTGAATGTTGTCAAAAGATGTCATTTTTTTCCTGCTTTAAATCAACTTGCAAAATTGGATTAAAATTCAATGGGCTTAAAAATTTCAGACGGTACTTAACGCTTGGATTTTATTATTTTTTTAATACGTACTATAATGGAGAAACATGCAAACAAATTTACCACAATAAGTTCGATAATTTCACAGAATGATTTTTAAGAAAACAATGATCTTAAACTTAAGCAATAAAATGCACCTTGAAGCCACATACAATTTTTCTCTAACTTTGATATTTTTTTGCACTTCACCTGAACAATTTATAATATAAAAAAAATCATATTTATTACATATGAATATTCCTCTATTGAATAAAAATTAAATCTAGCTATTTTGGAAACATTACAAATTTGACTTTTGGCCACCGAATCGATGTTTTTTTGCCCACAGTGCGCCGCGCCGGCCGCATACTAATTTTTATTCTCTGCTTAGTACAAGCCAACTAATACAAATTAATAATAATACAAATTATTAATAATACAAACTAATATAAACTAGGAACTAAAATTAAATAAGAACAATAAGAAATATAACAATTAGAAACAAGAGAATGATTTACATCTAAGAAAGGGAGGGGAATTAGATTGAGTAGAGGGAGTTTCTCAGTGTAAGCCTGCTGCATTGAAAATCAAATGACCTATGCATACGATTTGCCGTGCGGAGCATTCTAGATATAGGCTCGTTATACCCATAATTGGTACGGTGGAAATTAACGCGGAAGAGTGGGAAAGATCTGAGGTTGCGTGGGTTTGTGTTCAGGGAAATGGTATGGAGGAGCGTGGGACTGTCAATGTTACCGGTTAGTAGCTGATGGATGAAGAGTGTGTCCGCTACGAGACGACGTTTCTCGAGTGATTGCATATTAATCAGTTTTAAACGATTCTCATATGGAGGTAGGTTATACCTATCGTTCCATTGAAGGCCTTGTAGCGCAAAACGAATCTGCGTTGAATCGCTTCAATTCTGGATGAATGGGTGACTTGGTAGGGCGACCATACTTGGCTAGCATATTCAAGAATAGGCCTAACGAAAGTGACGTAGAGAGATTTCGTGACGTAGGGGTTTGAGAATTCCTTAGACCAACGTTTTATGAAGCCTAGCATAGAGTTGGCTCTGCTAATGATTTTGTCTATATGGCAGCGAAAATTAAGTTGTTGGTCACATATAACACCCAAATCGCGCATTTGTGAAACGGGGGGGACAAGTTCGACACCGATGAAATATGAACGATTGACTGTTGGATGAAGTTTACGGGAGTAAGTTATAGTCTGACATTTGCTAACATTAAGCTCAAGGAAATTTTTTTGGCACCAAAATGCAAAGTTGTTCAGGTCGTCTTGTAGTGAATAAGAGTCAGTGGGGTTTGATATACGTCTGTAGATTTTCATGTCGCCAGCATAGATGGAAATAGAAGAGTTTTTGATGATGCATTCAACGTCATTGATTGTGAGTATGAAGATAAGTGGGCCCAAGTGGCTGCCTTGGGGAACTCCGGAAGTGGCTGGAAAGGGATCGGATACAGAGGATCTAAAAAGTACAATGTATTGACGCGCTTCGAGGTATGATTTAATCCACGCAATAAATCCTGGTTGAAAGCCCAGAGCTTTAAGTTTAAAAAGAACTATAGAGTGAGAGATTTTGTCGAAAGCTTTACTGAAGTCGGTGGCAATTACGTCGACTTCATAGCCATCTTCCAATGTGCACAGAGTTGTCGACACGAATTCTATTAAGTTTGTGGTGGTTGATCTACCTTTAAGAAAACCGTGCTGATAAGGAGAAATGATGGACTTGCCGTGGAAGGACATTGTATCGTAAATGATACATTACCGATTTGCATCCCGGCGTGTACGGACGTGTGTGGGAGTCCGCCGCTGCTCCAATTAAAAAAAAAAAAAAAAAAAAGTTCTAGTGCCAGTGCAAGTGAAAGCGCAGTGCATCACCCGACCAACACCAGCGGGTCGTGGAAAAAAAGAAAAAAAAAAAAATAAAAACAAACAACAACCAGTGCGAGTGCAGTGAATCGCCCCGACCACCTCCAACGGCACGCGAAAAAAAAAAATCAAAAAAAAAAAAAACAACTAACGCAGAAAGCACCCAGCAGCGGCCTAGGGTTTTCCTTCACTTCCCATCCACTGTCTTCGCGGTCGCATAGATTCGGTTATTGCAAGCACTGTGTGAGATTTTTTTCTCGCGCGGTGGTGCAATGACCGAATTTGTGTAACTTCTGGCGGATAGCGGGTCGTGGGTGACTTTCTTGTTGGTGAGCCAATGCATATTGTCATACGGGCATAACACCTATGATAATTTGTTTTGGTAAACTAATGTATGATTTTCACTTCGCGGCTCTGCTTAGTAAGCGTCGGAGTTCAGTTTTTTGTGTTTGTGTTTTGTCATGGTAGGGAATTTTCGTGTTGATTTTAGCAACATTCGTGGGTTGAAAGCTAATCACTTTGCTACTTACGTCCACACTGTAAATTACAGGCCAGCTGTTCTGGCACTATGTGAAACACAGGTGGGTGAGAATGCAGATACTTCTGTTTTATCCCTGCCTGGATATAATATAGTGCCATTATTCTTTCCTCATCGCGGTCTCGCCATCTATATCCGTAATCATATTGCTTACCAGCTTCAACCTCAATTCGGCCACTGTTCCAATCCGGAATTTAATTTCATGTGGTTAAAATTTAATGTCCGTAAGCATTTAATACATTACTGCTTTATTTATAGAAGCCCAAATTTGGACAGCAATTCATCTTGTAATGAGTTTGATGCGCTGTCTGATTCCATCACAAGAACTGTCGCCCATTACCCTCATACTGAAATCGCAATTGCGGGTGATTTCAATATACACAATTCTTCTTGGCTTCGTCACTTTGGACCGACAACACCCGAAGGAAGGTATGTTGAGATCTTCGCTGAGATAAACAATCTTACTCAGCTTGTAAATGAGCCAACACGCATACCAGACATTGCAAGTCATTCCGCCAACACCCTGGACTTGTTTCTTACCTCCCACCCAGATAAATACACCATTGATGTATTATCGCCTCTAGGCTCGTCAGACCACTGTGTCATATCAGCTAATTTCTCATACTCCAGCCACACAGTTAGAGAACAAATACCTAAAAGAATAGTTTGGCAATACGAGAAAGCCAACTGGGACGGCCTTAACAGCTTCTTTAGGTATTTTAACTGGTCGCTATGTTTCCTCGATAGCGACTTGGACGCCGCCACTGATATAATCACAAACACTATTCTCTCTGGCATGAAAACCTTTATTCCCAACAGAATGAAGGGTATCAAGCCTAAGGAAAAAGCGTGGTGTGACTCGAGCTGCAAAGAGGCTATCGCGATAAAGGAGTTAAGTTTTCGGTCTTTTAAAGCCAACCCCACTGAGGATAACCGAAAGAAGTTTAAACAAGCCAGAAATGACTGCAATGCTCATATTCGACGTGTGAAATTCTTCCATGACCAACAATTGAGGCAAAAAATACTACAGTGTCCCAAGGGTAGTAAAAATTGTTGGTCATTCGTAAAAAACATTAAGAATTCTGCCTCGTCATCGATTCCGACGCTCATTTGCAATGACATTCCAGCTGTCAGCTCTTTGGACAAAGCCAATCTGCTTGCTGCACATTTTGCGGCTAGCTCAACGCTTGCAGATTGCGCTTTGCCTCCGCCTGTACTTGAGAGCGTTGAATACTCCATGGGACAAATCCACTTTCGCAATCGTACAGTTGCAAGAGTACTTAAAGATCTTAACATTCACAAATCCGCCGGTCCAGACGGTATATCCCCCATAGTTCTGAAGCGGTGTTCTTCCACGCTGGCAAAACCATTGCGTAAGCTTTTCTATCTTTCCTACTCCTCTGGGCTCTTTCCGAGTAGATGGAAAACAGCATTTGTCCAGCCCGTCCCTAAAAAAGGCGAATCTTCTTCTCTCTCCAGTTACCGACCCATAGCACTTACGTCCCTCCTTTCCAAGGTCATGGAAACTCTGATAAACCGTCAGCTAATGAAATATCTTGAATCACGAAAGCTTCTCAATGACCGACAATACGGCTTTCGTAGCAAAAGATCCACTGGTGATCTGATGGCATATCTCACCGAAAAGTGGAACAAATCCCTTCATAACTCTGGTGAGTGTAAGATTGTTGCACTTGATATTTCAAAAGCATTTGACAGAGTTTGGCATCAAGCTCTTTTGTCGGAAATGCGTGCATATGGCTTCGATGAACATTTTCTTCAATGGATTAGAAACTACCTTTCGGGCCGTTCAATACAAGTTGTTTTGGACGGTTTCAAGTCTGCAATTCACCCTATAAATGCTGGTGTCCCCCAGGGCTCAGTTTTGTCTCCGACACTCTTCCTTATTTTCATAAATGATCTCTTGTCTGCCACATCTAATCCAATACATTCCTTCGCTGATGATAGCACCCTCAGCTTTACATATTCGTTTACAGATTCACGTCCCTGCTCTTCGGCTGTGGAACTGGAACGGTTGCGTATGTTAAGCTCATTAAATTCCGACCTTGACAGCATAACCAAATGGGGTATAAATAATAGAGTGGAATTTAATGCTTCAAAAACCCAATGCTGTCTTCTGTCGTTAAAGCGTAATCTTACCCAACAGCCATTATCCATGAATGGCTCTTGCATCGTTGAAACCGAAAAGCTTTCCATTCTCGGTATGTGTGTTAATGCCAACCTACGTTGGAATGACCACATATTCGAAGTCGCCAAAAATGCCGCGAAATGCCTAGGTTTCCTCCAACGATGTAAGAAATTCTTCACCCCTTCTGATCTAGCTACAATTTATAAGGCGTATATTCGCCCCAAGCTCGAGTACAATGCTCATATCTGGTCGGGTGCTCCAAAAACATCACTGCACCTGATCGATAGAATACAAAAGCGCGCGATAAAACTAATAGGGGATAGAAACATCACTGAGTCAATTGACTCTCTTGAACACCGTCGTAATGTTTCCTGTCTTTCCCTGTTTTATCGCTTTTTCCACAAACAGTGCTCCAGTGAAATAGCCAGCTGCATTCCTCCCCTTCAACAATTTTCCCGCAACACACGTCTCGCAAGGAATGCCCATCAGTTTACCCTTAAGCCCAACTTCGGACGTACAGTAAAATATAGAGATACTTTCTTTAAACGCTCAACACGAATGTGGAATGCTTTACCAAACATGATTTTTCCCTCCCGTTACGATCTACAGGCATTTAAGACCAATGCGCATCGGTATCTCCTCTTTCATCCTCCCTAAATTTCCCTTGGCCCGCGCTGTGCAAGACATTTTAAGGGTATTCATAACCCCTTTAGCGCGCGTGAATTATAAAAAAAATACTTTCGAAGAGTTTGGGTATACAGGAGAGTTTGGCTATGGGACGGTAGTTAGAGATTTCGTTCTTGGGGCCTTTTTTGTGTAGGGGGATAATATAAGCAGTCTTCCAGAGCATTGGAAAGACACCGTGGGTGATAGAAAGTTGAAAAATAGTAGTGAGGGGTTGGGCCAAATGTTCGATGCATTTTTTTAAAATAATGGAAGGCAGACCATCAGGTCCAGCAGAGTAGTCACACTTGAGTTTATTTATTTTTTCTACAACATGTTCAACGCGAATGTCAAATGATGCTAGAGAAGATTGAGGGCAGTTTCTCATGTGAGAAAAGTATTCGGAAGCAGGTACTGAGACATGGTTGGTAAACGATTGGCTAAAGAAAAGAGCAAAAAGATTAGAGATTATTCTAGGGTTGTTCGATGAAGAGTCAGAAAGTTTCAGAGTGGATGGATAGTTGTCGGATTTTTTTTTTGGTATTAATGAAGCGAAAAAAGCGCTTTGGGTCGGAGATGAGGTTGGATTCCATTCGCAATAGGTAATCGTGATATAGAGAGTTGCAGAGATCCGAGAAGATTGTATATGCGTCAAGATAGTTAATATAGTCAGAGTCAGAGCAAGAAGTAAGATATGTTCGCCAGAGCTTATTTCTTCTATTACGAAGCGAGCGTAGCTCTTTGGTATACCAAGGTGGAGAGGAGGAGGGATTTTTTTGAGGTACAAAAGGGACGGATTGTGTAAGGCAGTTGAAAACTTTGTCGTAAAATATTTGAACAGCGTTCTCAATATTTGTCTGTGCGTTAAAATTGAAATTAGTGTTACGTAAGAGGGTGTTTAGTTTCAGAAAATCCGCTTTCCGGAAGTTGAAGCTATAGGAGTTCTCAGAGTATTGAGTTTTATTGTCGTTGAGATAGGAAAAAGTAAGGGACAGAGGTGGGTGGTAGCGGTCTAAATTAGAAAGAAGATGGTTACTCTCTGATACGGTGCAGTTATCAGCGTCTGATGAAAAAATAAGGTCAAGTTGACGTTTTAAATTGTTGGAAACGCCGCTTAGCTGTTTGAGGCCAATATCAGAGAAACAGTCGACGAAAAGAACCTCTTTGTCTGAGGAGGGATTCGTGGCAGCATAGCAGGTCTCGTCATCAGATAGTTCCCATACCAAGTTTGGAAAATTAAAGTCACCGAGGACAAAGATAACATCACGAGGGTCTATATCGTCAATCAGAGAGTCAATAGCATCAATGGCAAGTTGATATCCTTCGATGGGCTGGGCGGGTCGAATATAGCAGCAAAAAATGTAAATATTACATTTTGAGACAGTCATTTTGATGCAGATGTACTCAAAATTAGATGTGTGCGAGGTTTTGATAAGAGTAGAATCAATGCGATTATGTATAGCCAAGAGTACACCTCGGCCAGAAGAATCATCTTCTTTTTCGAGACCGTCGTCGCGAAACACATTAAAATCTTGTGCAAACAGTTCGCTGCTATTATAAGAGCGTGTTAGGTTAGTTTCGTTTAAAGCAAATACGTCATATGGGAGCTTTTGGGAGTTGAGATAGATGGAGGACGTTTTAGTTCGCAGTCCCCTTACGTTTTGGTAATAGATAGACAGCCATTGAGGGGGGGTTTGATTAGGGATAGGCGAATGGTTGTCGGATATACTTGGTCGTTCAAAAGAGGGAGAAGACGAAGACCCATTAGGGACGAAAGGAATAATTTGGGTCTGAACGAGGTCTATGGCGTTTAGATCTAATGTAAGAAGCATAAGAGGCTAGGTCGTTTTTTACCTGGAGAGGGGAAATACTAAGGCTGTTATGAAATTGAACAAATATTCGCATTAAAGCATGATCATCAACTGGAAGACCTTCTTGTGAAATCGATACTTTGATGTTTGTGTTGGTTTTCCCATTAATACAGATGGAGTCGGACTTATCGTACAGATAAGCAAGGTATAGGCGAACATCATCGTAAATTCTACGATGTCTAAGCCGCGACATAACATAGCGGTCGTCGTCACCAGAATTAGCAAGATTTTTTGTAAGCTTTACGGTGGGAGGTAGCAGTGGGTCAAGAAATGCAGATGATGGTACGGCTACAGTCCTGGAGGAGGTTGAAGGTAAAGGAAGCACAGGATTGAGAATATGCGAGCGAATAATGTTGGGGTAGTGAGTGGCGTGTATATTTGAAGACGTTTGCGCACTCTTATGATTAGCAGAGAGAGGGCGATTTAAGGAAGAAGGAATGGACTTGCTTGTGTTTAGGGGGGGGGGGGGTGTTTGTTGAATCGATTGTTAACAAAGTTTATTGTGGTCTTAAAACTATGCTTATTAATTAACTTATTATTAACCCATTTGGTAAGAATCAGATTCCCTAGTGGCAGCATATTTACAGGAGAGAGAAAGAGCCAATTGTATTTAGACGGTATCATTACCTTAAAGCTACGTGTCTTATTGGGTTTACGTCGAGAGAGCATTCGGCAGCTGAGTACGTCGATGAAATATGTCCTTTTGAAGAAATTGCGGATCCAGGATACGTTGGCATGAAGCGGAGCACCACGAAGTAGAAAAGCCGTTGAAGTGGTGGGTGATGATGAATTATCCACACCTTTGAGTTTTAGAATTCGTTGGTTCCATTCAGAGGCAGTCCAGGTTGTGCCGAGTCTGCTAATAGGCATGTCGGTCGGAGCTGGTGAACTGATTGCAGCGGTTTGATTTGAAGACGTCGAGGGAGGAGTCGGTCCAGTAGAATTTGGTGAAGAAATAGCAGCCGGTGGATCGTCTGTGGACGGCCAAGGGGGGAAGGGCTGGTAGAAAGCATTTCTTCGTGTAGAGTCTTATTGGCGGGTTGCTGTTTGTCGTTGGCTAATAGTTCCATTTTGCTAGAGGCAAATTTCAGTTCTTCCAGTATTTCGGAGAAAGCAAGTTTGGTTGAGACTGACTCGCCAATGAAGGAGCGTAAGTTTAATTGAGACGCATCCATGCGTTCAATTTGATCAGCCATTGTCGAAGCGAGGGAAGTTAACAATTCAATTTGAGTTGATAACGACTCATTGACTTTTGATTTATCTTTTACCACCAACTGGCTCAGATGTAGCTTTAAATCGTCGAATTGGGCGTTTGAGATGGTTTGGGAGCACGTTAATTTTGCCAATTCGGAGCTTAAGTATGTTTTTGAAATCATGTCTTTGGTTTTTTTGGTGATTGATTCATTAAGCGCAGAAAAAAGTTTCTCGAGGTTTTTGATTTCCTCAGTTCACTGGCGCGATCGATCGAGTTGGTGAGATCGTCAACGCAATTGGTGACTTCATCAAGCTTACCCAGTTGACCCAGTATTTTTTTGGAAGACGACGTGATATCGACTCGACTGGTCGAGTCATCGTGGCACTTAATCGCAAGAAGGATGTGCGAAATTGTGATCTTTTTGCACTCGTTGCAGAAAAAGAAGAAATTGCTGGTGAAGTCTTTAATGTACGTAGCCGATCTTTTGCTGATTCCAGTACATAGCGGGTGAAATGATTTTCCGCAAATTCCGCTACATGTAACCAATTCAGAATTCCTGAGGGTGTCAGCACAATTGGTACTAGCGCACGATAATTTTTCCATTAAAAATGCTTGATGAGATGGCAGCACTAAAATAGCAGGTACAGCAACCAAGATACTCCAAATATGACGAGGGCGGTGTAAAGATGAGATGAGGTTTGTGAAATAGGTAAAGTAAAGATGTGGTGAATATCTAGCTTGCTTCAGCAGCAGAGCATACACTAATGATTGTACTCACACGGAGGAAGGGAGATGAAATGCCAAGTATGGTCCGGGTGATGAAGGAGGACGGAATCACTTTGCAGATGCAGTTTTTGCATGAAAAGAACACCAAAATAAAAACGTTCAGTGTAGGCCAACGGTATGCTACAAAGGCAGAACATCTTACTAATAAATGAACTCACCGGGAAGAAGAAGGTCAAACAGATCCAAACAGAGTGCAAGTTGAAAAGAGATGGTGGCAAGAATACCGCACACTGGAGTAGCACTCAAAAAAAAAAAATAGCTCAAACAAAATAACTCGTAAAAAGTAGAATAAGTTAATTTTGTATTTAATATTTTAACACAATGTATGAAAAGACAGTGTTTAGGATCAAAGAAATAGCAAATTATATGGACTGAAGTAAGTTCTACTGATTTTGTTGATCACTGAATTTAATGTTTATATGGTTTACAAGAGAAAAACTAGATTAAAGGGGAGCAGTGGGAATTTGCGACTTTCGGTTAACTCACTCAACATTGATATATTGGGCAGCTTATATGAGGGAGTCGGAATAAATTCACAAAATTATTTGAGAGATATGAATATACAAAGTGTTTATTCCGTTTTTATACATTCCAATGCATCATTTGAAAAAAAAATTATATTTTTTACTTCCTTTGTCACTCCGTACAGTCTCATTGAAAGTAACACTTCAGTTCTTCTTACAACAGTTAAATTGGCGACTGTTGTGTAGCTGTATTTTTTTTTAAATCACGTGAAACCTTAACATTCATATAGAATCGATAGCTTCAAGTATGTATTAACTTTCTTATTTTAGTTCTGTAAAATTTCCAAATGAATTTTGTACAAAAAGATAAAACACATCCAATTTATTAACACGTTATAAAACTTCTTTATTTTTGGAGTAGAACCATTCGCTTACAAAGTTAACAATCAAGGGAAAAAGGCAAAGAACAAAATCAAGTAAGAAGACAAGAAATTCGGTGTGGTGAATTTACTCGTCGTGGAAAGTTTACGTTACAGATATAAATTCAAGTTTTACATATTTTTGTTAGGCGGGAAATTCAAAAATTCTATGTTCTTGTGGAACATAATTAAAGTTAAGTTATCTAAGTTATATCATTATAAAAAGTAATTTAAATAAGATTTGGCGGCAAAATTCCGGCCCCATTGATATGCTGTGCTTTCAATCCAGGTTCAGAGGCGCTATCTTGGTTATTGGCCGTCGAAATCTTCCACTTGCAGTCTTTACATCGACCACTCTAACGTTGTTGTCGTCTCCTCTTACAACTCGTTCCACCCTCGCAAGGACCCATTTGTAAGGAGGTAAGTTTTCGTCCTTCAGAACAACTAGAGCACCTTCTTCTATATTTGGCTTTGTGGTGAACCATTTGGACCTCTCTTGTAGATTTCGGATGTACTCAGTTGACCACCTCTTCGAAAATTGTTGCTTTAGGGCTGTAATTCTCTGCCACCTGTTGAGATATGAAATTTTATTATTTAGTTTTTTCGTTTCAGGAAACGAATTGATAGGCGAGCCAATCAAAAAATGCCCAGGGGTGAGGGCACTGACATCTCCAGGATCTGATGAGGCTGCAGTAATTGGCCTCGAGTTAAGGATTCCTTCTATTTCAGCGAGTGCTGTGCCGAGCTCTTCAAAGGTCAACAGGGCTCCTCCAAACGTCTTCGTCAGCAGCGTCTTTGCGGGCTTAACCGACGCCTCCCAGATGCCTCCGAAATGAGGCGCTCGAGGCGGTATGAACTGAAATTCGATCCCTTTATCTGTAACGAATTCGAGAATTGAATTTTTAGTAAGTTCTTTGTAAAATGTATTTCTAAATTCAACTAATTTGGTTTCTGCGCCAACAAAATTGGTTGCATTATCGCAATGTAATTTACATGGACACCCCCTTCGTCCTATTAGTCGCTTAAGTGCAGCTTTCCAATTTAATCGAATATCCGAATGTGAATTGTTGAAGATTAAATTTTTTACGCCACAAATGACTAGCTATCAGCAAAGGAAAAGCTTACGGCGAAATTAAATTCCACAAAGTACGTAAACACCAATTATAGGCGTGTTTTTTTTCAAATCTATATAGGCTAAACATGTTTCCGCAACATGTTTTCAATGTAAAATACAACAAAACCTTAGCCTGGATAATTATCCAGTCTTATTTTTGTATGGAAAGCTTTTTCGAAATCTATATAGGTTTGAAAAAAAATCGCGCCTTATGTTTACCTTCAGCAGCAAAAAACAAAATCTTTCCAGCGAAATTGTCTCCCACGACGATCTCAACGCTGGGCGATGAGCAGGAACAGCAGCAAGTGAAGCGATGACGATGAAAACGCGAATTCAAGAAAAGCTTGGAGCGAACTCTTCCCCACGACCGACGATGCGATGATGGTGATCTCCAAAGTGATAAGCGGCTACGGCTAACAACAACAGCGACGATAACGAACGAACACAAGAAGAGCTTTGGAGCCAAATCTCCAATGACGAACTTCTTCTCTACTGTGTGGCTGTGTGACGTGTGTTTCGACCTAGACCACAGAATTCGCGGTAACTAATTTGTTCGATATGTGACGTAAATTTACACAATGCACTTGAAATGTCCGCTGGGTCGAAAGTCTTGATCGTGGACTACTTGCAATTCGAAATGTATGCAATTTTTGTTTTGTTTTATAGCAAAGAGAATTCACCCACGTGAAAATTATGAAATCGATACGACGGAATGGCTCTCTAAAATCTAAGCTTAATATTTCTATGTGCGGCAAATCGCATTGAAATAATTTTCGATGATGTTAAAATTATGGATGGATGAGATTTATCTTATAAATTAACTCCGATCTTACTTTGCAGGATCGGGGAATTGTGTTGTGAAAGTGCGAATTAAATATCGAATAGCGAATAATTACGATTACGATGGGGGTCACTGGTGGACATTTATATGTACATACATATACATTTAATTGGCGCAATATGTTCTATATTATAATAATTAAAATGAACGATACAGACTCACCAATTTATTTGTGGATATGTGAAGATTCCCTTTGATTCGTAGTCTCCAACCGATGATCATACAGCTTCTTAGTCGAACACGAAACCGAACGCGAAATCAAGCACTTTTACTGATAGTGTTTTTATGTCTATAGTTAATAGTTTTATTTCACTGTTTTTCTTTTTTTTGTTTAATTCCACTGGGACTCTATAGTCTATAGTCCTGTCACGGTCGCCATGTAAAATTTCCAAATGAATTTTGTACAAAAAGATAAAACACATCCAATTTATTAACACGTTATAAAACTTCTTTATTTTTGGAGTAGAACCATTCTCTTACAAAGTTAACAATCAAGAAAAAAAAGGCAAAGAACAAAATCAAGTAAGAAGACAAGAAATTCGGTGTGGTGAATTTACTCGTCGTGGAAAGTTTACGTTACAGATATAAATTCAAGTTTTACATATTTTTGTTAGGCGGGAAATTCAAAAATTCTATGTTCTTGTGGATCGTAATTAAAGTTAATTTATCTAAGTAATATCATTATTAAAAGTAATTTAAATAAGATTTGGCGGCAACAAGTTTTATGTCAAAACTATAAAAGCAAATTTAAAAAAGAAATGTTTGTACATGCATTAAATTTTCGAGGAAATTTAAGGTACTTTTTTAAATTGTTAAGGCAAAATTAGTAAAAGTAGATTTCCAAACGCTTCAGCACGGAGATTTTTATTTGTCAATATAGCTAGCTTTGTATATAATGGAAAAGAAAACTGGTGCTCATATGTCAGTTTTTCCCAATCGATTATTGCAGCATTATGTGGTTTATTATTTCACACATATTCCTAAAAAGTTGTTATGTCCGTGTAGGTTTGCATTCAAACGATTTCTTTTATACAAGGATGGAGTTGTTTAACCTCATGAAGGAATAGTGGCTTGAAAAACTGGAAGAAAAATTTAAATTTTTGAGGCACACCTTGAACCCACCACTTTTGCACGTGGGCTATAACCTTCCAATAAAAAGATGGCAAGTTCATCGAGGAGGATACATATATATTGTAGCATCAAATAAGGCTCGAATACAAAAAAAATTCCCAGGTAGAATTCTTGATTAAAATAAGCCTGGTTTTAGGAACTCAAATGATGGCAAGATTGGTAGGCGATTTTTTGGTAACGCAGATGTGGTATCTGAAATCTTGGGTTGCGATAAGATATTGATTGAAAAATTGCATGTTATATTGGTAGCCATTTTGAGTGCTTCCTTACTTATGTGGCGCTACAGTCCGGGGTTGACCAAGGACTAAACCAACAACTCCCATTTCAAGTGGCTATAATATAAATAGTAAAAAGTTCAAAGTATTCTCACCCGTTACTGCCAAATACTTTGGCAATATTTATCGTTAGTATTACATGCATCCAACTATACATGAGGTATTAATCCATGGTCTGGATGTGATTTCTGCTTCACTTTTTCCAATAGGCCCACTGTGAAAAAGCGCAGAAAGCCAGAAACAAAGATTTCAAGAATATCGCGAGAACGTTTCAAGGAAATGTTCTCGCAAACAATGTAATGAAGATGTTTTAAATTTCATGTTAAGACATCTATTTAAAAAACAGTTTAAATCATTTCCATAAAAGTTTTTGATTTAATCATTGCCCCTACCCCCTAGTGTTTTTTCTTCTGAGATCTCCAACTCCTATATTAGCGGTGTAAGTGAGAGTGATTGCTTATCAGATGAATCTGAATGTTAGTTTCCTTTTGCAAATATGTACATATGTAAATAATTTAAACAATTTATATTATTAACAATACACAAACATAGTTTCAAAATATGCAATAGGTACCAAAAAATGCGGAACTAATTTTGTTTTTTGAATTTTTTATTTTTTTTCCTCCTTTCTAAGTTTAAAAAATCACTAGTTTAACAAACAAAAAAAAATTGAAAAAGTCAAATAAGGTCATTCTATGCACCAATAAGTGATTCCTACATAAAAAAGTTGTTTTCAATATAGCTAGTTCATCAAATGAATTGATTCCGGTTTTTGGGGTATCTTGCGCCACTGTGCGCAGGCCGGCCGCGCTGATAAAACAGAGTGAATGCTTCAATAATCTACGTTCGGATGAAGACGCATTTATTAGAAGCCATGTTTGCTGATTTATAGTGGTTGACGACATCCAAGTTTATTACTAAAACTGTACTGACACTTAAAGACAAATGTTTTGCACTTTAGAACTTTTTCATTTTTTAGTGTTAGGAATTATTTCATTATGAAACAACTCCTAAATGTTAGGATTTATTTAATTTTTGGGTTAGAAGATATTTCATCCTGAGTTAGGATTTAGTTCATTTTTAAAATTTGGAGTTATTGCATTTTTTGTTAGGGAAATCCCCTTCATTAGGAACTATTTCATTAGGACAGTTTAGTTTAAAATCTAGTTACAGTAGAACCCCTCTAGTCCGCCCTCGGCTACTCCATCGCTCCGGTTAATCCGACCGTGGTCCGCAGAAGGTTGTAACTTATTTGAAGCTATGAAATCACTCAACATCAAAGATGCTATCTAAACGATTGCTGAGTCATAGGAGGAACTTAAACCTGACACGCTACGATAATCTTGGCGAAAGCTTTGGCTGGAAGTTGTGACCGAAAGTGACCAGATTGAAGACAAGCAAAACAACTACACGCAGGAAATCGATACAGATCTACAACTGTACAAGTGATTGTCCCTACCAGTGAAGTTGAGGAGTGGATTACCCAAGAAATGGAGGAACACTGCAGCCAGGTCTAGAATTCAATCTGCTAAACAAAAATATACATATAACTGACTTCTTTTCTGAGTAATTTCGAAGTGAATACTTCTTTAGCTTTTGAAAACGAGTTACGATAAATGCGTTACGATAAATTTCGATAAATGTGTTTCGATAACAGGGAAATGATTCCATACCGGGGTCCGTCTGTCTGACTCTCCATCCGTCTGTCTGTCTGTCTGTCCGTCCGTCTGTCTGTCTGCCTGTCCGTCCATCCGTCCGCTTGTCTGACTATCTATCCGTCTGTCTATCCGTCCGTCCGTCTGTCTGTCTGTCTACCTTTTAACATCTAAACCGCTGAACCAATTGTAATGTAACTTGGCAAAGAGAGAGTCTGGGGCCTGAGCAAGGACATAGGTGGAAAAACTACCTGCTAGGTGGCGCTGGAGTCAAGTTATTAGCAACTTCTTTATTAACTGACCAAAATGATTCATATTGACAATTTAGTACCAAAGGAGAAAACTACAAAAACTGGTCCCGATGGGTGGTGCTGGAGTCGAATTATTAACAAATTTTATATTTAATAAAATTTTGAATTGCTGTTCCTTTCATAATTTGTATTACAAAAATATAGTCAAGTTACTAAATTACTAAATTTTATTACACATTTTCTATCTATTGTACTAAACCAATTTCTTCTTCTCTTACACATAACACATACACAACTGCTTTGGGTTGGATAAGTATTCACTTCTAACGTGAGTTTATGCGGATGAAGCTCACACATTAATTTTTATATAGGCTACCTTCAATTTTTGCAGTTAATAATAACAGCTCTTGTGCAATTTATTGCAATGTTTTTACTGTAGAGAACAATATAGCCATTTTTGAGTTGAAATATTATTTATTTTTATTTTTTCTGATAATTCGACCTTTTTTGCGTTTGCTGTGTACTAAAAAATATCTTTGGGATTAATAAAACATTTTTTTTTTAACTATGAAACACAGACTTATAACCTCAGAACCATGTTAAGAGCATCGCGATTAATTTTGGCTTGTTTACAAACTAAACCTTCAGCAAAAATGTTCGATTCATGTTGGAGATATTTTATTGCCTTCTCAACAGACTTCAATGATTCATCCAATAAGACTTTGGTATTTATATTTGTCTTTAACGAAACTCGTCGAGTTTTTTCTGCAACTGCTGAATGAACTTCGAAGCACAGAATTCCCAAGATCCTAGTTTCACCTAAAAGCAGAATAATTATTTATTAAAATATTATATTTCAGAATTTTTTTTAAAATGTTTATACCTACCAAATACAATAAGAGTACAACATAGAATTAAATAAAAACGTAAAGAAAATAAAACCTACTAGCTTTTAAGTCATATAAATACATATGTACATTATGTACAATCTATGTATTTAATCCAAGAACACTTACACGGTGCCAATTTTTCATACAAATCGATCATATCCTTTGCGTAGTTAAGTTTTATTTCGAGGTGTTCATCTGAGACATCCATTAGGTCTTTCGGGTCAGAACCAATTTTTTGTACGACTTGAATTTTTATTTCGCATAAATAAAAGTGTCTTTGTGGTAACCACTGCTGGTAGTGCTCAATATACTGCAAACAATTTGGTAAGCTTTTTTCCATTGCAGATAGGTCCTTTCCAGATTTTTCTAAAATTTCATTCACATATATCTTATCCACATCGACTCCGCATGATAAACACCTTGAAAAAAAAAAACAATAAGGTATACATATCTACATACATACATATGTGTGTTTGTACAAAAACAAAATCAATTGAAACATACTTCCAATTTTCGTGCCAGTTCTTTAAACTAGTTGGGAGAACAGGACCGTAACAACTTTGTTGTTTGCATTTTAATGCACTGTAGTTCGTGCCAAATTCAGTTACATCCTGACATCTATCACACTCACATTTAAATAGTTTTGTGTGTATTAAATGCCTCTGTCGATCTCCGGTTCCCCACACTGCATCCGAATAGCAAATGCTGAGATTACTATTCTTTTCGATACCATACGGAGCCCACAAAATAATACCACCATTTTTAGTGAAGCTTTTTGCCAAATTAGGCTTGCATGAATGCTCCACCAATGAAGCTATATCAAAAACGGCAACATGAGGAGGATCTGAAGTTGGAACTTCGTGACCATTTATTTGTAAGATTCCAGTAATCTTCATGATTTCATCTTCCGTGAATTCGTCAGTTTGGAAGAACCTTAATACGAGAAGTGGTGTTATTATTATTATTATTATTTATTACCATAAAAATTAATTCTTATGCTAATACAAAAATGAGCACTAGCTGCAGAGGCCTTCAGCTCTAAATGTGTGGTGTTATTAAAAATTATTGTTATTAGGCAACATGTTTTCCATATAAAATACAACAAAACCTTAGCCTCGATAATTATCCAGGCTAAGGTTTTGTTGTATTTTGTATTGAAAACATGTTCCTGAAACATGTTTATTCTATATAGGCTTTAAAAAAAAACGCCTAATATATAGACTAAACATGTTTCCGCAACATGTTTTCAATGCAAAATACAACAAAACCTTAACCTGGATAGTAACTATCCAGTAGGCGATTTTTTTTTGTAACCTGTATAGGATAAACATGTTTCAGCAGCATGTTTACCCATGTCAAATACAACAAAACCTTAGCCTGGATAATTATCGAGTCTTATTTTTACTCTGAAAACTTTTATATAGGTCACACAAAAAACACGCCTAGTCTTATTTTTACTTGGAAAGCTTTTTCGAAGTCTATAGATTAAAAAAAAAAACACGCCTATTATAGCAGCTTATTAAAACATATATTAGCAGAATGGGCTTCGGCAATTGAAAGAACTTTAATAGAAAAGCTCACTCTCGCTCAGGAAGAAAAGTCACAGCGGAAGGTGGCCAGTCTCATTAGAAGATCAAAAACTTTTATTTTTAAAGCGTTGCAGCCACCGTTGCCAACGGTTCGGCCAGAAAAATATCGCGCAAGGATGATGCTCTAATTACACGCCTGTCCTAGAAAGAACTGTTTAAATCATCTGCAGGCGTAAAACAGTCTGCACCGAAACCGTATGAAGGAGACTTGAAGAGCAGTATCTCTTCGGAAGAAGTCCCTGACAAGTCCCACTTGTTACCATTAGACACCGAAAGAAAAAGGACGCAGTGACCCCAAAGAACACCTTCGAATGGATAGGTTAGGTAGTCCCGGAAAATGAAAAAAAAAAAAAAAAACGAAATATTCTTTGGTTGGATGAATCCAAAATAAATTTCGTAAGATCAGATGGTAATATGGGTCATCCAGAAAACGCAGCCTACAAGCTTCATTATAGAAGCAAAACCATCAAACATTGAGCTAGAGTGGTACAATGGTTTGGGGGTGTTTTTCTGGCATGATGTGTGTTAATGGAGTAATTTTCCATTAATAAAGGACAACATTTTAGAGTTCATTAATAAATTGTTAGTTAGTTTTATTCGATAACAAAATACGAAAAACTAAAATTTTCGTTTAATTACGTTAAGGTGATTATATATTGAAATATTGAATTCAAGTGAAAAATTTTCTTTCTAATTTTGAATATCGTTTTATTTAAATTGTTGACCCTAGTGATTCCATGTTTTCGCCTTCTGAGTTTTGAGAGTGATAGCCTGCCAGGTTTGTCAACAGTGTGAGTCTAATATTTTTGATCAAGGAGGTCATGGACCGGAATCTGAACATAGAAATTTTAGAAGAGGTCATGCTTTCATAATGAAGAGTGGGAAATGCCATAGAAGTAGCAATTTATACAGGATAACGACGAAGGTGCAGGAACTATAAAAATATACAGGAGTCCCCGGATAAGGGCCTCTTCATAAGTATCCAAACCTGCGAGGTACTTAAGCGGGTTTGGCACTTATAAAAAACCCGCTTAAGTGCTCAAAAGCACTTATTTCTTTTTTATGAAGAAAACACGATTAATTAAGAACATAAATATTTATTCATTCAGACAAGTGACAGTCTGACAGGGACAACAATAGAGTCAGTAATGTCAGGTTCAGTATTGTACCAGATTGGTTTCATTACATTTTACATTTTTAATTCTTAAGCATGAAACACAAGAAACTGCTAACACCATATTAAGACACAAATTCAACTACGTACTTAAAAGAATTATTTTCAGGTAAATATCAATAAAAGTTAAAACTAGAAGAGGCAATTAAGCGGGAAAGGTACTTAAGCGAAAGGCACTTAAAAGATGAGTTTTATATGAAAAATTATTTTAAAATATTGGATCTAAGAAAATAGAGGTACTTATGTGGGTTAGGCACTTAAGCGAGGGGTACTTATCCGGGGATTCTTGTACTATAAAAACGGTAATAATCTGTGAATTTTTTATGACAAGATCTATGGAGTAGGCATCTTTAACCATCTCTCTTTAGATTCTCTGACAAACTCGTACGTATGTACACATATATACATGCATATGTAATATACATATCTATACATGTAAGTAATATGACATATATATTGCAAATTTTCGACACCTGGCTTGGTCTCCATGTATCTCCTTGTATATGCGCATATTTCATCGCGCATTTCATATGCCTCTATAATTGTGACTAAAATAAATGGCCCAAGAGATTCCACTTAGCCAAAACAATGTTTATTTAGTTAAAGAAAATACCAGTGCTAGCGATCATATGCCCCTGTCACTATCCTACAGACAAATATTTACATATCTTCTTACACATGTAGGTACGTATGTATGTATACAGTATACGCTTTATTTGCGATTACCTTGGAATAAATTTCCCGATACTTTCTAAATCACTTTTCCATTGCGGTGATCCTCTGCGTATGCTTTCATGGGATTCAAGCTCGCTGAGCTTGCGAAATTTTTCCTGGTCCACTTTTTTTAGTAAAAGAGCTCGTAATGCGGCAATACACTGATACATTGGATGTGGCGTCGTGAACTCATGAATTGTCACCTAAAAAAATACAACATTAATCTTAACTTATCAGAAACTTCAATCATAAGGAAGTTGTTAAAGAATAAGATGGCTTGGCTTGGCCCCTATACCATATACATGAATGCCAATAAGAAAATCCCAAATAATTATCTGAAAAATACTTTTATTATCAAAAATGATGGTCTGCCTTCCATATTTTTAAAAAAATGCATCGATCGTTTGGCCCAGCCCCTCACTAAACTTTTCCCACTTTCTATCTCCCATGGTGTCTTTCCAATGCTCTGGAAGACTGCAACTATTTTTGTAGCTGTAGTAGTTCAGAAGTTGTATCAGTTAATGTGGTCTTACCATCAACTCGGAGGTCCCTTACTTCGACGCGCTACAACTTGGAGGGGTATGAAAATAGACCTCCTCTGCCCTACGATTTTTTCTTCGCCAGAACTTCAGGAATCCCTAGTTAGGTGATTATACCTCTTAACTGGGACACCCTGTATTATCGTGAGTTTAAATTTTATAAAAGTGAAACCAACTACATACATAGTTAGGTATGAAGTTTGTATGAAGTATTTGGTATTTCTTTTCTAGAAAAACGAACCTATAGTAGATTCGTAATCAGCATCAGCACCCTAATAATAAAGGAGCAAACAATAATAATTACAACACCAGAATTTTTTTTAAAAACCTTTCGATTTCAGTACGAATCTGACAGATGTATCTAGAATTCAACAGATGAATCCGGGACATATCTGGGGGGATATGTCTAGAACAAATTCAAAGAATGATTCCTAATAATGAATGAGAGATGTTACTGGGTTCTATCTAGAATACATCCAACACGTCACAAGGATGAATCTGCTAAAAAGTACACAGGAAAAATAAAAGCTTTTATATGAAAAACTGGTGACATATAGACATGGCTCAATCGATTTCTCTATTTGTACTGATAAATACACTACTTTATAGAGGATATCGTCATCATTTCCTTATGTTACAAACTACGTGTCAAACTTTATATAAGCTATGGAATAGGGTATAATTAATATAGCCATAGAATACGGTGTAAAATGTAATAGGTACTTACCAGCAACTATGTAATTTTAATGTTTATAATATTTTTAAACAAAACTCAAAACCAACCCCGCACTACAAAATAAACTTTCAGAATGCATTACAATGCACGAAAATTAAATCGCAAACATTATCCTGTTGCGTCAATTTGGCGACAGAAAATTATGTGTTCACAAAAATTTTCCATGGCCAAATCATTCCTCAGACATGTTTTTTTTATTCACATCTTTTTGTTTTTATTAATTTTTTGTTGCAGAAGATTTTTTCGGAAGGACGTCTCAGTGATTGCTTCTGAATGCATCACTTACACATCGCATAAAATGTTTTCCTAAAAAATTATTGCTTCCAAATACCTTCTCGGAGGAGCGCTTCCCAAATTTCCCGCTGGGCGTGTACACGTGCTTTAGGGGGCATTATTTCAATACATGTAAACAAAAACGAGAACGTACGCATGACTCTCCGTATCCTCTTCCATATCCTTTTTACATTAGTAGGTCCGCAGAGGGAAGCAATCCACACTTTTAAAAAGATTTTTTCGGAAGCACATCTCAGTGATTGCTTCTCAATGCATCACTTATACATCGCATAGAATGTTTTCCTAAAAAATCATAGCTTCCAACTACCTTCTCGGAGGAGCGCTTCCCAAATTTCCCGCTGGGATCTTATACCGTAGCAGTAACATTGTTTTATTATTGTATCGTCCTCCTCAGTCCTTTTTGCAGTTTGTTTTATGAGTAAGTGTATTATTTTTTTAATTTTTAAGTTTAAATTTTTTAGGTTTATGGTACTCGTGATTTAATTGGTAAAATTAGTCAGAAGAAATCGAATGTTTGGTTTATTTTTCATTTTATGTTTAAGGATGAACAATAATGCGTTCTGCATACACATATATTACCTTTTTTAGTGAATAAGTTGTCAAAAGATTTGTGACCTTGCAGAAAACCATGTAACTCGAGTCAGATTTCTTCTCGAGTAGAATTCGATTATTTTTGTAAATGATACGAGTGACTCAAGTAAAATAAAATCACTCGAGTCCCATCACTATCAGATACCTTTCCAGCCACTTCCGGAGTTCCCCAAGGTATCTTCATACTGACAATCAATGACGTTGAATGCATCATCAATTATTCTGTTTGGTGTAGTTTTTGTGATCTGTCAAATAGAATATAGTTTGAAAAGGGGGGAAAATCGTCTCTTCTTGTTATTTAACTATTGAATATTTTCACGAAAAACTAATTTTCTTTTATTTCTCTAACTAATAGTGATGGACATTTCACAAATTGTCAGATGACTGTTCGATACATGTCCGTCGGTGACTTCATGGATGAAGGTGTAGCACGATTTCACGGAAGGGGACAAATAAAATGAATAAAATGCAAAATTTACGCAATTTTTTCATATTATATAATTTTTCGGGATTTCGTTTTCGGGACACTTTTGTCCATTCCCGTTGGCATTAATGTTGTAATATTTTACAATATTTACAAATATAAAAAATTTACGCAAAATGTAACGAGCGATCTGAAATAAGTTTTTAATGGAAATCGCGTTCGATATGAACTTGTATTAGATACTGCTTTGTCATAGATCGTTTTTTTTAATGTTTTTTTTTGTCAATAAGACTTGATTTGTTTTGTTATGTTTTATTTATTTGAAGTTTGTTATTTTATTTAATATGTTAAATAAGTTGTCTTCTAATTTTTCTTCCAACAAACAAATCTTTATTTTCACTTTCGGGATTTTGGCTTTTCGGGACTTTGGATTTTCGGGATTTTGGATTTTCGGGATTTTGGATTTTCGGGATTTCAGATTTTCGGGATTTTGGTTTTCGGGATTATGGTTTTCGGGATTCTGTCCGACTCCCACCAACGCAACTTCAGGTCTTTTACACTCTTCCGCTTTAATCTCCACCGTACCAATTATGGGTATAACAAGCCTATGTCTAGAATGCTCCGCACGGCGAATCGCATTGAAAATCAAATGATTTGATTTTCAATGCAGCAGGTTTGCACTGAGAAACTCCCTCTACTCAACCTAATTTCCCTCCCTTTCTTAGAAGTTAAGTATTCTCTAAGTATTTAATTGTTATATTTCTAATTTCTAATAGTTCTTAGTTAATTTAAGTTCCCTGTTTATATACATCAAAAAATGACATCTCGTCGGAAATCAAACGAAGATTACTCTTGCCAACCTCTGTTTCTTTGGGCTAAGAAGGCAATTGAGCAGTAAAGTCCTTTCCCGATCGACTAAGGAGACTCTATATAAGACCCTTATCATCCCAGTCTTGCTATATGGAGCTGAAGCATGGACTTTATCGAAAGCGGATGAAGATCTCCTTGGTCGCTTTGAACGAAAAATCCTTCGTAGGATATTCGGTCCCATTTGCGTTGACGGGTTTTGGAGGAGAAGATTCAACGACGAACTGTACGAGCTGTACAGCGACATCAGCCTAGTCAAAAAACTGCACATTGGGCGTTTAAGATGGTTAGGACATGTAGAGCGCATGGACATCAGCGCTCCGGCTCGGAGAATATTCAACTCTTACCCGAAGGGTCAGCGCAGCAGAGGACGACCTCGCCTAAGGTGGCGCGACCAAGTAAAACAAGACCTCAACCAACTTGGAGTGCGCAACTGGAAACGGTTAGCTAAGGACCGGCCTAACTGGAAGAGGTTGTTGGTTGAGGCCTTGGTCCACCCCGGACTGTAGCGCCACCTAAGTAAGTAAGTAAGTTTATATTAGTTTATATTATTATTAGTTTAGTTTTGTTTAGTTTATTTAGCGGAAAGTACAAGTGAGACATAGTCTATTATAGTACATACATGAATAACAGAAATACAAATCAATGGAATTAATATTAAATTTAAACAGAGTTTGACTTAATTTTAAAATTAAATAGACAATTAATATAAATATTGAAATAATGCGCAGAAAAAAATAAATAAATAAAAATAAAAAGGTCGAGATGAGGGGAGTGAGGTAAGGATATTAGGGTGATGTAGTTGCTGTTAAGAGAAATGTTGAAAAATAGCAGATTCAAATTTTGTGATCCCAATTACAGTCGAACTTCGATAACTCGAACCATCACTTGCCACAAAAAAAAATTCGAGTTATCAAGACTTCGAGTTATCAAGTAAAATACAAAATTGATGTAAAAATGTATTTATTTGCGAACATATACTATATATCACAAAAAACGTACAGGAACATAATTATTATTTAAAATAGTCTGTTATACATGACTGAAGTGTGGATTTCTTATTTTGATTTTCAAAAAAAAATTCAATGGAATTCAAACCATTATACATACACAGAATCGGTTCTTTTTTCATTTGTTTTAAATATAAACGCAAAATGCTTAACGAATTTGCAACCAACTCGTTTGAAGGTGGTTGAATCAAATCGTCCTCCAAATTTTCCTCCATTGCATCACTGTCGCTGTCATCGTTGTTGTCGAGTTGTGCGGATTCGGATTCACATCTGAATATCTCGACAATATTTCGACTATTTTTTCAAAAATAAAAACTAAACTTTGAGTTCGTATCAACCAATATACCAACCTTGTAGTGTGTGTTCTAACCCCTACTAACAATAAATTTGACAATATTCTAACTCACACACAACGAAATCACGATTTTCTACACGTATGTATACTAGGTCATAGGACATACAAACACTGTGCCCCCGAAAGCGATGCATTATATGTAAAACGAAGATGTAAAAACACGCAGAATTTGGGAATTCCCCTTCAGAATTCGACTTATCGAAGGTGACGCCAAATAATCTCTTCGAGTTATCAAGACATTCGAGTTATCGAGGTTCGAGTTATCAAATAAAAATTGCATGTAAATTTCAGTCTTGGCGCTATTGCCAACCAATTTCATTCGAGTTATCAAATATTCGAGTTATCGAAGTTCGACTTATCGAAGTTCGACTTATCGAAGTTCGACTGTATTTGCTTTATCGAGTTGGGGAGAGAGTTCCAAAGTCTTGAGGCATGGACAAAGAAAAGGCGTGATGAGTTCAACGAGTCTGATATAGGGGTTATAAGATTGAGTGTTCTGTGCGATTGCGCAAATTGGAGTTTTTCAAACAGATAAGGTGGTACTTTATTATGTATTATTTTGTGTAAAAATATGCAGCATCGAGCATTAAGGAACTATTGCAATGTACAGCCAAGTACTTTTTTCTGATAGTTAGAAATGTGGTCATATCTCCGAAGTCCAAACACATATCTGGTTATATCATTGAATGCCACAGTTAATTTGTGCATGGACTGGGAATCAGGCTTACGATAAACGACTACAGCATAATCAATAAGGGGTACAAGCAACGATTTGACGAGTCTTAGTCTAGTTTCTACAGGAATTAAATTGGAAAACAGCCAGAGCTTATGTAGACCGCCGTAAATCCGTCCAACAGTATGATTTATATGATTACAAGCAGAAAGGGAGCGATTAAGTTTAAAACCAAGACTGGTGACTGTATCTAAATATTTAAGTTGAACATTGGACAGGTAGATTGGTGGAAAATCCTGATATTCATATTGCTTTTTGGAGATCACTATCGACTGACATTTATTAGGATTAAGTGTAAGGCCATTTTTTTCCGACCACTTACATATTTCGGACAAATCTTCATTCAACCTATACACAAGATCTTCAATTAAGCCAACTGGTCTGGAGATGTATACTTGAACATCATCTGCATAGAGGTGTAGAGATACATTTGAACATACTTTAGGCAGGTCATTTATAAATAAGCAGAACAAAAGAGGACCTAGTATTGAGCCTTGAGGCACTCCTGTACGAGCTGTACAGCGACATCAGCCTAGTCAAAAAACTGCACATTGGGCGTTTAAGATGGTTAGGACATGTAGAGCGCATGGACATCAGCGCTCCGGCTCGGAGAATATTCAACTCTTACCCGAAGGGTCAGCGCAGCAGAGGACGACCTCGCCTAAGGTGGCGCGACCAAGTAAAACAAGACCTCAACCAACTTGGAGTGCGCAACTGGAAACGGTTAGCTAAGGACCGGCCTAACTGGAAGAGGTTGTTGGTTGAGGCCTTGGTCCACCCCGGACTGTAGCGCCACCTAAGTAAGTAAGTAAGTTTATATTAGTTTATATTATTATTAGTTTAGTTTTGTTTAGTTTATTTAGCGGAAAGTACAAGTGAGACATAGTCTATTATAGTACATACATGAATAACAGAAATACAAATCAATGGAATTAATATTAAATTTAAACAGAGTTTGACTTAATTTTAAAATTAAATAGACAATTAATATAAATATTGAAATAATGCGCAGAAAAAAATAAATAAATAAAAATAAAAAGGTCGAGATGAGGGGAGTGAGGTAAGGATATTAGGGTGATGTAGTTGCTGTTAAGAGAAATGTTGAAAAATAGCAGATTCAAATTTTGTGATCCCAATTACAGTCGAACTTCGATAACTCGAACCATCACTTGCCACAAAAAAAATTCGAGTTATCAAGACTTCGAGTTATCAAGTAAAATACAAAATTGATGTAAAAATGTATTTATTTGCGAACATATACTATATATTACAAAAAACGTACAGGAACATAATTATTATTTAAAATAGTCTGTTATACATGACTGAAGTGTGGATTTCTTATTTTGATTTTCAAAAAAAAATTCAATGGAATTCAAACCATTATACATACACAGAATCGGTTCTTTTTTCATTTGTTTTAAATATAAACGCAAAATGCTTAACGAATTTGCAACCAACTCGTTTGAAGGTGGTTGAATCAAATCGTCCTCCAAATTTTCCTCCATTGCATCACTGTCGCTGTCATCGTTGTTGTCGAGTTGTGCGGATTCGGATTCACATCTGAATATCTCGACAATATTTCGACTATTTTTTCAAAAATAAAAACTAAACTTTGAGTTCGTATCAACCAATATACCAACCTTGTAGTGTGTGTTCTAACCCCTACTAACAATAAATTTGACAATATTCTAACTCACACACAACGAAATCACGATTTTCTACACGTATGTATACTAGGTCATAGGACATACAAACACTGTGCCCCCGAAAGCGATGCATTATATGTAAAACGAAGATGTAAAAACACGCAGAATTTGGGAATTCCCCTTCAGAATTCGACTTATCGAAGGTGACGCCAAATAATCTCTTCGAGTTATCAAGACATTCGAGTTATCGAGGTTCGAGTTATCAAATAAAAATTGCATGTAAATTTCAGTCTTGGCGCTATTGCCAACCAATTTCATTCGAGTTATCAAATATTCGAGTTATCGAAGTTCGACTTATCGAAGTTCGACTTATCGAAGTTCGACTGTATTTACTTTATCGAGTTGGGGAGAGAGTTCCAAAGTCTTGAGGCATGGACAAAGAAAAGGCGTGATGAGTTCAACGAGTCTGATATAGGGGTTATAAGATTGAGTGTTCTGTGCGATTGCGCAAATTGGAGTTTTTCAAACAGATAAGGTGGTACTTTATTATGTATTATTTTGTGTAAAAATATGCAGCATCGAGCATTAAGGAACTGTTGCAATGTACAGCCAAGTACTTTTTTCTGATAGTTAGAAATGTGGTCATATCTCCGAAGTCCAAACACATATCTGGTTATATCATTGAATGCCACAGTTAATTTGTGCATGGACTGGGAATCAGGCTTACGATAAACGACTACAGCATAATCAATAAGGGGTACAAGCAACGATTTGACGAGTCTTAGTCTAGTTTCTACAGGAATTAAATTGGAAAACAGCCAGAGCTTATGTAGACCGCCGTAAATCCGTCCAACAGTATGATTTATATGATTACAAGCAGAAAGGGAGCGATTAAGTTTAAAACCAAGACTGGTGACTGTATCTAAATATTTAAGTTGAACATTGGACAGGTAGATTGGTGGAAAATCCTGATATTCATATTGCTTTTTGGAGATCACTATCGACTGACATTTATTAGGATTAAGTGTAAGGCCATTTTTTTCCGACCACTTACATATTTCGGACAAATCTTCATTCAACCTATACACAAGATCTTCAATTAAGCCAACTGGTCTGGAGATGTATACTTGAACATCATCTGCATAGAGGTGTAGAGATACATTTGAACATACTTTAGGCAGGTCATTTATAAATAAGCAGAACAAAAGAGGACCTAGTATTGAGCCTTGAGGCACTCCTGCCTGCAAAGTTCTTTATTCAGAATAGCTTGCACCAACTATAACCCGTTGGCTTCGATTTATCAAATAATGTTTTAAAAGGCACACCGCTCTATTACTAAATCCAAAATATGATTTCAGTTTCAGACACATAATCGAATGATTCACAGAGTCAAAAGCCTTTGAAAAATCCAGCAAGCATAGTATTGTGAGGTAATTCTGATCAAATTTATCTCTTATATCATCAAGAACCTCCACCATAGCAGTTGAACAGCTATGCTGCTCTCGAAAACCAGATTGCATCGGAGACAATAACCAATGATGATAGAGATGGGTTTTTATCTGTTATGCCAGGATTTTTTCTATGACTTTTGACAGACATGGAAGAATACTTATGGGACGAAAATCAGTTAACAGAGATGGTTGACATTTTTTTGGTACTCGAATAACTTTAGCCAACTACCAGATATCTGGGAACGATGACGACATAATACAGAAATTGATCAGGTGTGTGATTGGATTTAAAATGTATGGTAGAATCATTTTAATGAACCTTCACCAACTGCATTCGACTTTATTGCACAAATATTATCTGCCACATCAGTTGCTGAGACTACTTAAAAGTCGAAACTGATCAAGGGTTCAAGGAAAAGTTCACTATTTGGTATGAAAGTGGAGTCATCTGCGACGCTTGTAAGAAAAGCGTCATTGAGATCATTGCGATCAAACTTATTATACAATACGTCTTTCTTTCCGACTCCAATGGAGCGAAGGTTACTCCATAGTTTCTTTGAACTTTGATTTGAGTTTAGACAAGAAGTATCTTTTTTTTTGATAATCGTGTCAAGAAAGATGAATGGTTTCGAGCTCGACAGTATATTTCCCAGCTATTACTAGTTGGAATATGCTTCCATTTTGAGTACAACCTCCTGCGAATCTTAATTGCATTAAGTACCTCCACGGTAAACCATGGGCAATTCTTGTTACGTATTTGAACAGTCTTTGAAGGTACATGCCTATTAAACAAATTAATTATTAAGGACTGGACATGACTTACTTTTTCGTTTATATTTGCGGCATAATAAGAGTTATTCCACGGTAGCAGGTTTGCATCCAGGTGCAAGCCAGCATGGTTCACGGATCCAAAGTCTCTGTATTGAAAACTTGTTGGCATCGAAGGACGGGAAAAGTGCAAGTTATACGTACAAAAAAGTAAGTCGTGATCGGATATACCATCTAGTGAAAGTTGGTCCTGCAGAAGAACGTTAGATGAATCCGAAACAATAAACAGATCAGGCAGACTTGGAGTTGTATTTGGGGAATAGCGGGTAGCATATTCATTTATGATAGTCAATCCATTTGTAGCAATAGCCTCAAGAAGTTGACGAGATCTCGTATCAGATTTTAAGAGGTCCGCATTAAAATCCCCACATAAAATAATATGTTCGTACATGGCAGCGAACTCATGAAGCGCGGAGAATAATGGTTCTGGCGAGCTACTTCTGGTTGGACTATAAACAACACCTAAAAGACACTTTGCAATGCCATCTGTAATTTCCAACAAAATGTACTCAATGCCATTTTGAACAGATTTTCCTATTATTTTACAAGCAAGGGATGCTTTACAATACACAGCAATACCTCCTCCAATTGTATTAGTTATAGTTCTGAATCTCATAAAAACTATTAGTAACATCAGCTTTAAGCCACGTTTCAGTGATGCATATAACATCAACTCCAGAGCTATCGAATATATATCTCATGTAATCTAATTTAGATATGTATGTTAAAACTGCGAGCATTAATGTGGCACAACCTAAATCCCTCATGCTCAGCAGACAGTATGTTTAACATTAATCGCACTGAAACTTCACCCATGCCATACGATGAAAATCCCTGATTAGTCATTTAATTTAAAATAAAGTAAATAAATAAAATAAATAAATAAAATAAAACAAACAATAGGGCAAGTTAAAGATGTCCTTTAGGACTCTTTCAAAAAAAACCGAACACCAACCTGAGGCTGGTCCAACTCGTTCGCTTTTAAATAAAACTCCGTATTAATTTATTCGAATCGTATATTTTCTAATTGCTACCACACGTAACCAGGTTCTACTTAGAACTAACTAAAAAATACCTTAACCCGCTCCAATCATTCGACGCTCCAGTGGTTCATGTTGTCGAGTCAGCAAGTTGCCCGTCGGTTCCACACGCGCATCCGGTTCGGTGCATCTGCAACATGATTCCTCCGTACTTGCACTGTGGGAACAGATTCGCACCTGAATAATCATGATGTGTTGAGTCAGCGACTCGTGCCGATTCGTTGTCCATTCGAATGGCGCGTGAACGATGTGTGGCGTGTTAACTGGGCACAAAATAAAACATTAATATATTATTATTATATGAGGGAGAAAAGGTAGTTGGAAGTAGTGGCGTAGGGAAAAAAGGACAAAAGAATAAAATAATAAACAAACATAGTTACAAGATTTAAACGTTATACACAATTTATCAGATTAAAAAGTTAATAAAAGTGAAAGGGTAAAATAATATTTAGTTTTAAATTGAAAATGATTTTAAGAAACTGTGTTTTACATTACAAATTATCTCCCGAAGAAAATAATGGTGAAGATGAATCCACAGCTTTCAAAAGAGTTTCGTTGTTTGCAGTCATCTTTATGGCGGTGTCATCTTTGCTCTTTTTTATGTAAACAAATCCATTTCGCGTTCTTACAGAGAATAGCAATCCCTCTTTACGGAGCTGAATGGCATGTCGTAGAATTGAGCTGTTATCAGATGTCAGACTTTCATTTATATAAATGCGTTTGGTGCTGTTCGTTGTTTTATTGTGCATTGTGTTGCTGCTTACATTTTCAAGTTGAGAAAGCGTAAGACCTCCATTGGCGTGAAAATCAGAGAGTAAAACTCTTTGTTCAGCGTGAGATGAGAGCCGTATTAAGAGTCTATCACCAACATCTTCTCCACGGGTTCTAGCTTTTAGTCTAAATGCATCGATGTACGGGGAAATTTGATGACGTAATTTGGCAGCGATGTCTCTTGCAATACCGATGACATCTTCCTTTGGTGTATATGGGATGCCACTGACAACTACATCCGCAAGACGCTCTCTACGTTGAATATCCGCTAGTTGCTCTCTTACTTCATTGTTGTTTTTATGAAGTTCAACGACCTGCTTTTCGCACTGCTGCACTCGATTGTTAATGTTTGAAATCGCTTCATCAATTTTTTTATTGATCTCACATTTAAATTCACACAACATCAGAGTAATTTTATTCGTCAGTCTTATTTCAAGACTTGAAATAAGGTCACGACTCTTATTCGTTCATCCAAGCGGTCGTATCTGCTAGGAAAAATTGATCCCGCACTTAGTTCAAAGCAGTTGTGGAAGTACATGAAAGATCTTGGCATCACTGGATCCAGAAACATGTCGAGGTGTTCCCTTAGTCCCGACGTTATGATATCGCACTTTGTCCCAAGTTCCGTCAGTTTTTGATGCACTTCGGATAACCATATTTCAAACGAATCATTTTCTTTCAACTGTATTGATATGGAAGTTGTTTCAAATGCCGTTCGCTCTGTCAAATCCGATGCCGTAGGCCCTGATAATATGTCACCAAAGTTTATTAAACTTATTTGGCCTATAATCGCAAGATATGTACTACATATTTTTAATGTGTGCATTTGTAGTAGTACTTTTCCGTCACACTGGAAGGTAGCTAAAATCATACCTATTTCAAAAAAAGCGAGTCCTACCATTCCAGCAGACTTCAGGCCGATAAGCCTTCTGCCCTATCTATCGAAAGTTTTTGAAAAAATTATTCATAGTCAAATGGTTATCTACTTAAATAACAACAATATGATCTCTGTCTGGCAATCAGGCTTTCGAAACAAACATAGCTGTGAATCAGTAGTCCTTAAAGTCACTACCGATTTACGGATGGAGTTTGATTCAGATAAAATTGGTCTATTGTTGTTGTTGGACTTTTCGCAGGCTTTCGATAGTATTGATCACGCAATTCTTTTATCAAAATTGAGGAATAAATTCAATTTCTCTAGTACTGCTCTTCGTTTGCTGTACAACTATCTCAGAGACAGGGTTCAAGAAGTAAATACTGACAGCGGAACTTCCCGACCAGTTATTATAAATACAGGGGTCCCACAAGGCTCAGTACTGGGACCACTACTATTTTCATTGTATATTAATGATCTCCCGGATTCTGTAAGTTCCTGCAATATACAAATGTATGCAGACGACGTCCTGATTTACTTTTGTCGTTCGGTAGGGCTGATGGAAGATCTAGTGGCAAGGATGAATGAAGATCTAGCAAGAATTCAACTCTGGTCTGATCTCAACAAACTTAAACTTAACCCCTCTAAGACTCTAGGAATGTTATGCTCAAGAAGAGAATTGGAGGCTTCAGAATTTCCCTGCATTGTTCTTAACGGTGAAATTATTCCATACGTTGATAAAGTTAAATATCTGGGTTTTACGTTAAACAACAAGTTAAGCTGCTGCGACGCCATTTCGACAACAATTGGGAAAATATACTCTGGTTTGCGCAGCTTAAGATGCTCTGCCTGTCTCCTTCTACCGAATATGAAACTGCGTCTAGTTAAAACCCTTATTATGCCCTATTTTTTGTTTAACTGCTCTGTATATGCCACATTAGACTACGAATGCAAACGTAAAATGAATGTAGCATTCAATGACTGTCTCAGATTTATTTATAGCATTCCGAGATATACCAGTGTCTCATATTTCAAAACTTCTCTTTTAGGCATCTGTCTAAATGATTACTATGACTTTCGTAACTTGCTTAAACTCCATGCAATTATTCATAACCATTGTCCTGTGTATCTGAACGAAATGCTACGATTTGCCCAATCCGGTAGGGGCCTACGTTTAATCTTACCCCGATTCGCACACACTATTGCTGAGCGATCTTTCTTTGTAACAGCAATTCGACTGTGGAATAGACTTCCAGTTGAGTTGCAGAGAATAAGCTCATCGACCGAATTTCGGAGGAGGTTATTTTCTCACATATCAAACACTAATTGAAGCCACATAATATCTATTCCCTTATCCTAAGTCTAATTTAATTATCATAGCTTTTTTTTTATTATTTTGCCATTTGTTTATCTTTTCTTCTTTATTCTTGCTTTTCTTTTTTTTTCTCTCGCATTTTCTTTATATCTTTAACATTAATTTTTAAAATTTTTATTTTTGATTTTAACTTAAGCTTTGTAAATGCTATCTTGATACTTATTATTAGATTTTAAAATCTAGAAGTATTTTGTTAAATAGAAATGAATGAATTAATAAATAAATAAATAAATAAATAAATAATCTGATCAGAGAAAGATGCCATTGTATTTTTTTTACTCGTTGTTGATGACATGTTTGGCTGATTTTTGATAATAGGTGATTTAAACGTATTTGACGAGGAGCACTATCAGATCTATGTATTTCGTGGTGCGCTTAATACAAGCAACAACCCAGTAGCAGAGAGTTGCATCAACTGGTGGTGGTGTTAGTGGTTAGGCTACACATTTACTTAGTCAAATAAAAAGTGAAGTGCTCTAACAAAGTTTAAAAGATCTCTACCATATGTAGATTTAGAAAATACCATATAAATAAAGGGATAGTGTGCTTGTGCATGTTATATTTTTGCACGAATGGAAGTAACCTACAGTTTTTTGCCGTCTTCGAATGGCGAGTTAATAACCTCATCGTCCCAAATGATACTCTTGAATGCTTCTCAGAAATTTGGAAGAGGTGACAAAATTACGACAGTATTAGTCCCACACACTAACCACTACGTCACGGTGTTCACACAAAAATAAGGATCCCAAATTAAAATTTGAATTTAGAATTTCATTATTTGAAAATTGAAAAAGTTACAGGCTGGTAAAGTGGGGTGGTAAAACATAAGGGTGCGTCCTTCTTGACACGATTCCAACCCTTCTGGCGATCAGAACAAAAATAGGAAAAAAAAGATTCTTAATCAGTAAGAATGTCGCTATCGTCTGAACTACGGAAATAAAAAAAATGATTTTTTGCACTTTTTTCCAAGTTTTTAATTTTTACAAATAGTATATAACAAGTATAGTATATTTTTACATAATTCTAGTTCCAACGATAGAGGGATATATAAAGAAGTTCCACGCCAAATTTCAAGTTAATTGGAACACTAGAACAAGACGTCAGACGTCTTGGAAAAAGTAGATTCGAGAAAAAACGCGTTTAAAGAAATACGTTACAACGACGTAGTCGCATCGTGAGACAATTCGTTTTCACACGATGTCGATTATGCTGATTAAGTACTTTTATTGTCTGGCTGTGATAACGTACACAGTACACCTGAGTGTAACGTTATACGCCAGACTGCATATTTGATGACACAACATTCTCCTCCCCCCTTTGGACGAATGTAGTTATTATTTTTTTGGATTAAAGTTACACTATGACTTCGTTGGGTCTCTCCTCTTTTGAACGGGTGTAGTTAGATTTGGACTTACAAGTTAGAAACGTGTTTTTAATCGTAACATAATTTGGCGCAGCCGGAAAATTTCGGTCAATATAGCTAGTTCAACCTTTTGATATAATAAAAGAGTACAGTGTAGTCACCTTTTGTGTTAAATATAATAATTGCAAGTGGCAAATTGAAAAAATACATAATATTGCAAATCAATTAAATACACAATAAAACAAAAAGTGAAAAAAAAAAAAAATAAACTCCGATTATTTGGCAATGTGTGCGAATCAGTTCCAAATTCGCGGCTTAAATTAATCAGGAAAACTAAGAACAGAACGATAATAATACGATAAAAAGCAGTGATTGAACTAGTGAAAAGTGAGAACATTTAATAAATGCCTGGGTTTTACTTTTCTATAAACAGAAAGAAAATACCAGCAAAAAATAAAAACAGCAGAGGGCAAAAGAACCCTCTTGAAAAAACGAAGCAGAAAATATCCAGCCTGACGGAAGCAGAAGAGGAATCATCAACAGAAGAGGACATTCAACCCGAAAAGGACAGCACAATTAATTATAGAAGACTACGATCCGGAAACATATATAGAAAAGTAAGCGATTTTAAGAATATTGTGTTAGATAATAAGAAATTAGACGAACAACTGGTAACTTTAGTAGAAAAGTTTGATAAACAAATAAATATTAAAGGGTATAAGCAATTAAAATCAAAAACAATAGAGTTCAAAGAAAACTTAAATCAATTCAAAGAGTGCAGTTTGGGTATAGATAATAATCATACACCATCCTCTTCTTTAATTAAGAAAACGAGAAGGCATATTTCACAAATTTCTCCTTCGATTAAATTAGCAAACGCTACAATGGCTACTGGTATTGGAAACGAAACTCATGATCTTGATCAGAGTGTATTTGAAATACCATTCTTCCAAAATCACTTAGTACAACTGGTAACGAATCTAATTCCCACTTTCAACGGGGAGCATAATACAAATTTACTTACTGAGCTACAGACTTTCCTCAACTGTTGCAAGCAAGTAAAAGCTTGTTTAAAATCGGATCAGGAAACTCAATTCTGTCAATTAATTCAAACCAAGCTGAGAGGCAACGCATTTGTAGTAATGCAGAATAGCAGCTATGAAAATTTTGAGGAATTTGAAAAACAACTAAAAAGTAATTTTATGCCCAGAAAATCGTATATTCAAATATCGAATGAACTTAGACAATGTAGGCAGTTCCCGACGGAAACGTTAAATTCATTTTTACTGCGGCTTAATAACTTAGTTGCACAGTGCAAGTTAGCAGCATTAGAGCAGTTTCCATCAGACGCAAAAGCATTAACTACTGACTCTGAACTGGCCGCAACATACTCCATAAAATCGGGGGTGATAAGTCCGATAATAAGGCAATACCTGCTGACGGCAAAAGAAACTGATCTGAAAAAATTGTGTGACCAGATTTTAAGGATCGAAGTGGAGAGTGCCAGTATGCTGAATCCTTTCAATATACAATCATCATGGCCTTCACAAAATCCAAGTTTTCATTCACAAAATCCAAGTTTTCATTCACAAAATCCAAGTTTCCCTTCACAAAATCCAAGTTTTCATTCACTAAATCCCAATTACGTACCATCCCCTGTAACACAAAATTCGAATTTCTTACCATATTCCAACATGTTGGGCTATAACTTTAGTCCAGAGATGCATCAGTGGCATCAACAAGTCCCTTCGTATGCCAATAATATACTTCCAACAAATTCGCACCAACCATATTCTAATAACGACCGTGGCCCTACTTTGTTACTGAATAACCAATCGCAAAAGTACAATGAAAACAGTGGTCATAAGGTTACTAAATGTGGTTTCTGCAACAAACTAAACCATTCCTATTCGGAATGCAGGATACGAAAAAATACTCCCTACTGTATAAACTGCAAAGTTTATGGACATGATGTACCAACATGTTCGCAGACTGAGAAGGCCACCAGAAGTGTCCATTTCAGTCGAGAAAAATCAAAAAACAGAAGTTCTACTAAATGTGAATTTTGTTTACGGACAACGCATAGTATCTCAGACTGTTTTGCAAGACAGAAATGGGAAGGTAAGAGATCGGAAAACCGCCAACGGTCGACCGAAAACTCCCCGGTTCGACGTTAATTAGAAATAACGGGTCGATCACTAACAATCTTATACACCTTCCACTGAATATAGCTAAAAATAGAAGTGCAAAATTGTTAGTAGACACAGGAGCAGATATAAGTCTGCTTAAAACTAATAGTACCAATAAAAGACCATCCGACTGTTCAAACAAAGTCAAAATTGATACGATGTATGGCCAAGGTGAAACCTTAGGTTCTATTCAAGGCATCATCGAATTAAACCAAGGATTTCCGTGTGAATTCCAAATAATCAAAGACAACGATAAAATTCCTGCTGATGGGTTACTAGGCAATAACTTTTTAAAAAAGCATTGTAATGTTGAAGGGCCAAATAAAATTCTACGTTTTCCGGTAACCAAACATAACCCTTCCGAGTTCGCTTTACCTTTTATTAATGGTGAAAAAGAGAGAAATGAGACTCCGAGAGAAATTTCTTCTTTTTCCACTCTCAATACAAGTACTAAGACACCCACAGCCTGCGATCAATTTAAATCTTCAATGTCTAATCAAACATCGCTACGTGCATCTGGTAGAGAAAATAGAAATGAGACTCCGAGAGAAATTTCTGCTTTTGACACCGATGTTCCAAGCACCAAATTCGAAGTACTGCAAAACTCAGAAAACGTTGGAATCGAGACTCCGAGAGACGATTCAATATTTTCAGTTAATCAGGCTGATGCAGTGCATAGGAATAAAAAATGTTTCATAATACCACCCCGTAGTAAGATCATAATAAAGATCAGTACAAATATTACGGAAGAAATGATTTGCGTGTCTAAGCAAATCGAAAGTGGTGTGTACATTGCCAACGGCATAGTCAAGCCGGTTAAAAATCAAGTGCACATAGGAGTACTAAATACTAACTTGGACGAAATCGATTTTGAACCACTTATTCCGAATCTGGAATTTGAACGATTAGATAATTTCTCCGTGAACTCTTTGAAAGGTGAAGAGTTTAGCGGACAGAATTTGGGTTACTATCAAAAACAAAAAAATAATTCTTATAAGCGTTTCAAAACAACGGGTCATGTCAATATTTTTAGTTTAAATGCTAACATGTCACCCGAATCACCGCCTGTAGAACGAATAACACTTCTAAATAAAAATTTATGTTTTGATAGTACAATCAGTTCAGAGGAAAAGGAAAGTGTGCTTCAAATATGTCACGAGTATAATGATATATTCAGCCTCCCGGGCGACAAGCTAACATTTACCACCTCCATCATGCACAATATTCCGACAGTCGCCGATCAAGCCCCCATAAATTCAAAAATGTATAGGCTACCGGAATCACAGAAACCAATTATTAACAAGCACATAACAGAAATGCTAGCGGAAAAAGTCATTATTCCTAGCAAAAGCCCTTGGAATTCACCATTGCTGGTGGTCCCAAAGAAATCGGGAATAGATGGGGAACCGCGGTGGAGAATCGTCATAGATTTCCGCAAACTGAATGAAAAAACTGTTGGTGATGCGTACCCTCTACCCCGAATAGAAGATATTCTTGACCAACTGGGAAACTCAAGATATTTTTCAACCCTTGATTTAAGAAGCGGCTATCATCAAGTTTTAGTCAACCCTAAAGATCGCGAGAAAACAGCATTTAGTACAGCCTATGGACATTACGAGTTCTTACGAATGCCGTTCGGTCTGAAAGGAGCTCCAGCTACTTTCCAGCGATTAATGAATTACGCATTGACTGGATTACAAGGTTTTGAATGTTTCGTTTATCTCGACGACATTGTTATTTATGGTCGAAATATTGAAGATCATAATATTAAATTAAAAACAGTTTTTGAACGTCTGAGACTGAACAATTTGAAGCTCCAACCTCACAAATGCAACTTTCTAAGAAAAGAAGTAATTTATTTGGGCCACAAATGTACAAATACTGGTGCTCTACCTGACCCAGATAAAGTTGCATGCGTTCTAAATTTTCCCAGACCAACCAATGTCAAACGATTGCAATCTTTTCTTGGTTTATGTAATTATTACAGAAAATTTATTAAAAATCATGCGAGACTGACTTTACCACTCACGAAATTGCTTCGCAAAAATGTGAAGTTTGAATGGAGCGATATTTGTGAACGTGGTTTCCAAAATATAAAGACAATCCTGACTAGTCCACCCCTCTTAGTATATCCGAACTTTGATGAACCCTTCTTACTCGCGACTGATGCTAGCAATGAGTCACTGGGTGCTGTTTTATCTCAAGGTGGCATAGGTAAAGATCTTCCTATTTCATATGCCAGTCGAGCATTAAACCCCGCTGAAAGACACTATTCGACTACGGAGAAGGAACTCTTAGCAATAGTGTGGGCTGTCAGAAACTTTCGGTGTTATTTACAAGGTCGGCATTTCACGATCTACACAGACCACATGCCTCTGAAAGGTATTTTAAAGGCAAAAGATGCTTCTTCCCGTATAGTACGGCTTGTGTTAAAGCTTTCCGAATACGACTTTACCATTGAATACAAACCTGGAAAAAGCAACGGCAATGCTGACGCCCTTAGTCGCATTCCTAGCACAAGTGACAGGGACTCAGATATTGAACCTGATAGTAGAATATTGTTTGTTAAAGCTGAGGTACACCACTCAATGGATTCAGATGTAGAAGACACATTTCCAGACGTCGAAAACCAACCGAAATGTTTCGCTGTTACACGGTCGCAGGCGAACAAAAATCAACTGATTTCCAACTCACCTGACGAAGCCGTCGTTCACAAGGATACCTGTTCTAAAAAGGATGAGACTAGCAATATTGTGGTTCCAGAAACTGTTAGAAAACCGTTATCGCGAGGCATGAACCTTCACAAAATTATTACTCCTAGCCCTACTGAGATCCCAATTATTCTGCATGACTACCACGACACTCTGTTTGGAGGTCACCAGGGGGTAAAGAAGACATATAGTAGTATTCTTCGAAAGTATAAATGGAAAGGCATGATTCGTGATATAAAGGACCATATTAAAAAATGCAAAAAATGCCAGAAAAATAAGAGCGGTAGAACTGTGAAAATGCCTATGGTAATAACAGACACTTCCAAACATCCATTTGAAAAGGTTTATATGGATATTGTAGGTCCTCTAATTGAGACTAATATGGGCAATAAATACATATTAACGTTTCAAGATGATCTAACAAAGTTTGCAGATTGGTATCCATTGCCAGATATGCAAGCTGAAACAGTTGCACAGATATTTTTTGATGAATTAATAAGTAGGTATCGTATTCCCAAAAAATTAATAACTGACCAAGGATCTAATTTTATGAGTAAGCTTTTTAAACGAATTTGTAACCTATTGAGAATCAAGAAAATTGAAACTACTGCCTATCACCCACAATCGAACGGGTCATTAGAAAGAGCACACAAGCCTCTAGTAGAATACCTGCGATCGATAGTAGATGAGAATCCAAAAAATTGGGATAGGTTCCTAAGAACAGCTGCTTTTGTACATAACAATAATATACACGAAGGCACAAAGTTAAGTCCAATGGACTGTTTGTTTGGTTTCACCGCAGAAGTTCCTTCGAATCTTAATCAAAAACCGCAGCCAATATATAATTCTGAGGATTATTATTACGAGTTGCGATACAAATTGCAGAAAATGCATTCAATTGCACGTGATAATCTATTAAAAAGTAAAAATAAATCAAAAAATTACTATGATAAGACAGCAAGATCGTCATCGTTTCATGTCGGTGATGAAGTCCTTCTGCTGAACCCCACTAAGAAACATAAATTATGTCAAGTATGGTTAGGGCCTTATATAATTTCTGCTGTCGTAAGCCCAGTCAATTCGGTAATAAAAATAGGTAGACGAACAGTAACAGTGCATAACAATAGACTCAAGCATTATTATGACTGAAAGCTTAGAACCCATTAGGACAATAGTACATTTACGAAAATCACTTCATTTCAATCATTTTTATATGAAATTATTTTATTTTCTTTCGCACCTCATAGATGTTAATCCATACGGTATGCTTTCTGTCCCTGATTTGGGCCGTCACTGGTGGCACTGTGGAAATAAATGACCTAGAAGAAAATAGCGGCATTTATTTAGAGGCAGTAGGAGAGTACAAAATGATTCGCATGAAATGGAGATTCATTATATTCCAAGATCTCGATGATTACCGTAAGGAATACGAAGCGGTGATAAGCCAAGCAGGCAAATTAAGAACTACTTGCATAGAGGTAAATCACTTGTTTCCACTAGTGCACTGTAGATTATTAGTCAAAACGCAGGAACAATCAATTCAAGAACTAATTCAGACGCATAATAGAATATCCGATTTATTTTTTATCAAAAAAACAAAAAGAGGACTTTTGAATTTGGGAGGTCGCATTCTGAAAGAAGTATTTGGTGTTATGGATGACGAAGATTCTGATTTGGTAGAAAAGGAAATCTCAGACTTAAAAAGCTCCAATAAACTTGTCGCCCATATCCTTAAAGAACAAACTTCCCTGATAAAAAACAGTATTGAAATAAGTAACAATAACACTAAACAACTTGATTACCTGTATGACCTTATGGGTCAGTTAGTTAATAAAACTAACAATTTAACTATTATTCAAGAAATGAATCACCGACTTGAAGAAATAACCAGTATAATGCTTAGTGCCAGTTTTCATTTAAGCACTATCCAAAACAGACTCCCTAATTCGCTGGTGGAAGCTCACCAAAACAAGATTGATCTAAAAGCAATAGATCCGCACACGCTGATTAAAGCATTAGAAAGAATTCCCACAAAAGCAAACTCAGATTTAGGATTTCCCATTGACCCTAAAATAGGAAACATATTTGAAGTATTGAAATTTTTAGATATTACAGTTAAATATTCTGTTTCCAGAATTTTATATCAAATTACCTTCCCCCTCACAAGTACTGAAAAATTTATTTTAAATCAGCTACATTCCATACCAGTTCCCTACAAAAACAACCTTTTTTATTTTGCCAACCAACAGTTTAGATATGTGGCTATCAACCAAAAATTCTCCGAGTATATACCACTGTCATCTAACGATATAGCATCTTGTAAGCAAGTTGGTAGAATTTTCCTTTGCCTACCTAACCACCCCATCCATACGGAACTAGAAACTTGTCTATCTAGTCTTATTTTCCATGAAGGAAACCTAGAAAATTGTGATCTAAGGCTAGTACAAATTAAAGAAGAAATGTGGATAAATTTCGCACAACCTAATAAATGGATATTTCTGCTACCAAGTCCTACAAAACTCCGAGTAAGTTGTGATAATATTTTCAAAATTACTGCACTATCAGGTAAATGGTTGCTCACCTTAATTGATAACTGCCAAGCTGAGACAAATTCCATGAGGCTGATAACAGTAAAAGAATCCGTTTCAACTATGGCAAACTATTCCGGTTCGATAACCAGCATTTCTCTTAACTCATCCTTAAATCTAGATTCCCTCTTTGACAATGACTATAATATGTCTGAAAAATTTATTCAAAATCCGAAAAAAATAATAAAAACCACTTCCGATCTATTACCATTCAGCCATAGTATACAAAAAATGCAAGAAGAGATAGAAATGTTGACTACCGTCGATGAGAGTAAAAATAACAAAAAGAGAACAATGATTTCAATATTTTTGCCCATCCTAATAATTGTTGCTATTTTTTTCATGATTTATTACATTTTAAAAAAAAAATATAATATAACTTTCGCTTGCTCCAAAAATATAAACCCAGAAAATTCTGACGAATAAAAATAATAATAAAAATACTTATTTGTTTATCAAACAAATTTAAAAAATTAAGAAAAAATCCAAATAGCCTGTAGTAGTATATTTTGTTTAGTTTAAGCTCAATAGTTAATTCGTATGTATATCAATATTTTTAAGAGAAACAGAAAATTGTTATATCGAAATTTATTAAAAAAAAAAAAAAATAAAAAATAAAATAAAAATAATAATAATCGCTTATATTAAAATATTATTTTCCTATATTTCGTTCAGTTAAATCTAAGTATAAGAATTGTTAATTCGTATATTTTTAATAGAAACAGAAAAATGTTGTTATGCAATTTAAAAAAAAAAAAAATAAAAAATAAAAATTTATTGTACACATATAATAATAATAATCGCTTGTGTTACTATATTCATATATTTTATTATTGTTTAATCTAACTATAGTTACAGTACATTCGCATGTATAATATCTTTGTGAAAGAAAATAAAAATGTAGTTCTGAAATTTATTTTAGTAAAAAATAAAATAAAAATAATAACTACATTCGTCCAAAGGGGGGAGGAGAATGTTGTGTCATCAAATATGCAGTCTGGCGTATAACGTTACACTCAGGTGTACTGTGTACGTTATCACAGCCAGACAATAAAAGTACTTAATCAGCATAATCGACATCGTGTGAAAACGAATTGTCTCACGATGCGACTGCGGATTAAAGTTACACTATGACTTCGTTGGGTCTCTCCTCTTTTGAACGGGTGTAGTTAGATTTGGACTTACAAGTTAGAAACGTGTTTTTAATCGTAACATAAACAACACCTAAAAGACACTTTGCAATGCCATCTGTAATTTCCAACAAAATGTACTCAATGCCATTTTGAACAGATTTTCCTATTATTTTACAAGCAAGGGATGCTTTACAATACACAGCAATACCTCCTCCAATTGTATTAGTTATAGTTCTGAATCTCATAAAAACTATTAGTAACATCAGCTTTAAGCCACGTTTCAGTGATGCATATAACATCAACTCCAGAGCTATCGAATATATATCTCATGTAATCTAATTTAGATATGTATGTTAAAACTGCGAGCATTAATGTGGCACAACCTAAATCCCTCATGCTCAGCAGACAGTATGTTTAACATTAATCGCACTGAAACTTCACCCATGCCATACGATGAAAATCCCTGATTAGTCATTTAATTTAAAATAAAGTAAATAAATAAAATAAATAAATAAAATAAAACAAACAATAGGGCAAGTTAAAGATGTCCTTTAGGACTCTTTCAAAAAAAACCGAACACCAACCTGAGGCTGGTCCAACTCGTTCGCTTTTAAATAAAACTCCGTATTAATTTATTCGAATCGTATATTTTCTAATTGCTACCACACGTAACCAGGTTCTACTTAGAACTAACTAAAAAATACCTTAACCCGCTCCAATCATTCGACGCTCCAGTGGTTCATGTTGTCGAGTCAGCAAGTTGCCCGTCGGTTCCACACGCGCATCCGGTTCGGTGCATCTGCAACATGATTCCTCCGTACTTGCACTGTGGGAACAGATTCGCACCTGAATAATCATGATGTGTTGAGTCAGCGACTCGTGCCGATTCGTTGTCCATTCGAATGGCGCGTGAACGATGTGTGGTGTGTTAACTGGGCACAAAATAAAACATTAATATATTATTATTATATGAGGGAGAAAAGGTAGTTGGAAGTAGTGGCGTAGGGAAAAAAGGACAAAAGAATAAAATAATAAACAAACATAGTTACAAGATTTAAACGTTATACGCAATTTATCAGATTAAAAAGTTAATAAAAGTGAAAGGGTAAAATAATATTTAGTTTTAAATTGAAAATGAATTTAAGAAAATAATGGTGAAGATGAATCCACAGCTTTCAAAAGAGTTTCGTTGTTTGCAGTCATCTTTATGGCGGTGTCATCTTTGCTCTTTTTTATGTAAACAAATCCATTTCGCGTTCTTACAGAGAATAGCAATCCCTCTTTACGGAGCTGAATGGCATGTCGTAGAATTGAGCTGTTATCAGATGTCAGACTTTCATTTATATAAATGCGTTTGGTGCTGTTCGTTGTTTTATTGTGCATTGTGTTGCTGCTTACATTTTCAAGTTGAGAAAGCGTAAGACCTCCATTGGCGTGAAAATCAGAGAGTAAAACTCTTTGTTCAGCGTGAGATGAGAGCCGTATTAAGAGTCTATCACCAACATCTTCTCCACGGGTTCTAGCTTTTAGTCTAAATGCATCGATGTACGGGGAAATTTGATGACGTAATTTGGCAGCGATGTCTCTTGCAATACCGATGACATCTTCCTTTGGTGTATATGGGATGCCACTGACAACTACATCCGCAAGACGCTCTCTACGTTGAATATCCGCTAGTTGCTCTCTTACTTCATTGTTGTTTTTATGAAGTTCAACGACCTGCTTTTCGCACTGCTGCACTCGATTGTTAATGTTTGAAATCGCTTCATCAATTTTTTTATTGATCTCACATTTAAATTCACACAACATCAGAGTAATTTTATTCGTCAGTCTTATTTCAAGACTTGAAATAAGGTCACGACTCTTATTCGTTCATCCAAGCGGTCGTATCTGCTAGGAAAAATTGATCCCGCACTTAGTTCAAAGCAGTTGTGGAAGTACATGAAAGATCTTGGCATCACTGGATCCAAAAACATGTCGAGGTGTTCCCTTAGTCCCGACGTTATGATATCGCACTTTGTCCCAAGTTCCGTCAGTTTTTGATGCACTTCGGATAACCATATTTCAAACGAATCATTTTCTTTCAACTGTATTGATATGGAAGTTGTTTCAAATGCCGTTCGCTCTGTCAAATCCGATGCCGTAGGCCCTGATAATATGTCACCAAAGTTTATTAAACTTATTTGGCCTATAATCGCAAGATATGTACTACATATTTTTAATGTGTGCATTTGTAGTAGTACTTTTCCGTCACACTGGAAGGTAGCTAAAATCATACCTATTTCAAAAAAAGCGAGTCCTACCATTCCAGCAGACTTCAGGCCGATAAGCCTTCTGCCCTATCTATCGAAAGTTTTTGAAAAAATTATTCATAGTCAAATGGTTATCTACTTAAATAACAACAATATGATCTCTGTCTGGCAATCAGGCTTTCGAAACAAACATAGCTGTGAATCAGTAGTCCTTAAAGTCACTACCGATTTACGGATGGAGTTTGATTCAGATAAAATTGGTCTATTGTTGTTGTTGGACTTTTCGCAGGCTTTCGATAGTATTGATCACGCAATTCTTTTATCAAAATTGAGGAATAAATTCAATTTCTCTAGTACTGCTCTTCGTTTGCTGTACAACTATCTCAGAGACAGGGTTCAAGAAGTAAATACTGACAGCGGAACTTCCCGACCAGTTATTATAAATACAGGGGTCCCACAAGGCTCAGTACTGGGACCACTACTATTTTCATTGTATATTAATGATCTCCCGGATTCTGTAAGTTCCTGCAATATACAAATGTATGCAGACGACGTCCTGATTTACTTTTGTCGTTCGGTAGGGCTGATGGAAGATCTAGTGGCAAGGATGAATGAAGATCTAGCAAGAATTCAACTCTGGTCTGATCTCAACAAACTTAAACTTAACCCCTCTAAGACTCTAGGAATGTTATGCTCAAGAAGAGAATTGGAGGCTTCAGAATTTCCCTGCATTGTTCTTAACGGTGAAATTATTCCATACGTTGATAAAGTTAAATATCTGGGTTTTACGTTAAACAACAAGTTAAGCTGCTGCGACGCCATTTCGACAACAATTGGGAAAATATACTCTGGTTTGCGCAGCTTAAGATGCTCTGCCTGTCTCCTTCCACCGAATATGAAACTGCGTCTAGTTAAAACCCTTATTATGCCCTATTTTTTGTTTAACTGCTCTGTATATGCCACATTAGACTACGAATGCAAACGTAAAATGAATGTAGCATTCAATGACTGTCTCAGATTTATTTATAGCATTCCGAGATATACCAGTGTCTCATATTTCAAAACTTCTCTTTTAGGCATCTGTCTAAATGATTACTATGACTTTCGTAACTTGCTTAAACTCCATGCAATTATTCATAACCATTGTCCTGTGTATCTGAACGAAATGCTACGATTTGCCCAATCCGGTAGGGGCCTACGTTTAATCTTACCCCGATTCGCACACACTATTGCTGAGCGATCTTTCTTTGTAACAGCAATTCGACTGTGGAATAGACTTCCAGTTGAGTTGCAGAGAATAAGCTCATCGACCGAATTTCGGAGGAGGTTATTTTCTCACATATCAAACACTAATTGAAGCCACATAATATCTATTCCCTTATCCTAAGTCTAATTTAATTATCATAGCTTTTTTTTTTATTATTTTGCCATTTGTTTATCTTTTCTTCTTTATTCTTGCTTTTCTTTTTTTTTCTCTCGCATTTTCTTTATATCTTTAACATTAATTTTTAAAATTTTTATTTTTGATTTTAACTTAAGCTTTGTAAATGCTATCTTGATACTTATTATTAGATTTTAAAATCTAGAAGTATTTTGTTAAATAGAAATGAATGAATTAATAAATAAATAAATAAATAAATAAATAATCTGATCAGAGAAAGATGCCATTGTATTTTTTTTACTCGTTGTTGATGACATGTTTGGCTGATTTTTGATAATAGGTGATTTAAACGTATTTGACGAGGAGCACTATCAGATCTATGTATTTCGTGGTGCGCTTAATACAAGCAACAACCCAGTAGCAGAGAGTTGCATCAACTGGTGGTGGTGTTAGTGGTTAGGCTACACATTTACTTAGTCAAATAAAAAGTGAAGTGCTCTAACAAAGTTTAAAAGATCTCTACCATATGTAGATTTAGAAAATACCATATAAATAAAGGGATAGTGTGCTTGTGCATGTTATATTTTTGCACGAATGGAAGTAACCTACAGTTTTTTGCCGTCTTCGAATGGCGAGTTAATAACCTCATCGTCCCAAATGATACTCTTGAATGCTTCTCAGAAATTTGGAAGAGGTGACAAAATTACGACAGTATTAGTCCCACACACTAACCACTACGTCACGGTGTTCACACAAAAATAAGGATCCCAAATTAAAATTTGAATTTAGAATTTCATTATTTGAAAATTGAAAAAGTTACAGGCTGGTAAAGTGGGGTGGTAAAACATAAGGGTGCGTCCTTCTTGACACGATTCCAACCCTTCTGGCGATCAGAACAAAAATAGGAAAAAAAAGATTCTTAATCAGTAAGAATGTCGCTATCGTCTGAACTACGGAAATAAAAAAAATGATTTTTTGCACTTTTTTCCAAGTTTTTAATTTTTACAAATAGTATATAACAAGTATAGTATATTTTTACATAATTCTAGTTCCAACGATAGAGGGATATATAAAGAAGTTCCACGCCAAATTTCAAGTTAATTGGAACACTAGAACAAGACGTCAGACGTCTTGGAAAAAGTAGATTCGAGAAAAAACGCGTTTAAAGAAATACGTTACAACGACCTTCACCTAGAGACTTTCTGAGAATTCATGGTGTATAAGAGACTTTCTGTAGGATAGTTTAGGAAACGTTTGGAGGATACATTTTTGAAGATCTAATCGTTAAAAATATGAAATAAAAACAAACGATTTTTTCAAAATTCTAGACCCCCATATAAGCGCATATTAATAAAAATTACATTAAATTCGAAAGTATACATGAATGAATAATAAACAAAAAAATTAAAACAAATCAATATAATACCTTTAATATTGTTAATTTTTTCTCTTATAAACATACATATGTATATATGTATTTGTGGTATGTGTGTATTGTTTTTAAGTACCTATTGAATATTCTATTTACAATCTGAATAGGATTTTCTTTATTAGGTTTTGTTCGAAGAGTCTCTCTCTATTTAGTGGTAAATTTCACAAACTTTATTCTCTTCATTCTAAATTCACTATCTCGGTTAAACTTTGTTCATGATTTTAAAGAATTAAAATTTCAGACTCAACTAATCCAGCTATGCCGCATGACACTGGAAAAAACGCGATACAACGTGCAATTTGGAAACAGTTTCTCCGAACTATTCCAAACATGCACCGGATTTCGGCTAGGAGATGCGCTGTCATGTGACTTCTTCAATATTGTGCTGGAACAGATAGTGCGCAGGGCAGGTGTAAGCACGGAAGGCACTGTAAGAGGCTTTCACGGCAATTAAAGAACAGGCGAAACGAGTTGGCCTTGAAGTGAATGAGGACAAAACCAAGTACATGTTGTCAACAAACAAAGAAACATCTGTCCACCGTCTGAACAAAACGTCACTGTTGGCAACAGTAACTTCGAAGCGGTTAAGGAGTTTACCTACCTCGGAGTAAACATCAACTCCACGAATAACACTTTAGTGGAGATTCGATGAAGATTTACCCTCGGAAACCGCTGCTACTTCGGTTTGGCAAAACAAATGGGTTCAAAACTCCTAACTCGGAAGACAAAATGCATACTCTACAAAACATTGTTTGGTATACTGTATGGAGCCGAGTGTTTGACGATAAGCAGAAAAGCAGAGCAGATTTTGAATACTTACGAGAGAAAAATTTTTCGTCGGATATTCGGTCCCGTATACGAGGAGGGCGAATGGAGGAGAAGATATAACCGCGAACTCTATGAGCTGTACCAAGATATGGATGTAGTCCGAAAAGCCAAAATACGTCGACTCTCGCGTCGACTACACTGGCTCGGCCACATCGAGCGAATGGACAACAATGCTCCAGCAAAGAAGATCTTCGAATCATAGCCCCCAGTTTTGAGAGGACAAGGAAGACCGAACCTCCGATTTAAGGTTTAAGACATCTGGAAGCAGCGTGCCTGAGATCAAAAAGAGTGAAAGGCTGCCGTGCCTCAGGCAGAAACTCTTCACGGGTCGGGAGCCCGTTAAGTAAGTTAAATTGCAGACCCAAGCAGTTTTAGGACTTTGTCTATATATAATGTAGTATGTTTATTATACGAGTAGAGTACCTACTTACCTTATTCTGCCTTCTCTTTTGTGTGAGAAGGCATTCCTCTCTATGCTCGCTGTTAGCTTCACATTCTTTACAACAAAGTGGCCATCCACAATGTTCACAGAGGACATAATTTTCTTCATCGATAGCATTTAAGCAACCTAAACATACAGCTCCAGTAACTTGAGATGGTCCCCGGGTAAGCGGTAATTCTTTTAATATGATTTCATACGGCTTAATTTTTCTATTTGTTACAAGATGTCGGCCTAGTTTTTCATTTTGATCAATCTGAAATAGAAATGCATTTTATAACATTTATAAGTAGTTGTTTATTAAATTTTAAATACTATAGATAGAAACATACCTTTAAAAAAGTTAAAAAATATAGTGTTCGTGGTGAAGAAAGAAAATGGTTTGTAAATGGAATCCTATCACATCCAAAAGAAGTAGAACTCGGAGTACTTCAACGAACAGTACACCCGTGGACAAAAAAACCCTCGCATTCGAAATAATTTGTATTCTCTCCTTTCCGATGGGAGCCAATTTATATATGGTGAAATAATTTATAAGCATATATTTTTTTAGTTATTGCCAATATTATCTGAATATCCTTCAAGACTACTGGTAAGCGCTCTGTATTTTGTTTATTTGGCAATAAGTCACAATGGGTTCGTTTTTTCAAAGATTTGAAATGGTGTTAGCTCTTGAAGAGAAAGCGTATATTGTTGCTTTGCGTAAGGAAACAGTATCAATTCGTGAATTTGCTAATCGACTAGGGTCTAATGAATGGAGTGTGCGAAACATTTTGAAAAATTTTCAACTAGAGAGCTCCATTGCTCGGAAAGCTGGAAGCGGAAGGCCCAGAAGGACATCTCCTAGAGATCAGCGTCTGATCTAGCGAATTTGTTTAAAGAATCAGTTTGTATATACTGGGGATATTAACTGGTCACTCCAGAAGCAAAATGGGAAACAATAAATGATCGGACAGTATTAGTCTAAGAGCCCGCAGTAAATTTTGGACGTAAGAGGCAACCACATGAATTCTACTTAAATATGTAGCTATGATGCCAACAATTTCAAATATGCCAGTCTGGCAGCACAAAATGGCAGCTAAAGGGTGTAACTGTATATCAAATATCGCTATTATTCAAAACAGGAATAATTGGTGCAACCATTTGAAACTATTAGAAAATAATAGAGTATGACGCCCTCAGCACCAATACATGTATCCAAGACGTTTGAGGTGTAGCCAAGACTCTGCCAGACGCAACGGAAATGCGTAAGAATTCCAAATTTTGAATAATCAATGCAACCGAACCAACTTTTCGTGTAACATATAATATTACAACATGAATGCAAATATGAAGGTCCAAGACGTTTTGGGTGTCGCTAAGGGCTTGCCAGACGAAGTCAAAATATTCACAAAATGCAATTTTGGAATAATTGATGCAACCACCTAATTTTTTTTCAGAACTTAGAGTTCAACTCCCTGATTACAAATATGTAACTCCAAGACGTTTTAGTTGTCGCCAAGTCCTTGCCAGACGAATCCTTACGATCGAAGATCGCTTAATGTTTGTTTTATAACTATAAACACAAAACTTGTAACTTAGTCTGAAATAATTGATGCAACCACACAAAAGTTCTTCAAAACATACAATGTTATACCAGACACATAAACACATAAGTCCAAGACGTTTTACTTGTCGCCAAGTCCTTGCCAGACGCTCTCAAAATAAAAATGCACTGAGCTCATCAGCCCTCACAAAACATAGGAGCAGAACTTGAATAATTGACGTAACCACACAAAACTTTCCCAAAACATAGAATACAACTCCTTGCATAAAATTATATAGGTCCAAGACGTTTTCCATGTCGCCAGGACCTTGCCAGACGTTATTGTTATTCGGGAAGAAGTTCCAGAACCTAAGAGCTTCCAAGAAGAGGCGACACTCGTATGATGTTGTATTTGTCATTTTTGCCAGTGGGTTCCTCTGTTATTATCGTAAAATTTCCAGATACGGATGTTCCTGTTATTGCTGTATACAATCTCCCATTCCTGCATGACATTAAATTATGGATAGAAGTTGGAACATTATCCAAAAACTCTCTGAGATACATAAATGTCAACTCAGTTTCTAAAAGTTTGGGACCGATGCTTTGTGCTGCTTTATCTGGGTTTCATAGCTTTACTGGATGTGATTATACTACATCCTTTTTCAAAAACGGGAAAATTAAGCCTTCTGCAAAACAGACCGGACCTACAACTAACTTTTTCTAAGCTTGGGAGTGAAACAAATATTGACGAAGAGGATGTAAAAAATAGAAACTTTGATTTGTGCTATACACAAAACTGGAGCATTGTCTGTAAATCAAGCCCGATAAGAAATATTGTATAAAACCTGGAAACCTACATCAACGAAGATTTTCGAAATTTATTGCATTCTCTTTTTATTCTTAGTTGTTTATTGCAAGTTTTGAAGGAAGAAAAGAAGAAATAAAGCAACATTACTGCAACAGATATGTAGAACCAATTATATTTGCAGCATTTGGAAGAATGCAGTAAGAAATCAGCAACTTGAATTTACACCGGAGGAAAATGGTTGGGTACTATTGCAAAATGTGCTTAAATCCAATGGTTGGAGGGAAAAGTTGGGCCTGGCAGCATACAAGATGTAATGATATTGATGTCAATGTTGTTGAAACCAGAGAAGATGACTCTTATCATCTTATCTCAATTCCTCTGATGAATCTGAAGAAGTATGAGGAGGAATACTGTTTATTTTTTTTTTAATGAAATAACAAATTTTCAACGATTTTCGATAGTTCGAGAGCGTCTGGCAAGGACCTGGCGACATGGAAAACGTCTTGGACCTATATAATTTTATGCAAGGAGTTGTATTCTATGTTTTGGGAAAGTTTTGTGTGGTTACGTCAATTATTCAAGTTCTGCTCCTATGTTTTGTGAGGGCTGATGAGCTCAGTGCATTTTTATTTTGAGAGCGTCTGGCAAGGACTTGGCGACAAGTAAAACGTCTTGGACTTATGTGTTTATGTGTCTGGTATAACATTGTATGTTTTGAAGAAGTTTTGTGTGGTTGCATCAATTATTTCAGACTAAGTTACAAGTTTTGTGTTTATAGTTATAAAACAAACATTAAGCGATCTTCGATCGTAAGGATTCGTCTGGCAAGGACTTGGCGACAACTGAAACGTCTTGGAGCTACATATTTGTAATCAGGGAGTTGAACTCTAAGTTCTGAAAGAAAAAATTAGGTGGTTGCATCAATTATTCCAAAATTGCATTTTGTGAATATTTTGACTTCGTCTGGCAAGCCCTTAGCGACACCCAAAACGTCTTGGACCTTCATATTTGTTGGTTCGGTTGCATTGATTATTCAAAATTTGGAATTCTTACGCATTTCCGTTGCGTCTGGCAGAGTCTTGGCTACACCTCAAACGTCTTGGATACATGTATTGGTGCTGAGGGCGTCATACTCTATTATTTTCTAATAGTTTCAAATGGTTGCACCAATTATTCCTGTTTTGAATAATAGCGATTTTTGATATACAGTTACACCCTTTAGCTGCCATTTTGTGCTGCCAGACTGGCATATTTGAAATTGTTGGCATCATAGCTACATATTAAAGTGGAATTCATGTGGTTGCCTCTCACGTCCAAAATTTACTGCGGGCTCTTGGTCTAAATGCTTCGAAGACATCTGGATCCTTCCGCTTGACATGATTATTGACAATAAACCAGGCTTTGAAAACCATATTGGTTATAATTATTTTTATTTATGTAAGAAAATAGGGAAACATATTGGATTTATAAAACGAATAAGAAAACAAGTAAAAACATCAACTGTGATTAAAATTTATAATGTGACTGTTAAGCCTCATTTTGAGTATTGTTCAACTGTGCTGTTTTTGTGTTACGAAAACCAAATAGGCAGATTACAGATTCTACAAAATGAAGCGATGAGGGGTATAAGTGCAGTAGGTATACATAGGTATGTCAATTGTGTCTATGTTAAATATGCTGAAATGGTTGTCTGTGTGAAACAAAGAGTTGTGATGAATATGTAAGTTTTTGTATTTAAAATAAAAAACAATATAGGTAATGCCAAAGTAGGAATCTTTCAAAATATATTCGTTGCATAGGTGAAATCCAATCATACGCGTTGCACGGCGTCTCCACGAGACATTATTCATGCCGAACATACATATCTTGCGAGCACAATAACAAGATGGCGGAACGAACCTCAAATTTTATGTGGCAGGGATTTCATGTCTCGCCATTTCATTTGAATTCAGTTCACAGTGAAGAGATGTCGATGCCACAAAATAAATATGTTCAGTGTATTACTTATTACACTTAAAATGTTAAAAGAGTTAAAAAAAAAAAACATTGAGAAAACAAGGAAACTTAAATTCTGAGTTAATCTGGGTTATTTATTATTCATCAACTTTTAGAATAAAAAAAAATGATTTGCAAAAGTATCTCATGAAAATGTTTTTGATAATCACAAAAAAAAAATGGTCGACTAAAAATTGGGTTGTCAGAGGTTAGTGGCGGGGTGAAGGCTGCCAACCCAATGTATTCAAGTTCTATTTAAGATCCTCTATCGAATGAATACTCACTCATTGTTTTTTTTTTATGCCTATGAAAATAAAAACAAAAATGCACCGGAAGTTACCATTTTTATTTGTCCCTGGGCAAAAAATTCAGACAACCTTTAGCGATTTGTCATCATCTAGATCTAGAAGCAAGCTTTCATTTTATATTCAACTAATTTGTTTTTTATGCTTTAGGACATCACGCGGTCGGCTCTTGGACTAAATCGACTGCCTTCGAATGTGAAGTAACCAACCCAAAAGCTAATAAAAAAAATGTTGTTGAATTTGTTAAAACGAATGTCTTAAGTTAAGAATTATACAAATAATGAATGTATGTACATACATATGTACCTCTACCTAGATCAATAATAGCTTGCAAAGCTAATAAAAATGATTATTCTCTCACATAGTAGCAAGATGTTCCACAGAGCCCAAACCTTCGTATACACCAATCATAGGTACCTTCCGGCAAATGGTCCGAGAAGAATGAAATTCTATTCTGTATGAAAAACAAAACGACAAAACTCGATAATAGCAAAATTTTGCAGATGATACTGTGATTTTGTTATCCTAAAGCTGCCTACACCTATTTATTTATTTACTTATTTATTTATTTATTTATCTATTTATTTAAGAAGTAGTGTAACATAGTTTTTTTTTCCGAGGGTAGGTGAAATTCTTCCACTATGAGAATAGCAAGCGCTTGCTCATAGTAGTGTCAGATTCTTACTGACCAAAAACACCACCCTTCGATATAAATTTGTTAGGTACTGCAACTAAGTTATACTACTTATCAAGCAATTTTTCTATCACGAAATATAAACGTTTGGCAGGTTACTTTCCAATGAAAGATCCTGCATGTTCCGCAATTTAGATGCGTTAATCCTTATCTCGCCAAGTCAAAAGGTTTCGTCCTTTGTAGTCGGCGCAATAAATTGCTCTCATCCAGAATTAGTAGGACTGTATTGTTAACATGTCCGATTAGTCGGTTTCTATGCTTTCGCGCGAAGCTTCTAGTTTCAGCTTCGATTGTCGCAATTCCGAGATCCCTGTGGATATCGTCGTTTCTAATATACCACGGTGCTTGGACATAAGCACTTTATTTTGAAAGGTCTGTAAAATATTGGCATTTGTTTTCTTGGTACAACCCCAAAGTTGTATACCGTAGGTCAACACCGGCTTTAGCACTTGCTTGTATAAAAGCAGTTTGTTCTCCGTGCTGAGGTGGGAATGTTTCCCGATCAACCAGTACATTTCTCTATATTTGATATCTAGTTCTTTACGTTTAATTTTCACGTGCGAATTCCACTTCAGCTTTGCGTCAAGTGTCATTCCCAAGTATTTGGCTTCATTTGCAATGGGTATTCGGGCAAAATTTATAAAAATTGGCAAGTCATTAATTTTCTTATAAGTGAAATTCACGTGAACAGATTTAGTTCCGTTTAGGGCGATCCGCCAGTCCCTCGTCCATTCATTTACTTTATTCAATGCGTTTTGCAGTTTGGCAGTCGTTTCCTCGATTGTTTTACCTACTGCTAGGATAGCGGTGTCGTCGGCAAACGTAGCAAGCATAGTGCCATCTTCTTTCGGTATATCACGAGTATATAACAGATAGAGAAGCGGCCCCAGAACGCTTCCTTGCGGTACGCCGGCCAAAATTTCTTTGAGCTCTGAGTATTCGTTTCCATTTCTAACACGGAAGAGTATATTCCCGAGGTATGAATTCAGAATTTCGTATAGGTATACGGGGAGTACTTGTCGTAATTTGAATTTCAAGCCATCGTGCCACACCTTATCAAAGGCTTGCGAGACGTCAAGAAATACGGCTGAGCATATCTTTTTTTCTTCTAGTGCTTTTTCGATTACGTTAGTTATTCTATGTACCTGGTCAATCGTTGAATGCTTACTTCTGAACCCAAACTGGTGGTCAGGGATTAGATTATTTTCTTCTATAACCGGTTGGAGACGCCTTAGTAATATCCTCTCGAAAATTTTGGATACGACTGGAAGAAGCGAGATTGGTCTGTATGATTTTACTTCATATGACGGTTTTCCTGTTTTTAAAACCATTATGACTTCCGAAACTTTCCATTGGCTCGGCACGTATTTTAATCTGAGTGCAGCATTTATAATATGGAGAAGCTTAATTAATGCTCTTCTAGGTAAGGCTTTGAGAATCTCTCCGGTAATCAAATCATAACCAGGAGCTTTCTTAGGTTTTAGTTCCGCGATCTCACGTTCGAGTTATCTAAGCGTCGCAGATCTGCGCTTTAAATCGTCAGACGGTGGCACTACCATCCTTGTGATGTTGATGTTGTCATGAACCACTTGACCAACGTTCGGTTTAAAGGTTTCTTCCAAATGGGCGGCAAAAATATCCGCTTTTTCTGTATCTTCCTTTGCCCATTCATTTTGATTTATTTTAAGTGGAGGCGCAGGGATTTTGGGCCTTTTGGTGCCTTTTACGGTTTTCCAAAGGGAATAATTGGAATCTTTTTTCGCTGTTAAACTTTCAAGGTAAGAGCCTATCGCACGATTTTTAAAATCCTTAATGCTATTCTTCAACAAATTGCAGAGACGATTCAGATATGCTTTATGCTGTGGAGCACGACCCTGTTGCCATCTTTTACGCGCTTTTCTTTTTTCCCTGATTAATTCTTTTATTTCAGAAGGATATCGTAGACCGTATTTGTCCGGCGTTTTTCTTGGATTGGGCGTATTATTCCAAGAGGCGAGCTGTACTATCTCAACGAAGCGATCGACTTCAACCTCGAGTTCATAGGGTGTCGTAAGCGGTACTCTAAGTTCAACATTTGCTTCGATTTCGTTCCTAAAGCCTTCCCAGTTAGTTGTTCTACCAGTTAATTTCGCTGGCTCTCGGTTATATACTAGTTTTTCGCTCAATATCAAAATAACTGGGGAATGATCAGACGACAGATCAAAGCTCTCTTCAACTTTTATGTGGTTGTTAGATATTCCTTTCACCACGAAGAAATCGATCAGGTCAGGTATTTTCAAAGTATCAGCTGGCCAGTAGGTCGGTTTGCCCGTCGAATGGAAATCACAACTGTACTCCATACCTGCCCCATAGAGCATTCTACCTTTTTGCGAGATGTATCTATAGCCCCAGAACGTATGTTTCGCGTTAAAATCGCCGCCAATTATGAAATTAGGTTTCAGCGATTTAAATAAGTTAGTAAAATCACTTTTTCCAAGCGCGGAATGCGGTGGATAGTAAATAGATGAGATTTTAATAGTACGCTGACTATTTTTAACTCGAATTGTGCAAAGTTGCAGAATTTCAAGCTCTATCTTTAGGTCTTCGCATTGTTCAATGCAGTCTTTAATAAACAAGGAAGATCCGCCTCCCGCTTTACCCGAAGGGTGACAAGCGTGGTAATCAGTATAGCCTTTTGTTTTTAAATGCGATTCCTTTTTTAAGTGAGTTTCAGAAATCAAGCAAATGTCAATATCTTTTTCTCGCATGAATATTTCTAATTCGTCAAGTTTTTGCAAAAGTCCGTTTGCATTCCAAGTACATATTTTTAACATTCTTTTTCCATTCATATTCTAGTTGAAGTACGCGTTTTCCGTGAATAACTCTCGAGCTTAACCAACCTATCGAGAATAATTTTATTTATTTTGCTTTGCTCTTCAAGTTTCCCGAGAATAATTGAGAAAACTTGAGAAGCAGGGTCCGTCGGGATTTCGAGGTTTTTTGATTTTTCGGATACTGCAGCCTGGGCGTAGGTCTGCACTCCTGCTGTCCGAGGGGTATTACCCGATGTCTTTTCTAATGGCTTTTCATTACAGTTTATTTTAAGACCAGAAGTCGAGGGCTTTTCTGCTGTCACCACCTTCTTCCGCTCTGAACCCGGTGGTTTTTGTTTGCCTACGTTCTCCTGACCGATCTTACAATTTGCCTTAGTTAGCGGTTTTATTATTTTATTTTGAGGCTTATGGAGTGTATCTCTTCGTTTTTGCAACTCCTTGGCTACTTCACAGCCTCTATAATTTGCCGGGTGCTTTCTCTTACAATTAGCACAGATTGCAGAGGCTTGCTTGTTTACTCGACAGTCTTGGGAGAGGTGATTTCCGGCGCATTTCACACACCGTGGTTCTTTTCTGCAATACGTTTGCGTGTGATTGAATCCTTGGCAACGTTTGCACTGCGGAATTATTTTTAAATTTCTACGCATGGGCTCGATTTTGACCACGATATTCAATATGGTTTTAATTCGATAAATATCGTCGATACTATCAGCTTTATCGAATGTTAGCATAAAAAGCGGAAGTCCACGCCTTACCAAGATGTCTTTATCTATTTCGGATTGTTGCTTCTACTTCTTGATGATATTAACGGCATCAAGAATTTTAAAGCCCTTGTCTTGAAGGTCGCTCATAACCTCTTCTTTTGTGCACGAGTGGTGAAGTCCCCTTGCTACAACACGATGTGGCTTTCTGACTTGATTTCGAAAGTATACCACTGAATCTTATATATATTAAGTTTCTGGGACATGTAACATAGTTGCAAATGCATATTAAGATTACAATAATCTTGTAAGTTTGTGCAATGTTTAAAGTAGGTGAAGTTACTTATGCTGGGTTTCCACTTTTCGATTTGAAATTGACAAACGACGCATTTTTACGTCAATTAGAAAATTGGCAATCACTCTTTCTGTTGAAACCGAGCATGTGGTTATATTGGACACTAGCTGACCTGTACTCGCCTTGCTTCGCCCGCTTCCCATGTTTTTTCTTATTTTCAAAACTTGGCCTACATATTTCCTCATATTTAAATGCTTTTTGTGGTAAGTCCAAATGATTTTTCGAAGTTGAAGTGTTAAAAAAACAATGTTTTTAACTTTCTAACATGCCAGGAAATCGGAAACTGTCTGGTACCTACTTTGTATAACAAATTATTCTGTTATTAATTAATGTTCATTTAAAGGTTTTTTTCTTTCTGTTTTTTTTTTTGTTAACTTCCACTATGATCTATGAATAAATGCGTTTTCAACAAAAAGGGATAATCGTTCTAGCTCGAATTTTATCAAAAATCCCTCTAACTTGCACCAATTTTAATCGCCCGTGAAAATTCGACATAAAGGGATTTGACTGTACATAATATTACTGTCTCCACCGAGTGCAGATTCGAGATCATATTGAATGCGTTTGCTTTTGGAAAAAAATAAAAAAAATGGAATTGCAATGAAGTGGAAACCCTCCCCCCACGTAGAAGGAACCTTCCCCTGAGTGCGCACAGCAACAATGTTTTTTTTGCACATGCCCCAAGTTTTATCGCAAACGGATGAGCGATGCGCGAACGCATAAAATTCGAACACACAAACACTACTTTTAATATATATACGGCATACCTATATAGGTACCTACTTATTGACGTCACCCACAGCTGCACGGCTGTTGTCTGCGGTCTCCACTGATGGAAAATTATTGGCGAACATTTCATGAACTATTTTGAGCATAGCTCAGCTCCAGTATAACGCCGAAGGATGATTTATACCTCAAATGAATCAGTGGAAAATTTACTAAATTCACCTATTTTTTTTGTTTTTCAATCCGATAAGCTACTATTGAGCTAGGGCTGAATTATTATAATTTTCGTTACAGATATGCAGTGTTTTTCAATATTTTGCTAAAACCAGATCATTTGGGGGGATAAAAAGTATAACAAATGTTGACCAAGAACATAAGCAATCACTATGTCAAGTTTCATCAACATTCGTCTATTAGTTTCTGCGTTATATGCATTCAAACAGTTCCAAAATAAAAAACAAACAACACAGAAAAAAAAACCTGCGCACACACGAAATTATCTCCCCTGGTCGTTGGTAAAATCCAACGATCTAAGCTTTTCTTGAATTGTGTGTCATTTTTAATTGATCATTAATTTTAATTTAATGCTTATTGTTCTGGCCAATAACTCACACAACACCCTTTACTTCCATACCAGTATATCCTCCCTTAGAAATTCTCTCTACACCCCTCCGCCCTAAGTGTTAGTATAAGTTTCCCTCTTCTGTAAATTAGTAATTGTTAGTTCTAAGTCTTAGTTTAAGTTTCGTAGTTTGTTTAAGTCTTAGTTTGTTTAAGTTTGTTTAAGTTTGCTTGTATTAAGCTAAATAAATAAATAAATAAACTCCTGTATAACGTACGAAGATGATTTATATCTTAAAATGTTTGTACAAAATTGAACTTTATAATAAAAGGAATTCCATTCCCATCGGCCAAGGCATTCTAAAGCTAGGAGCTTGAAGGTATTCATAAAAATAATCTCTGCCCAGATATCAGCTTAGATTTCCGCTTCTGGATAGCAGATAACGAAAATATCCTATACAGGTGGGCCTCACTTAACACGTACTTTGTATAGCACGGCCTCGTTTTAACACGGTTCACTTTTTGCGACATATTTTCGTTTATCACGGTTCAAAGCCTTATTTTACACGGTTTTTGAAACCATTTTTTTCTCGATAAGTTGTTCCAACTATGCATATGGGCATACACGTAGAACATACTAGTTTTGTCAATACGTACATCAGGGACGTGCCGTGATGTTCTAAGCAGGGTGTTCTCCACTTTTTTTTTTTTTTTGTTAGATAATAACGTATTTCTCAGGACCACGACGAGGGCGTTAAGCCAACAAGGCCTACAAAATAATTTATTAAGAACGGGGCAACCACACAATTTCCAGTCTTTCTTCCGAATTTAATTGAGAAAATGGTTTCTTCAATAAATTTTCAATAGCACATCGACAGGTCATATTTTTCTCTTATACGACATGCATATCTAAGTACTGTCAAAATGCGATCAATGATTATTAGCCGTGTTTTATTTGTAGCGTGTAAGAATAAACATGTTTCCGCAACAAGTTATCAATGTAAAGATTTGAAGAAAAAAACACGCATATTGTTGTGCTGCTTTTTGCTTTCGTTTTAGTCGATTGGAGTTCTACAAATATAGAGCACATCGAAATCGAACAATACCCAGCAGGAAAGGAAAAGGTATAGAATATTGATTCCAGAATCCATTATTCTTAACACAGACTATGTCCTAGGAAAATAATCGATTACCTGAAAGTGGTTTAAGAATGCATCATAGAATTCATTCTTTGTAATGTATTATATAATTCGTGCATTTATAATTAGTTACATAATGCATTTCTCCGACATAAATTAAAGAAATGTATTCAGCTTTAAATAAAAAGTACACTGTTTCGTTTTAAAATATTTTATTACAAAAAATTCTGGGATAAAATTAACAAGGAATTTAAATACAAAAAAAAAATATTAATAAAATAAAGCACACACAAAGCACAAAGTTTTTTTTTGTTAATTGTCTTCGCCAATCCGTTTAGAATACATTTCTAATTTTTTTCACTCCTCGCTGTCACGCGTTGCAACACAAAATAAGTTTTTCATGCGTTTTTAAATATAAAACGCGAAATTTGTAGACGACATGAAGGCGCCGACAGACAACACTGTAACCGAAAAATCGTTAAATTCAAAAACACTAGATTACATTTCCTGCAGATGTGGGAATATACGTGGTAATCAATTTGCTTTGTTATTATATGCAGGGCCGGACCTTACATAGGAGCGAGTGGCGCAGCCGCGCCAGGCACCAGAAAGCAAGAGGCGTAAAAACTAAAAAAATTACTATCCAAAAAACAGATCTACTCGTTTGCTAATATGTATTTATATTCTTCACAAACTAATATTTCTCACCGTACTTCTCAAATAACAATACACACATTTCAATCACTGTACTTTAAAAAGTCCACACACATTAAAATCACCAAATTTCCATATAAATATGCACATAATGTTTTTTTTCTATCCCTTCCCGTTCCCACAACATTTCATTCTCTTTCTCTCCATAGCTGCTAATTGGTATAACAGACCAGTTAGCAGAATTTTTATCTGTACCCAACTACAACCAGAGGCAAACATTTGTCTCTGCTGCAACCATAGTAGACTCTGTTGTTTCATATTAAATATCCAGTCGACCCTTCAGCCAAAAACGAAATTTTCACTGCCAACATGCTGTGGAGCAGTCTTATCATACCGCTCCATTTGCGCCTACCAAAATCCATACAAATCATCAAACATGTCGGAAGTTGTGGAGCAGGATTCAAATTTTGCGCCAAGGCAATGCGCCTACCTAAAACGATGCGAACTTCAAATTTGGTTTCGCAACCTTGTTCGATATATCAAAACGTTCGATTTGACTGAAGAGAAAGAGAGTCAAACTCAGTTCATACGTAGTAAAATTTATTGTTACATTATATATGTACAGATCGCGACAGAAAGATAGCACATTTGCTTTTTTTTTGGATCCCTTTTGCATTGTCGTGTTTTCAACCAATAAAAAATCATTTCCTTCTTATATGTTGTGCATTTAACATTTAATTGATAACAAAACAAGACTACATAAAAAAATTGTAACCTGCGGTTACGAAAACAAAAAAAATTATTCAATTCAGAACATTAGCACTTTAAGTGGTAGATAGCACATTTTTAAAAATATTGAAAATTAGTATGTAATATATTTAATGCCTTGATTCTCCTTGGCTTCGATTATAGTAGATTGTACGCTTGTAGAAAGTAGAAAGTAGAAAGGAGCAATTAACTTTAGTAGTTAGAGTGGACCAAAATACGAAAAAGTTTAAAATTAGAGAATATTTTTTGGGATTGTTGTGAAAAACACAACTGGGTCTGGCTTAACTGATTTAGTTTTGAATGAACTTGCTGATTTGGATATTCTATTAGTGAATTGTAGAGGACAAGGGCATGATAATGGTACTTATATGAGAGGGAAACATTGTGGTATGCAAACGAGAACTAAGGTTTTGGAACCTAGAGCTTTGATGATGTTCAATGCTCTACTGATGCAGTTGCATTCTTCGATAAAGTTGAGAGTATCTATGTTTTCTATTCAAGTTCTGTAGACAGATAGTCGTTTTAGACAAAAAAACATCTTAGTAGTTTGACTCTTAGGCTGCGGTTATACATATATGTAGCAAGCGTGTAATACAAGCGCTTAGCTCGCGTTTTAAATTATCAGAGCATTTTATCTCGCACTTGCTCGCGCTTGTAAAAATTTGTTACCAACCACCATGCTCTAATAAAATGCATTTAATTTAAAGCGCGAGCAAGCGCTTGTATTACACGCTTGCTATATAACCGCAGCCTTAAGCAGAATAGATGCAATAAAACCACTAAAAGTATACTTGGGAGATGTTTATAGGCTCTTGTTGAAATTTCAGAAAATTATGATCAAAGAGTCTAAAATATGCCACAATCTCTTGGTAGTAAGCTAAGCGAATTTAAATTTATTGTTTTTGCCTTAAGCTTGCAGTTGAAATTTTGTGTTCAATGAAAAAGTTTTTAGTCGAACTAAGAACTAATGACAAGTTTTTTTTTTGAATTTGTAGATAAGGCGAGACTTATAGCAAATGAAATTAAAGTTCCTTTTCCAGTAATTTCAACAACGGTCCCGAAAAAAAGTAGTTCAGTTTTCCTATGAGGATAGGAATGAGGTAATTTTAGACCATCAAGAAAGATTTAGGGTTGAATTTTATGTTGAAGTCAACGCGTCAATTACTCTCTCTCTTCGGGAGATGTGGAAAAGATCAAACATGTTTTAAGTTGCTTTTGGGGCGCTTATTTTTTTTCCTGCGCCAGGCGCCAAAACTGTTAAAACCGGCCCTGATTATATGACATTACCACGTCGATTCTTTTGGATACATTATATTTCTCATCTATAATAACTAATTATGTATTCGATTGTCCAAGTAATACATACCGTACTTTCCTGCTGGGTAACTATACTATCAAGAGAAGAGAATCGAACAAAATTCAACCAAACAAACGTTAACATGGGAGAAAACAGAATATGAAAAGCAACATAATACCCACAGCCACAGTTAACATCTTCATCACTAAAGAAAAGGATAGAAAATGTGTTGTATCGAGCCTATGGGTGCGCAGTTTAATGGAGAACTCAAATTGATGCGAATGCGAAGTAAAACAGAATATGAGAAGCAACATCATACCCACAGCTAACATTTCCATTCCCAGCAGGAAAATACGGAATGTGTTACTTGGAGAATCGAATACATAATTCGTTATTATAGATGAGAAATATAATGCATTCCAAAAGAATCGACGTGGTAATACCATATAATAATAAAGCACATTGTTTACCACCTAGATTCCCATATCTGCAGAAAATGTAATGTAGTGTTTTTTGAATTTAACGATTTTTTGGTTACAGTTGTCTGTCGGCGCCTTCATGTCGCCTCAAATTTTGCGTTTTTATTTAAAAACGCATGAATAACTCATTGTGTGTTGCAACGCGAGACAGTAAAGAGTGTAGTATAAAATAAGGAAAATGTATTCTAAACGGCATTGGCGAAGACTATTAGCCAAAAAAAGACTTTGTGCAAGTGAACTGTTAAAAGAAAATATATGTATTAATAGTAATTGTGCAGAAGAAAGTTCTATTTCCCAAGAAGTAAGTTGTGTAGAAAGTGCTGAAACTGAAGAAAGTTTTGGGAAAATTGTCGTGGAAGAACTAATAATGAATTACAATTTTGAGGGGATAAAAGGAAAATCATCATTTAAAGCTTTCGAAAACTTAAACCAGGCAATGTATGGTACGTACACCTTTTAATTGTTCACATATTTTATTTCTCCATTATATTAACATATGTCTATTTTCAATTGCAGAGGTCCTAAAACGTGAAGGATTCACCCAGAAAGAATATGCCACCGAGATTAAAAAGGCATTTCACCTTATAAAAGTACGGCAGTTAAAAAAAATCCACTTTGATAAGAAAAAAGCAAAATGAGTTGAGCTGTTTTTTTTTTAGTTTTGATTTTGAATTAGTTACGTTGAGTTTGATTTTGATTAATAATATGTTTTTGTGTTTTAAATCCTATTTACTTTTATTCTTGTTTTTTTGTTGTTTGATAATAAAATATTTAAAATAAACTGTCTATTTTTCATTTAAAGCTGGATAAATTCTATAATTTATGTCGGAGAAATGAATTATATAACTAATTATTAATGCATTTATTATATAATACATTACAAAGAATGAATTATATAATGCATTCTTAGAACACTTTCAGGTAATCGATTCTTTTCCTAGGACATAGTCTGTGTTAAGAATAATGCATTCTGGAATCAATATTCTATACTAGCGATTGATTCCCCTTTCGATTCCAATAGATTACCTTTTCCTGCTGGGTTGCTAAAGAAAAGGGTAGAGATGTGTTGTATCCAGCCTGGGTGCGCAGTTCTCTAGAGAACCCAAATTTATGTTTTTGTACAGAAGATTGTTGAGACTTTGAATGTGGTAGAACATTTTTTTTGTATGGATTATGGATATTCCCTTTGGGTTGGTGCGCTAGTAAATGGAGAACAACCGGGCGAGTCGCCGTCAAACTGAATTTAATAAAAAGTTGGTTTAGATAGGTTGCTTTGAAAGTATGTATGTATGACGGCGCGCGCCGCTGAATTTACTTTCGAAAAGAGGAGTACATTTTGTTCGAGGTCAATTTGTGTTGAATGGTTTATATACATTTTGGTATTGCGATTTTGACTTCGGTGTTTAGTTTTGTTGATTTGGCTATGATGACGGTGCGGCACAACAGAGTGAACAAAAGTGGATATTAAAGCAGTATTTTTAATAGAGCATTTTTGAATTGCAACTCAATTAGATATTGTTAGCGCATGTATGTATATAAACAAAGAGAACACCTGCGCACCTTAGAATAAACGTCACTGATGTACATACATACATACACATTATGCCTTATGCATAGTTATGTATATTTGCTGTGTTTCTAAGAATTTCAACATACTGAAATAGGGGCTTCCCCATATTAACTGTGCCAACGCGATGGTATGTTTTTGTTTACTTTCTTATGTTTGAATTAGTAAAAGTTTTAAATAAAAATAATCTAAAAGTAAAAAAAAAATATTTTTGGTTTTTTTTTTTTGAGATTATGGAACGAAACTCCTCTTTTGCACTGGTTTCTTTTTTCTTTTAGCACGATTTTGTTTAACACAATATTTTTCAGGAACGTAACCCCCGTGTTAAGTGAGGCCCACCTGTACCTGTATTCCAGACATTTTGCAATCCAACTGTGAAAACCGGATTTAATTTCTTGCAGTAGTTTTTAAGACAAATGGGAACAAAGTCTTTGCAGTCGAAAAAAAGTTACATTTTTATTATAGTAAGGATTTTATGAAAGGAATCCATAGCTCTAAATGCTGTGGAGTGAGAAAATTGTCATATTTTTCGTTTGCGCATATTTAATTCAAGTAAATGAACCTGAAAAACGAAGTTATTTAAGAAGAATACTTATTTTGACAGATAAATTTCTCCTCTGCGGAGAATGTTGTTCCACTTAATAGAAAAATCTCTGCTGAGGCAGCGGAGGAAAATCTCTGAGGGTAAGTGGAACTCGTCTAATGATAAATAAGCAGTTTTTCATTATTTCCACTTGCCAATTTTCTAATTGACGTAAAAATACGTCACGTCGTTTATCAATTTCAAATCAACACGTGGAAACCACAATTAAAAAAACAAAAAAAAAAAACTATCAAAAATTATCAGTGAAAAAAAATGTAGTTAGAAGAAACTTAAACTCAAAAAAGAAGATTAATTGTGATGAATGGCCTTATGTGTAAGAAGATGTTTTTTTAAATGCTTTGCGTTTCTCGTCCCTCTCATTTCCATCGGAAGGCTTGAACTAGGAACTGGCGTTCTGATGATAAGCACGAGTATATTGGCTGGATTAATACAAATGTTCGCTCTGACGATGGGAATTGGGAACCTCACCTTATTGTAGGGGTAGTCTGGTTGCTGTGTTTGAATAATATCTTGAATGCACGTCAATGAAAAGTATTTCAGTACATTTTCGAAGGAACACCCAAAAATTGTTTTGCCATAGGACAAACAATGGTCGTATCTACCCAGGTTATATATGTATTGTGCAATGTTGTTGTAGAGTCAAGTTTGCCGAATAATTCGCAGCAGTTTAGTAGAATTAACAATAATAGGGTTTTTGCCTGGATCAATTTTGTTTTAGTTGGTATATAGGTACGCGAAGCCCAAAGAAGACGGATCAAGCCATAAACTTTGCCAATTTTTGAAGTAAATAATAATTTCGGACAGACTCAACATATGCGATGTTCGAATCCCGTAGCTGATAGATAACGATGGCTTTTGATTTGCTTGGGTTTAGGCAAAGGTTATTAGCCTGCGCCCAGTTTAGGATATTACAAAATTCTTGGTTCATTTTAAATGCCGCTGATTCTACCAAACTGGTAGGACATTGTATAAATAATTGCACATCATCTGCATACACGTGAACGCTGCGATGTTCTACAATGTTAGGGAGCTCGATAAAATATATTGAAAAAGAATGGGCCCGAGTATAGACCCATGACGGCTCGATCTTCAACGACTATGGATTGTTGCCTACCAGTGAGGTATGAAAAAACCAATTAAGTCGATGGGGTGGAAAAATTGAAATTTAGTCGATGGGCTGGAAAAATTGAAATGGCTTAACAATTAAGAGCACAACAGTTCGTGGTTAACCGTATCGAAGGCTTTTGAGAAATCGAGAAGGGTTAATAGGGTAAGTACTTTTTTATCAAAACCATAATATGTGCAGTTAGTGTAAAAAGTCTGGGAACATTAAATATCTTCTGCAAATTCATCTCATAACTAATTCCCTCATATTTCCATGTATTCACCCGGACGAAGGTGGTTTTTGTACTAAGAATGGGGAAAAGGGACCCAATGTCTTACCGGCCTATTAGCCTCACATCCTTTCTCCTGACGACCAATGGGAAGGTTGTCGACAACTACATACGGGAGGAAGTAAAATGCAGGTACCCATTAAACTACTGCCAGTATTTTACACCCTTCGTGGGTCCTGAACCATTCTACAGCATACGGCTGCACACCATAAAAGAGGAACTTCGATCACTGAAGAAGACAAACAGGAGCAAGTCCAGGACCAAAATTCAGAGTCCAAGACCGGCGAAAAAACTGCTGGGTAATTAGAACCTGAAGAGATTCAAAACAATCAGATAAAAACCCATGCAGAGTTTGCAATGAGTCCAGTGAAACCCCAGAACACATACTGGCGGGATGTGGGACATTAACCCAGAAAAGGTTCAAAAGCTTGGATAAACACCAACTTACAGTAAAGAATCTGCCACTCAGATCCCCAGTCTCCTGCTGCGATTTCTCAGGGAAATTGGCCTGGATGAGGTGCTATCGCTATGACCGGTGGAATTTTCACCTGCGAGGGAGAGAAAAAAAGCTCTACAATGAGTAAAGAGATGCCTACAGACTAGAAAAAAAATTGTTAAACTGAGAAAAGACGTCAAAACTCTCAGAGAAATCGCAAAAATTATTAACAAGTTCCACTCATCCGTTTAAAGAGTTTTAGGCAACTATTCAACCTTAGGAACATTTCTATCGAAATATAGATCCGGACGTCCTGAGCTACTCCCTGCAAGAGAAGAAATTGCTGTGGTAGCTGGATATATGTATATGTATAAGTGCTCCTAAAATATCAGCAGTAATTAACGGTATGTTTCAAAAGAAAGTGTCTAACATACAAAAAATAGGCTCCCTGAAGTTACGTCAAAAAGTGTTTTGGAAAAAGAACTAAAATAATTGTAGCGTAAAGTTTTTGTCAAAAACGCCAAAACCAAAAGGAAATTTCGCCAGAATGCAAGGAAATTATGCCACATTTTCGGAAAAAGCCAAACAGTAAAGCGGAAATTACGTCAAGAAAAGCTTACGTTTTTTGGTTTAATTTCCATTAAGAGTATGACTGAATAAGCCGCCAATTTGTAGAATTTGTACTTTAGAATTTAGACACCTTTATATTATACTGATACTGAACTACGTTATTTTTGAGGATAGGTAAAAGCAGTGGTTAGTGCGTCGGACTACTGAGCCAGCGGTCTTGGGTTCGAATCCCGCCGCAAACACATAAAAAGTTTTTCACAGTGCCCACCTCTTTCGAATGTCTGACAAGCATCAAAGAGTATCATTTGTCACGATTGAGCTTCTCAATTCGCCGTTCGGAGTCGGCAAAAAACTGTAGGTCCCTTCCATTCGTGCAAAAATATAACATGCACACACAAATGGTTGCGAGAAGCAGGCCCAGGTTCACCTCGAGCTGTAGCGCCAACTAAGTAAGTAAGTAAAAGCATGGGAATTACAGTAATTTTGCTACGACAATGCTCTTGAAACTAAGTATGTATGTTTGTAAAAGCATGTGAAGTTATGTTATTTTGCGACAAAACATAACATACATAATGAGTCGTAGAATGCAAGGTCTGCCGCTTTTTGATGTGTTAATATCTTAGCCCTCGGTATGGGCCTCACGAATTTCTCGCCGTCAGGCGTAACCCGTAAACAATCTTCGAAAAATCGTTTGGACTTACTAAAAACGCATATAAATACGAGTTTTGCAAATTAGAAAAATATGTGCAGGCGGGCGAAACAAGGCGAGCACTGGTCAGCTAGTATATGAATATAAACATCAAACAAAGATCTTGCAGCAAAATTACAGCTTTTGCAGATGATATGGCATTGACATTTGTAAATAGGTCTTTATTCAAATCGGTCATAGATCTGCATAATGACTTAGAAATCCTAAGACAATGGTTTGCAAAACATGAACTTTTAATCAGCGAAAAAACGAAAGTTATGGTTTGCAATTCAAAAGGAGATGACGTGTTTGACTGTGAGGTATTTTTTCACTCAACTGCATGTGCTAAATATAGTTTCTAAAATCACAGTTGTGGTAGAGCTAATTTTGATAAAAATGCCTCGTGTACTGCAGATTGCTTTAAAATAGCAACTGTTGATAAATTCAAGTACCTAGGAGTTTTAATGAACAAGAATTTAAACTGGAAGGCACACACAGCAGGGTTAAAAAGGTACATGATGGCTGTCACTCGCAATATATTTATGTTAAGACCATACTGCTCAGATTTATTATGGACTCGTGAGTGAAAAGTTGCAATATGGTATCTCAAGCTCGCAAAGCATATGCGGACGATATACGACACCCAGTTCGCAAACCAATTTGCGACTTTTCCGCATATCGTGTGAACACTTTCGCATATCATTTGTGTCAATTTGCGAGCGTATGCGATCATTTGCAAGCGTCCCAACCATATGCGAACGGACGAAAACCTTACATTGCATATGACCGCATATTTGCGAACAAATCCGAGATCTCAAAAGTTTGAAAATTTAGTTTGGGGTGTGTGTAGGTACTTTTTTTTATTTTTATCTTACATTTTGCTTTGGTTGGGTTGTGTTGTGAGTTGTGACAGTTAAATTGTGAAGATAATTATTAGGTCTGTTTGGTAACACGTTAGTTTTCGTAATACTTTATAAAATTACATAGAATCACATGAATTTGTGCCTGTTAACTCGAAAAAATCACGGTACATCGCAAGCTGAGAGCAAAATGAGAGCGTAAAAAATAAAGAGCGATGAAATTGTACGCAACATCTTTTTCTTGTGATGAGCTGGACAACTCTGTTAAATCAGGCCATCTGACAGTTTATGAAATCTCATAAATCTTCATTGTTAGTGAAAAACAAAAACAAATCGAAAGGTTTGATCAAAACTGTGTTTGTTAACTTTTGTGCAAGTTTCCTGTCTTTGAGTTATGCTCGCTTGTGCACAAAAAAGATACCAAACAGACCTATTATATGTAATAATCAATCCGTAGGCTACCTAGCGGTACGTGTAGCCATGTAATTATAGTCGAAATAGTAGGTCTCTTTGTCTTTGGTAACTTTTTTTTGCACAAGAAATTGAGACCTGTCAAATAGTAACATCGTCTCAAAGATAGAAAACTTGCACAGAAGTTACCAATCGCTTTTGAAACAACACTTGGTAAAAAAAATTGAGAGCCATGAAACTGTCATGATTCTATGAAACCTTACATAGTAGGTTCGCGTACTTTTTGCACTTAATATGGGTTTTCTGTCAAATCTCGAAGAGTGGGGTTAAAATTCTCTCAAAGACAGAAAAATCACGAAAAAATAATCGAACGCGTTAACTGGAATACGGAAATGGTATTGCAAAGACCAAACATTTTCGTCAGTGGACAAGAAGCGCAGAATCAGCAACGGGCCATCTGACGCGGGAATGCTTAATCGCATGTTCCTGTCCGCTGTTTGAATTCGCGGTCTTACCAAACTTAGTAGATGACCGAATTGATCGGACGACATGCGAACGAAACCGTGATATAATTCCGGTTCATCGCCACGCAGTTCTAGCAACAATTTTGCGCAAAAGCCTTCAATCTCGCGAAGTCGCACCCAATCTTTGGCAAATACACGACGAATCCTTTGCACTTGCACACTCGCTTCTTCGTGGCTTCCATCATCGTCGTAATTTTCCATTATATCTATTGCCAAAATAGCAATAGCAGCCCATTTCCTTTTTGACATTTTTAATATATTCCCACACTTTAAATTGTCACAAATCACCAACACAATACAGAAAATACAAAACGTCAAAAGATTGATAATGTTCGCAAATCTGCATATGATTGAAAATATGCGATCTGTAAAATCTGTCGAATATAGTGTGAACACCTCGCATATAGGCCACAACATTTGCGACCCCATTTGCGAACATATCATATGCGAACACCATGTTCGCAAATGCATCTGCGAGTTTTGGGACAAAAGTCGCATATCGTGTGAACACGTCTATATGCGAGTTTGCGAGCAATGCCTACTTTATAGAATTTGCGATAAATTTGCGAGTTTTTTCGTGACGCCAGCGCTCGCATATATATGCGACTTTTGCATATCGTCTGCTCGTAGCTTTATACGTTTACAAAGTGCTTAAATTATTCTTCTTGCGAAGCGGCTATAGCATATATTTGAGAAGCTCAAGTATCTTTAATTTGAGGGTAAATACTCAGGCATTAGAACTATATTTTCGAATTTTTTCACTGTCACAGCACCTACGCTTTTTAATCAGCTGCCATATGAGATACGAATTTTAAAAGAAACGCATCGATTTTTGAAAGAAAAAAATGGCTTTCTACCGTGGATTGCTCTGAGCTCAAAAATTTGTTCGTTAATGTTGTTTAAGAAACTTAATAGTCATTACGTAAAGTTAATATTTTTAATATTTTTTATGTATCTTGAAGATTTAACTTGTATACTACCCCACACCTATAAACTGAATTGCTATTTTGATGGGGGTCGTCGCCTCTAGTACTTAATACTACAGATTTGACTCCTTATTGTTCTTTTTATTCAATATTTTAAAACTAATTTGTAACACTTATTCGTAAAACTAATTTATAATACACACTGTAATGAAAATATATATATATGTACCCATGTATAATAAATGTAAAATTGAGAAGACATAGTGTACATACACATAAACATATCTCAGCATCCAAGAGCGCCATCTATCTGTTTTAAAGGTTGAATCTTCCTCTACTATCTGTCAAAAATTTCATGACATTTGGTTGACATTTAAGAATTATAAGATTTATTTTTCCAGAACACCTTTTCATTTGATATTGCAATATTAACAAAGAGCGGTCATTAAATTCCTCGCAAAATTTAGTAAAAAAGCATCAGAAACATTGCGATTGATGCAACAAGTATACCGTGATGATTGTTTGAGTGGAGCAGTTGTTTTCGAGTGGCATCAAGTTTTTTTGAGCGGCAGAGAGACACTGGAGCAAACAAGAAGGCCAATTCCAGTTTGGCCGCCTGAAATTATTCAAAAAGTACGAGATTTTGTTGCAAAAGACGGCAGTGCTTCAATGAGAATGAAGAAAGAGGCCTTAAACAACATTTTGCAGCGTTTGATCACACAGTACTCATTGTTCGTCAATTTTTAACTCGAAATCAAGTGTGTGTGTTAATCATCCGCCGTAAAAGTAAAAAAAGTAATTGCGCAGGTTTCCACTATGTAAGAGTGAGTTTGTATGAAAAATTATCAAAATTGGCAATCAAAAATGTCCACTATCCAAGTTCCGCAAGATTCTTTTATTAGCAGATTCAACTATACACAAGTTTTACTGTATATTATTCAGAATTTATTCCTAAGATGTCTTTAAATAAAGCTGCTCGTACAGTATAACTAAGCAGAAAAAGAGTCGTTCTCGTACAAAATTAAAAAAAAATAAGTTATATCTTTTCCGAGGGGCAATCAGCCCAGCCTAAAACAATGTTGTTTCGCTTAACGTCATGTTTTCCAGGAACGCAGTAACGAAGTTAACCGGGGTATGCCTGTATATTACTGGCAAGAAATTCTGGTGCACCCGCCCTCTAACGCCCGAATTTAAAATAATAAATTCGCTTTATTCGTTTTATCAACTAAATATATGGTTCCATCTTGTTTTTAGAACATGTTGCGTCAAATTAAAACATATAAGACCCCCAAAAAAAGAACCCACAATATAGAAATATTGACGCTACAGGCTTCCAACTTAGTTTTTATGAAAACTTATGTTCCTTTACCAGTTTTACGGTTTCTCTCTATACATAAGTACATAGATTTATTTAATAAATTAATAAACAAGTGCAAAAAATTGCCACATTTATTACGAACTTTTCAACATACTTAAATAATTTTTTTTTTGCTTGGGTCTAATAATATAGCCAGGTACTGTACATTCATCATAAGTGACAATAACAATAAATTAATATACAGTATTAAAAATTATAAAACACTTAAGATAAGTATTCTTACTCGTCACGATCATGACAATTGAGTTTAAAAAATAACACTTTATTATGTAAAGAATAGATATATGAGAAAATACCTAACCTACCGCCGAGCCGGTTGTTATAAGAGATAAATAATTTAAATATGCATACGAATAATTTTGATCGTACACAATTCACATTTTAATTATGTACGTGCATATGCATGTATAGTTAAAAAAAAAACAGATTACTTTACCCTGAACGGATGACACACGTGCTTGTGAGATTTCCAATCTGCCTTCTGGTGCTCCGTTGAACAATAAAACACTTGATTGCAGTTAGAGCATTTGGTTTTCGTGTCTGAAGAACAAATTTTACACCGTCCATTTTTTAAGTCAGACATATTTCATATGTAAATTTGAATAAAAGGATCTTGTTTTTTTACAGGTCTCTCTTATAAAATGAATAATAGAGGTAACTGAACAACTGTTCCTATGCGATCGAATTCACGATATACTCTATAAAACTGAGAGTGCTGCAGCGAACACCAGGAAAACGATGCTATTTTTTGAGTTAATAGCTATTTTCGTCATACAATACATAATATGATATCTATTTTCTCTCAATGGAAGGCGAGTGAGTTATATTTACAATATATTTGGCTGTTTTGAATACAAAAAGTTCTTGTCGATTTATATACCTACGCATAGTACATGCGAGTATGTTTGTACATATGCAAACAACGGTTTGTTTATAAGTGTACTCATAATTACAGCTGCGGTCAAAATAATAGTAGTGCAACTAATGGCATAAGAAAAAAGAATAAAAAATAGATTCATACTTTTTATGAACAAACATTATTTTTTTCTGATTTCCATGTTTTATTAACTATTATTTTAGAAATAAATTTAGACAAAAACATAAACGCTAAATTAAAATTTTGAAATAATATTCAAATATATACGAAAACGGCCGGTCAAAAAAATAGTAGTGCATTAATTAATTATTTAATTTAATTATGTTAGTTAATTTACAACAAGCAACATCCCTCTTAACGTCGCACCAAAGGTTCACTATCGGGTTCAGATCTGAGGACTGTGCGGGCCATTCCAATATATTAACCCTGTTACCAAAAAACCACTACCTAGCAAGTTTGTCAGTATGCTTTGGGTCATTGTCTTTGTTGGAAGGCCCATATCAGCGGCATTTCCTCCTTAGCATAAGGCAGCATGATTTCCTCCATGAGTTCGACCTATAGATATCGATCCATTAATTTTACGACTCAGTAGACCACCATAAAACGAAAAGCATGGCCAAACCATTATGCTAGATCCTCCGTGTTATATTGTCTTTATTGTAAATTGTGGATTATATTCGGTATTTGGAGGCCTTCTTACAAACATGCCATCAAACATGATTTTGGATTCATCTGACCACAAAATATTCTTCCATTTCTCTACCGGCCACGTCTGATGTACACTACTATTTTTTTGACCGCAACTGTACATACTATGTATTCCTATATACATAACACCCTCTAGTGTATTTATTTAAACATTCCAATAAACTGTAAGGCAAAGTTATTCTTATCTTTATAATTAAATCGTCAGCGCGAGAGCTTGTGATTCCTCCTAAGAGTTCTGCAGCGATTTCAATGATTGGCACACTGATCGAAAGCTTATCAACTGAACTTTGTTCATTGGTATAAGCAATTTTGAACAAGTACATATGAGTAAATTTATTACGAAAAAACTTTATTTTAACGTACATACATCAGTACTTTTATTTTTTAAAAAAAAACTACTGAACGGATTTGGATGCGGTTTTTTGCAATCGATTCTGGTTGGATCAATAAAAAAAAATATTTTTAAAAACGAGCTTTAATGAACTAAAAAGTAAAAAAATAATTTTCTTCCGAGTCACCAATGTGTGACTATAAATTAAAGCTTGGGGCATTCAGGCACAGGACAACACATACACGATGTGCAACGAGGACGGAAGAAGAATTAGCAGAACACATTTTGTGTCACTGTTACTGTTTAGTTAGACCTCGTCATCGTCATTTAGCCAAATTTTACCTCGAGCATGAGTGCCCCAAGCTTTAATTTATAGTCACACATTGGTGACTCGGAAGAAAATTATTTTTTTTTCTTTTCTTTATGATGGTTGGATGTTGTAGAAATAGGGTAGGCACTGATTGGCTTTAATTTGGCTAAGCCCAGTGTTGTAACTGTTACTACACATCAATTGTGCTTATTTTACCTCCAAGTGGTAACCATCGGGTACTGGTCGCTGCCCATCCGGGCACGACTTGCTAAACTTATAAGCGCGAGTGCTGAGCAAGGGAAAATAGCAGCACTATAATTCACGTCAGCGGATGAATTCCATCAATGGAACCAACGGTGGCGCTAAAATTTCCAGAACGGAAACAAAACCTTATCTGAGCTACTCCGACATATTCGGAGCTCAGGTCGATAAGGATTTCCAAGTACTAGTCAGGGTCTTGGAAAAGAGTTGGTGGTGGATGAGCCCCTAGTGGGCCAACGGCAGCGCTCACACCCCCGTAGTGGGTTACTGACACCGGTGTACCCGGCCCCTTGTACTAGGGGTATACAAGGATCTGGCCCTCCAGGTTGGGGGTTGTGCGTGAGGTTAACTACCTAACCACGTAAAAAAAAAAGAGTTCCGAAACAACCAAAAGCCTCGGAAAAGGACGGATCTACTGTTGACAACCACGCTAAACGAAATAGGGACAACGACGTTCGGATATGTACCTGGAATGTTCGTTCAATGAACGGCGACGGTGCATCCGAACAACTGGCAGAGGCCCTAAACTGCTACAAGGCAGATATAACCGCCATCCAGGAAGTGCGATGGAATGGGCCAGGCAGAAAAAGGATGGAAAACTGTGATATCTACTATGGTGACTGCTATACAGAAAATAAACAGCGCTTATTCGGATGCGGATTTGTCATACGCGGCAGACTTAGGCAAGAAGTCTTGAGCTTTCGGCACGTGAGCGAGCGTCTTATGACAATCCGTGTCAAGGCAAAATTCGCCAACATAAGCCTTATATGTGCTCACGCCCCCACAGAAGAAAAAGACGACGCTACCAAAGATAGTTTCTACGAGCTCCTCGACCAAACATACGAGCAATGCCCTAGATATGACGTTAAAATCGTACTGGGCGACTTTAACGCCAAGATAGGAAGAGAGGACATCTTTGGTAGGACGGTTGGAAGGCACAGCCTACACGACACCACGTCCGAAAACTGACTAAGGCTGATTGACTTTGCTGCGGGGCGAAGTGTCAGTATAGCAAGCACACAGTTTCCACATCTCAATATCCATAAGGGGACATGGCGGTCTCCGGATCGAATAACCGTCAACCAAATCGACCACATTGCGATCGACACCAGACATGCCTCCAGTATTATGGATGTCCGAACCTTCCGGGCGGCCAACATTGGCTCGGACCACTACCTTGTTGTAGCCAAGGTACGAATGCGGATATCCACAGCGCCACAACAACGAAATACTGTGAGAAAGTACAATGTCGAAAAGCTACAATCGCAAGACACCGCCAAAGCCTACAGAGAACGCATATCCCGATCTCTTGCTACGAGTCCTACCGCAGCAACAGCTAGTACAGAAGACCAGTGGCAACACTGCCAGCAAGCCATCATAAGTGCCGCGAATGATGTGCTGGGTTTCACACGACCACCACCACGAAACCCCTGGTTTTATGAAGAGTGCAGACTAGCTAACGCGGAAAAACAACAAGCGTATAAAGCGGCGCTGCAAAGAAGGACTAGATCTGCTCGCATGCTCTACGAGCAAAAGAGACGGGAAGAACATCGGCTTCTTAGACGGAAAAAGAAAGAGCACGAGAAGCGTGCGCTCGAGGATATTGAGAGATGCTACTCCAGGAACAATGTACGGAAGTTTTACCAGAGGGTAAAAAGAATGTGCCAGCAAAACAAATCCCGTACAGAAACCTGTAGAGACGCGGATGGAAACATCGTAGTAGAAACACAGTCGGTGCTGAGAATTTGGAAAGACTACTTCTGCAGACTGTACAATGGCGATGACGACCAAAATTCCGCTGTCAGGCAGAATGAACCATTCAACTTAGATGATGATAGCCAAAACTCCCATCCACCTGATCAAAACGAAGTGCGGATAGCAATATCCAAGCTTAAGTCCAACAAGGCTGCTGGACCTGACCGTTTACCCGCAGAATTATTTAAAGCAGCTGGAGATGACTTGGTAGTGAGCATACACCAACTCATCTCTAAGATTTGGTCAGATGAAAGTATGCCAGATGAATGGAATCTCAGCATCGTTTGCCCGGTTCATAAGAAAGGAGACCCTCTCAACTGCTCCAATTACAGAGGCATCAGTCTCCTGAACATCGCCTACAAGATCCTATCTGCCATATTGTGTGAACGCTTGAAGCCTTTCGTCAACAACCTGATTGGCCCCTATCAGTGCGGTTTCAGGCCAGGAAAGTCCACCATAGACCAAATTTTCACACTCAGGCAGATCCTGGAAAAAACCCAAGAAGTCCAAATCGATACCCACCACCTGTTCATCGATTTCAAGGCCGCCTATGACAGCATCTGGAGGGATGAACTGTATAGAGCCATGTCTAGTTTTGACATCCCTGCCAAACTCATCCGTCTGTGCAGGATGACGATGGAGAAAGCTCGCTGCTCCATCAAGGTCGGTAATGACCTCACCGAGACCTTCGATGTCCAAAAAGGATTCAGACAAGGTGATGCGCTGTCATGCGACTTCTTCAACATCATACTTGAAAGAATTGTTCGAAACTCACAAGCCAACACATAAGGAACGATCTTTCAAAAGTCCGTTCAACTACTTGCATACGCCGACGATATTGACATCATTGGTAGAACACAGCGAGCTGTCACCGGCGCGTTCGGGAGTATAGAAATGGAAGCGGCCAAAATGGGTTTAGCGGTAAACGAGGGCAAAACTAAGTATATGCTGTCAACAAAAAGGGACAACCAACATCGACGAATTGGACAGAACGTCACAATAGACAGCTACAAATTTGAGGTAGTAAAGGACTTTGTCTACCTCGGCTCTGCCATAACATCAAAAAATGACATCTCGTCGGAAATCAAACGAAGGATTACTCCAACCAACCGCTGTTTCTTTGGGCTAAGAAGGCAACTGAGCAATAAAGTCCTTTCCCGATCGACTAAGGAGACTCTATATAAGACCCTTACCATCCCAGTCTTGCTATATGGAGCTGAAGCATGGACTTTATCGAAAGCGGATGAAGATCTCCTTGGTCGCTTTGAGAGAAAAATCCTTCTTAGGATATTCGGTCCCGTCTTGGAGGAGAAGATTCAACGACGAACTGTACGAGCTGTACAGCGACATCAGCCTGGTCAAAAAACTGCACATTGGGCGTTTAAGATGGCTAGGACATGTAGAGCGCATGGACATCAGCGCTCCGGCTCGGAGAATATTCAACTCTAACCCGGAGGGTCAGCGCAGCAGAGGACAACCTCGCCTAAGGTGGCGCGACCAAGTAGAACAAGACCTCAACCAACTTGGAGTGCGCAACTGGAAGCGGTTAGCTAAGGACCGGGCTAACTGGAAGAGGTTGTTGGTTGAGGCCTTGGTCCACCCCGGACTGTAGCGCCACCTAAGTAAGTAAGTAAGTAAAGCTTGTTTTTAAAAATTATTTTTTTATCTTTATATTTATTTTCAACTTTTTAGTATCTGAATTTTTTTACAAATTTACCTCTATATGTATATTAACTCTGGTGGGTTGGATATGAGAAAGTTTACTCAATATGTTTTAGATTCTACTCGCCCTTTCATTTGATACCCATGCCATGGTGGTTGTGAAGAAAAAGGTAATTCGCCATCTTGGGGCACCCACCATATTGAATTTAGAATGACGTCACTTGGCTAGTCTAATTCTGCTTGTTAATCCCTTTAAGTTGATACCCATATTAAGGAGGTCGTGAAGATAACGGCAATCCTCCATCTTATGGCGTCCGCCATATTAGATTTACAACGTCATAAAATATACTATATTGTTTGAGACTCTATTCGCCAAACCCTTCTATTTGATATCCATGTCATGCGAGTTGTGAAGAAAAAAATAATCCGCCATCTTATGGCATCCACCATATTGAATTTAGAATCACATCACTTAGCTAATCGTATTCAACTTGTCAAACCCTTTCATTTGATACCCATATTAAGATGGTAGTAAAGATAACGGTTATCCGCCATCTTGTGGGCGTCCGCCATATTGAATTTTTAATGGCGTTATAGCGTATTGTATTCTACTTGCCAAGCCCTTTCATTTGATATCCATATTTAGGAGGTCGGGAGGATAACGGTAATCCACCATTTTGGGGCTTACGCCATATTAGATTTACAAGATCATGAAATATACTATATTGAGTTGTCACCAGATACGCAAAATTTCAGCATAATCGGATATCTGGAAGTGGGTGTAAAATCGAATCCCAGATTCCGCCCTCACAGAAATTGAAGTTAAAAAAGTGTCCGCCATATTGGATTTACAACGTCATCGAATAACCCATATTGTATTGTCTCCGGAACTATATACGTGTGCAAAATTTCAGGATGATCGGATATCTGGAAGTGGGTGTAAAATCGATTCCCAGATTCCGCCCTCACAGAAATGGAAAAGTTAAAAAAGCGTCCGCCATATTGGATTTACAACGTCTTCAAATAGCACATATTGTATTGTCACCGGAACTATATACGTTTGCAAAATTTTAGGATGATCGGATATCTGGAAGTGGGTGTAAAATCGACTCCCAGATTCCGCCTTCACAGAAATGGAAAAGTTAAAAAAGCGTCCGCCATATTGGTTTTACAACGTCATCAAATAGCACATATTGTATTGTCTCCGGAACTATATACGTGTGCAAAATTTCAGGATGATCAGATGATCACCAATGTGTGACTATAAATTAAAGCTTGGGGCACTCAGGCTCGAGGTAAAATTTGGCCAAATGACGATGACGAGGTCTAACTAAACAGTAACAGTGGCACAAAATGTGTTCTGCTAATTCTTCTTTCGTCCTCGTTAAACATCGTGTATGTGTTGTCTTGTGCCTGAGTGCCACAAGCTTTAATTTATAGTCACACATTGGTGACTCGGGAAAAAATTATTTTTTTACTTTTTAGTTCATTAAAGCTTGTTTTTAAAAATATTTTATCTCTATATTTTTTTTTGATCCATTTTACAAGCTTTATATTAACTTCACTTTCTGTGAGGGCGGAATCTGGGAGTCGATTTTACACCCACTTCCAGATATCCGATCATCCTGAAATTTTGCACACGTATATAGTTCCGGAGACAATACAATATGTGCTATTTGATGACGTTGTAAATCCAATATGGCGGACGCTTTTTTAACTTTTCCATTTCTGCGCATATATATGTATTTAGTATGAAATGAAAGGTGATTCTACTATCTTTCTTATGACCTTAAAATAATGGGCCTATGATTTTGAGTTTTAAAATAACCAATTATTCTCTGAAGACTTCAAAAGTAAAGTTTTTTTTTTCTTTGAAAATTACTAATGTCTGAAAAATCTTCGCGACAACATATCTCATTTTTGACAGCTATTTGAAAGAGCATTTTTCAAGCTTTAATTTTATGTATAATAGTTTAAGATTAAGCCATTATTAACTAAGAAAAACACTTTCAAAATCCTACGTGGTGCAAATCAATCACCAATGCTCAGTAACCAATCCCCAAATGGTGAGTTCTTACGGTTTTTTTTTATAGAAACTTGAAAAAAATGTTGTTGTTTTGTTTTTAACATATCTGTGGCAAAAAGGAAAAACAGCATAAGTCGTCTTTTACAACTTTTTAGGAGAGCAGTTGAAAGGTTTGATGTTAGCTTAGAAAAATAGAAAATAAGAAAGTTGTGGATACAGAAATAAAGATGAGAAAAAATTTTAAATTTATTTTTTTACAATTACTTATGGTTGCGTTAGTTTCAGTAACTATTGGAGCTAAAGAACATAATATGTCAAAAGCTTACGGAAAATCTCTATCCAATCAAAAACATTACTGTAAAAAGGGCCCAGTTCCTACCTATAGAAAATGTATGCAAATGTATGACAAAAAGTGGTGAGATAACAGCGGCCAAGTTCTTGCAGAACTCTATTATAGAGGTAAGATAGATGAGTGAGTTGAAGCCTTATGCCTAGAATTGATAAAACGTATCTATAGAAACTTCAAACCTGGCCTATGCGTTGGTGTAAAAAACTCATTTTCGACAGAAGTCGACTTATGTTGTTTTTCCTTTTGGCCACAGAATATTAAGATATTAACACAACAACTATTACAAACATAATATAGAGAAAATTAAGAAAAAAAAACAATAATATTACTTTTTTAACAAAAAGGATGTTTTATGTATAAGAAACCGTGTTTAAATATTTAAATAAAAAGTTACGGCCCATTATAATATTCTTCATCATCTTGGTCATCTATTAAAATGTGCCCCACCTTCGCTTCCGAAGAGCCTGATCATTTTTAAAGCATCCGAATCAGTGGCAGCATACGGACCGAATACTTCAAGAATATACCACTACAGCACGTTATAAGAAGTAGTTTAACCAAGTTCTGATATTTATTTAAACCGTACGTTTGCTTTTGAAATGCATTTGGATATAAACATAAGTGCTGTTACAAATGACTATAGTTGGTCTATCATTTTCAGATATTTCAATGTTACCAAAAAATCCATCCGAAATAAATGTATTCCTTTTAGCAACGTCTTTAACGCTCATATGTTCCAACCCCAAGTAGGATGGTACGAACTGTCTCGAAAAGAAGCTCCCAACGGTGGACATATGACATTGTAGTATCATCTTTGTTAAAAAAGTAATATTATCTATTTTTTTTTTTCTGAATTGTCACTATATTATGTTTGAAATAGTGCTTACATAAATATCGTTATATGTTAAAAACAAAACAACATGTTTTTCACGTGTCTGTAAAAAAAAACTGTAATAACTCACCATTGGTGATTGATTTGCTCCAGGTAGGATTTTGAAAGTGTTAAACTTAGTTAATAATGGCTGAATTTTACATTATTATACATCAAATTAAAGTCTGAAAAATGTTCTTTCACATAACTGTTAAAAAAGGTATATTGTCGCTGAAAAATTTTCAGAAATTAGTGATTTTCAAAAAAAAAAAAATTACTTTGCATTTGTTACGTCCGATACTCCACTACAATTACTTAACGGCATTTCCCTTGCCCCGCCCCTGTATAACGGAAATACACGCGCGAATCATTTATGCGCACTCAGCATAAAGTAACGGCATTTCCCTTTTCCCCACCGTATGCGCAAACAAGATAACGGATTTACACGCGCTAGCCATTTATGCGCAATTAGCATAAAATAAGTTCATATTTCATTGCACGGGCATGAAATATGAATATTTCGTAAACAACTGCATTCCTTTCCCACAGAAAGCTATGCAGGTGTATTTATCATGATACCTGTAGAATCTTTTCAAAAAACACTTGTTGTCCAGTAGTCGTAGAAACCGGTTGTATTCTTTCTTTTAAATTAAATAAAGATTTTTTTTATTAAACTTGAGAAATAAAACCTTTATTCATTTAAAGTTTTAAGAGATTAATTTATTTTTTTAAAACTGAACATCTAAGACTCATTACTTTCAGGTCATAAGGAAGATAGTAGAATCACCTTTCATTTGATATTAAATTCATGTATGCGCGTCTTACGGTTCTTCCTGTATTATGATTTTATATGCATATAAACGGATCAGAAGAACTATCCGCAATACGAACTTCACACACAAAAATCTCAAAATCCACACATACGATTTTCATAAAATTTTACAGTTTTAATTTACTGAAGCTCAGCTCTATTTTGATATTGATGATTTCATTGATGTACGCTCTTGGACCGAAAGTGCCCCATTTCCTTTATTACGAAAAAACATCATTACCTATACCTACGTTCTCTTTTTTTCATTTGTAAACCTTAAACAGTTATAGGGTCTATACATGCGAGATTTCTCGCACTGGTCCACTAGTATCTAATTGTATGGGTATTTTAAACACTGCATGAGAAGTTTTACCACCGACCGGGCAGTAATGTAAGTACCTACTATCCCGGACTGGATGTTATGGAAATAGGGTAGGCACTGATTGGCTTTAACTTGGCGAAGCCCAGTGTTGTAACTGTTACCACACATCAATTGTGCTTATTTTACCTCCAAGTGGTAGCCATCGGATGGGCACCGTAGCGCAAGTGGTTAGTGCGTCGGACTACTGAGCCAGCGGTCTTGGGTTCGAATCCCGCCGCAAACACCTAAAAAAGTTTTTCACAGTGCCCACCTCTTTCGAATGTCTGACAAACATCAAAGAGTATCATTTGTCACGATTGAGCTTCTCAACTCGCCGTTCGGAGTCGGCAAAAAACTGTAGGTCCCTTCCATTCGTGCAAAAATATAACACGCACACACGAATGGTTGCGAGAAGCAGGCCCAGGTTCACCTCGAGCTGTAGCGCCAACTAAGTAAGTAAGTAAGTAAGGTAGCCATCGGATACTGGTCGCTGCCCACCCGAGCTCGACTTGCTAAACTTATAAGTGCGAGTGCTGATCCAGAGAAAATAGCAGTACTATAATCACGTCAGCGGACGAGTTCCCTCGATGGTACCAACGGTGGCGCTAGATTTCCAGAACGGAAACAAAACCTTATCTGAGCTACTCCGACATATTCGGAGCTCAGGTCGATAAGGGTTTCCATGTACTAGTCAGGGTCTTGGAAAAGAGATGGTGGCGGATGAGCCCTCACTGGGCCAATGGCAGCGCTCACACCCCCGAAGCGGGTTACTGACATCGGTTTAAAACCGGCCCCTCGTCCTAGGGGTTTCAAGAAATGGAACTGGCCCTCCAGGTTGGGGGTTGTGCCGTCGGGGTAACTTCCTTACCACGTAAAAAAGAGATAGTTATGAGAGAGACACTAGCCTTGGATAATGGACCCCCTCATTTAACACCACGACCCGGAACGTCCACAGACTACGACCTAAGAATATGCACCTGGAATGTGCGTGCACTGGACACTCTTGGTGCTATTCAAAAATTTGAATCTGTCCTCACGCGGTACAAGGCAGATATTACCGCAATCCAGGAAATACGATGGATAGGATCAGGTATACAAAAAAAGGAAAATTGCGACCTTTATTACAGCTGTCACAAAAGACTGCACATGTTAGGATGCGGATTCGTCGTGGGAAATCGGCTACGCTCAAGAATAATTGACTTTAAGCCGATCAGCGATCGCCTGGCTGTAATCCGCATCAAGGCAACATTCCAAAACATCAGCATAATATGTGCACACGCCCCTACCAACCAAGCTGAAGACTCTATCAAGGAGGAGTTTTATGACCTCCTGGACGGAGCCTACGGAGCCTGTCCGGAGATTGAAGTCCCCTCAATGCTAAAATCGGTAAGGAAAACATCTTCGGCGGATTAGTTGGAAAGCACAGCCTCCACGACACGAACACAGACAACGGCTTCCGGCTAATCGATTTTGCAGTAGCTCGTAATACGGTGATAAGTAGCACTAGGTTCCCAAGACTACGAATCTACACAGCAACCTGGCGCTCTCCAGATGGTCGAACCGCCAACCAAATCGATCACGTGCTAATAGATGCGAGACACGCATCCAACATTCTGAATGTGAGTAGGTATTGGGGCGGTTGAGCATGGGAACCAATTTTTTGACGATTCCGGGAAACAGCCATTTTAATTCGTCATTTTTGGGTAAAAACATGGATTTTGAAATTTTTAATTACCCCGGTTTTTTTTGTTTACATAAGCGTGGGAAAATTTTAATTCCTCATTTTTGGGTGAAATCATCGATTTTGAAATTTTTAATTACCCCGGTTTTTTTTTTTTTGTTTACATTAAGCGTGGGTGGGCGAGAGGGAGGATGAGTCTGGGGGAGAGGGGGGAGGAAGGCTGTTGTTTGTTTACATTAAGAAGGTATTGCCGAAGCCAGGAAGTGACGTCATCAAGAAGATATAGGGTTACATTTTTGGGGTGAAAACAGGGAATTCGGAGCGTGTGTATTAGTGTACTTAGTGTGTACTTAGTGTACTTAGTGTACTTAGTGTACTTAGTGTACTTAGTGTACTTAGTGTGTACTTAGTCTGGGCGAGGGAGAGGGGTGATACGCGAGGGAGAGGGGGGAGGGGGGGAGGAAGGCTGTTGCTTGTTTACATTAAGAAGGTGTCGGGTTACATTTTGTTATATATATATCTGTCTGTATGTATGTATGTATGTATGTACATATGTTTGTTTGTATATATATGTGTGTAGGTATGTATGTGTATATGTATTTGGATATGATGTGGCGGTATATGAGTCAACTTCAAAGTCGTCGCGTGTCATATTATGTATGTACATAATTATGTATATCGATGTTTTTGTTTTGTTTATTGGGCAAAGGAAGTGAACGGCGTCAGAGGGAGAGGAAATATATGCGACTATTTATATTTGTTGGCGGAGTGAAAGCAATGATGAGAGGGGATGAGAGGGGGGTGAATGGCTTGCAGGGTATGGTTTCCTTGGTCTATTCATTTAGATCACATTGTTTATTCTGGCTGTTGGCTGAAATGGGTAGTGGGATATTCAAGATCAACATGTCATGGAATGTACCTATTTTATACATATGTATGTATGTATGTACTTGATGTGTACCTATGCATATGTTTGTTTGTATTTCATAGTGTACTTAGTGTGTACTTAGTGTGAACTTAATGTGTCAGAGCGAGAGGGAAGAAGTATATTTGCAGACGGATGGGGAACAATGGTGAGAGGGGGATGAGAGGGGGTGAACCATTTCTCGGATCTATTTATCCAGATCAGATTGTTTATTTTGGTTGTTGTCTGAAATAGGTACATTTTTGTTTTTCATTGCCGATTCTGGCACAGGGAGTCAGCAAGTGACGTCATCAAGAAGATATAGGGCTACATTTTTTGGGTGAAATCAGGGAATTCAGAGCAATTAGTGTGTACTTAGTGTACTTAGCGTGTACTTAGTGTGTATCAGAGTGTACTTAGTGTATACTTAATGTTCTTAGTGTGTACTTAATGTACTTAGTGTACTTAGTGTATGTATGTCTGTATGTATATGTACATATGTATATGTATATGTATTTGGATAAGATGTGACGGTATAAGAGTCACCTTCAAAGCAGTCGCGTCATATACCTATGTATGTATGTACATATGTAGATATATCGATGTTTTTGTTTATTGGACGAATGAATTAAAAAGCGGAATAGGAAAGCAATGCTGAGAGGGAGGTGAATCGCTTCTTAGGTCTACTCATCCAGATCAGATTGTTTATTTTAACTATTGGCTGAAATGGTTAGTAGTGTTGATTGTATTGTTTCATGGAAAATTGTTTTTGTTGGATGGATGAAGTAAAAAGCGGAAAGGAAATTCTGAGTCAAAGCGAAAGGAAAGATGTGCGACTGATTTATATTTGTTGGTGAAGGGAAACAATGATGAGAGAGAAAAGAATGATGAGAGTATGTGAACCGATTCTTGGGTATGGTTTCCAATGTGTACTTCAGATCGGATTGTTTGTTGTTGGCTGAAATAGGTAGCAGTGCTGACTACAATGTTTCAAGAAAAATTGTTTTTATTGGATGAACGAAGTAAAAATCGTGTGATTGTAGAAATTCTGAGCCAAAGGGAGAGGAAAGAAGTATACTTGTATGAGGAGGGGAACAGTGGATAGAGTGGGTTAGAGAGGATAATACTCATAGAGAACAGATTGATTATTCTGACTTGTTGGTCGAAGTACTGATTATAATGTTTCAAGGAAAATTATTTTGAGTTGAAATTCTGAGTCAGAGGGAGAGGAAAGAAGTATATTTGTAGGCGGAGGGAAACAATGGATAGAGGGGCTAGAGAGTGTAATAGTCACAGAGATCAGATTGATTATTCTGACCTGTTGGCCGAAGTGCTGATTATAATGTTTCTAGGAAAATTATTTGGACGCAGAAATTGGTGGGGGTATTCATGTTTCGACATGTTTAAAAGTCTTGTTCTCTTTATCTTTCGATCATATTTTATGGAATTTGCTGACGAATATGAATATATTGTTTATTTATCTTTCGACCATTTTTTTTTTTTTTTTTTTTTTTTTTATGGAATTTGCTAACGTATACAAATACGTTGTTTATTTATCTTTTATTTTCTATGGAATATACCTATTACGTTGTTGTTCTTCTTGCTGTCTTTGATATTGCTTTCATTCGCTGACTATGGTGCTTTTATACAAAAATTTATGCAGGAATATTCATGTTTCGACATGTTCCGACATGTTTAAAAGTCTTGGTCTCTTTATCTTTCGATCATATTTTTATGGAGTTTGCTGACGAATATGAATATATTGTTTATTTATCTTTCGACCATATTTTTTTTTTTTATGGAATTTGCTAACGTATACAAATATGTTGTTTATTTATCTTTTATTTTCTATGGAATATACCTATTACGTTGTTGTTCTTCTTGCTGTCTTTGCTATTGCTTTCATTCGCTGACTATGATGCTTTTATACAAAAATTTATGCAGGAATATTCATGTTTCGACATGTTTCGACATGTTTAAAAGTCTTGGTCTCTTTATCTTTCAACCATTTTTTTTATGGAATTTGCTGACGCATGCAAATATGTTGTTTACTTATCTTTTATTTTCTATGGAATAAACCTATTTGATTGGTTAAACAGTTTCAAGGGGGCGGGGAGTGTAGAAACATTTCCAAATTTCTGCTATATAAGCTCCAAAGTAAGGGCTGTTGAGTAATAGTTTTATTCAAACAAAGCAATTGAGATCATCTAAAAATGGAACAATTGAACGATCTTGGAAAAATTAAACCTCTGGAAGGATTGAACACATTGGAGCTGCAGAAGAGGTATAAGATCCTCAATGTGTTACGTTGCCAGACGAAATACGGGCCTAGAGTTCTCCTTGAGTTGGAGACAAAGAAGGTATTTCTGCCGATACGATTCAACTCCATGGATGAGAGTACAGTGAAGGCGCTATCATCAAGCGAAATGGTGGTAGTTAAACCCATGGGGAATACTTTAGAACTGGAGTTCTACCCAATATCGGATGCAAACCTTTCTGTTGAAGAGGTAGACATACTGTATTTTCAACCCTTTTTTTAAAAACAAAAAAAATTGTTAAATGCATATACATTTTGAGATGTAAAAATAAAAAATTTCTAACCAAAAACTGATTTGTTATTGTTTTTCTTTATTTTCTTCTATTTCGAGTTTTTAGGTGATAAACGGGGTGTTTTTGTTTTGTTTAAAGGATGGAGAAATTAAAAATGGTGTGAGTGTGGAGATTCTGAGACATAGGGAAAGTTATTTAGACTGTTGGCTGAAATGGATAGAGGGGTTAGAGAGGGTAATACTCATAGAGATCAGATTGATTATTCTAACTTGTTGGATAGCGGGTTAGTGGTTTCCAAGGTCTTCTCATCGAGTTCGGATTGTTTATTTTGGTTGTTAGTTGAAACGGGTAAAGGGGTATTCAAAATTATTGTGTATATGTTTCTGCGCATGCATAAAAAATTGCACATCAAATAAAAAAAAAAAAAAATAGAGCAAGAGCTCAATACATCATTGATATCGAACTCAAGCACCGACATTGATGCTGACAAATATGTCAACACAACAGATCGAACGTAGTTCATCGGAAGTGTGGCTCGTAAAATTTGGAATTATTTATCGAGTCTTCATAAGCCACCTGTTTACTTCCTCCATCCGAATGTTCGGTAGTTTCTTGTTATAAACATACTTTGATGATTCGATTATACCTACTCCTAGCTACGGTCCGTGCGAGGCACTTATGAGGTACTTCTAATGTTCAGTCAGTTTCTTGTTATAAACAAATTTTGCTGATTCTTCAAATGATATGGTCCGTATGGATCCCTCATATGAATGCTTCGAATGATAAGGTTATGGGTATCTTTTGTATACACAAATTTTGCTGATTCGACAATATTCCTAGCTAGCTATGGTCCGTTTGAGTCCGTTATGCGAGTGCTTCGAGATCAATTTCTCTGATTCGATGACATTAGTACCTATTAATAAATAAATCTAAATCTAAATCTAAATCTATATTCTTAGCTATGGTCTGTATGAGTCCCTCATATGAATGCTTCGAATGGTAAGGTTATGAGTATCTTTTGTATAAACAAATTTCTCTGATTCGACTATATTCTTAGCTATGGTCCGTATGAGTCCCTCATATGAATGCTTCGAATGGTAAGCTTATGGGCATCTTATGTATAAACAAATTTCTCTGATTCTCCTGGCTATGGTCTCTATAGGTCCCTCATATGAGTGCTTCGATTGGTAGGATTATGGTTATCTTTTGAATAAACAAAATTTTGCTGACTTGAGTATATTCATGGCATTGGTCCGTAGCGGTCCCATATGCGAATGCTTCGGATGGTATGGAATATTCATGCTTCGACATGTTTGAAAGGCTTGGTTTATTTATCTTTCTGACCATATTGTTTATTGAGTTCAATGTGGATCATATTTCACACACACTCACACATTTAACAAATTTTTTTTTCTAAAGCCAAGTTTGTCACATAGAATATCAGTGTACCATATTCGTATAAATAAGGCTCTACCAGCAGATACATTTTTAGTAATTTAGTAATTTTGAACACAAACCTTATCAATCAATATATCATGGAATATATCAAACAACTGATCGAGAATCAACTCCTTATAGCGGAATACCTGTGTCGGGAGTATCCCGAAATGGTATTTGGATTGAGAAGACTGAACGACGAGAATAACTATTCGCTAGGTCATGTACAGGCAGTAATACAAATGCTTAAGCATTTTCTGAATTATTGGTGGAGCAAGGATTCGATACGCCACCATTGCATCCAGCTTTATTGGCGATTTTATCCATACACCGCTAAAAATAAAAAGTTATAACATTTAAATTTAATAAAAGGTTGAACACATTTTACACTAAAAAAGATAAATTTTTGTTTTTTTTCTATTTTTTTTCTTTTTTCTATTGCTGATATTGTAGTTTTTTTTTCTATTGTTGTTGTTGTGCGATTCCAATCAGATCGGATGCAGATAGCAGTTAGCGGATAGCACTTAGAGGATAGCTATTTGCCATCACTAGACTATTAGTTTAATCTTCCTTTTTTTTTTTTTTTACCTTCTACCACGCCTTCTCAGATAAAACTTTATCAACATCAGAACACACAAGTTTTTTTTTTTTTTTTTTTTTTTTTTTTTTTTTTTTTTTATTATTAGCACATTCAATATCATGACGACAAGCCTCATCCAACTGATTAATTCCATGATCTTCCTAAGCAAGACGTTCTTTTAACTTAGTCCCAGGACCACAGAAAGTATATGACAAAATATGTAACTCGAATGGTAATTTATATAACCCCATAAATTTAAAGGAGTCTAAGAATCGAATCTCAATTGGATTAACAAATTCAAGTGGAATAGTCTTTCTTTATTTGAAAAAAACTTTTAGGTGTTGGACCCTGACTGGGATTGAACCCTGGCAGCATCGCATAGTAGTCTAACGCACTAATCACTACACCATGGTGCTATCGTACTTTACCTTTCCTTTTTTTCTTCTCAATAGCACACATGTTTGATTAAAATGCCCAGAAAACCATTCACCTCCTCTCACCGTCGTTCCCCTCTCAGAATCGATTACGTCAGCTCTATCATCGATATGTATGTAACTTGATCTGTGATCTACCATGTTGTGAGAACACCTTCGCTAGCTGTTATCCGCTAACTGATATCCGCTAACCGCTATCCGTTAACTGCTATCTGTAACCGACCGGTTAGCAACCGCCCTGTTTGGAACCGACCTGTTTGGAACCACCCTGTTTGGAACCGACCTGTTTGGAACCACCCTGTTTGGAACCGCCCTGTTTGGAACGATCCCCCATTTTATAATCATAATGGGGAATGTTCTAGGTTGATAAGAACTCGCAGGTTAGTCCTTATTTCAGCACCTACCATCACCTACAGGGAAGATGTTATTTCAGCACTTTTCAACAATTTTATCCCTCCTTCCATCTATCTAGTTTACACTCAATCGTTTCCTTTTTAAAATTCAGAATAAAAACTCAGTTGAATTCATTGTGTTTTATTAATCTTTTTGTAATGTATAAATCAAGGGGTGCTTTTTGTTTTTGTTGATGCATATGTTTTTGTGGCATCGACTTTTTATACATCTGAAGGCAGTTCGTATCTGGTGGATGTAGTCTTTTTGTATGTATCCATCTTTAGAGAGAGAGAAAGAGAGACCTTCTAAAATAAGAAAATAAAAGTACATTATAAGAACATGTGGAGAGTAATTACTGATAAACTGATCAAGTGTATTACTAAATAGGACAGCTATGATATTATGAAAATCTTTAAAAGGCGCTTTGCCCTGCAATCTATCGTAATTCAACGCAAATGTAAGTTGCAAGCAGAAAATGATTTACCTCTGCGTTGCCCAGCGTTTCCTTTTTGAATGCTTCTTTCAATAATACATTGTTCTCAGCTATAGTTTTGATTAACTCCTTCTGTTGCCTTTGCATTGACTGAATGTTTGATTTCAATTCATGAATCTCCTTTCCAATCAAATAAAGTTTTTCCAGCATTTCGTATTCTAAATAATAATTATTTAAACAAATTATTCAACGAAAAAAAAAAAAATTGTCTTTCGTTTATTTTACCAAATACTATGTATATATATATATAATTATCATACATTTTATTATTTATTTTACCTTTCATATTTTCCATTCCACGTATTGCATTGCATCGTTTTAAAACTCCTTTTTCGGCCATTTTTCTAAATTAAATTATTTAGACAAAATCAAATACCAATGGTGAAGAATAATATTGGCTTGGAAGGCTGCTTCAAAAGGCTTTTCATGGGTCGAGGTACACTTAATCCTTCGAAATTCAGAATTTTCAATAACTTTTTACTTCACTTTCTTCTTGGCTTGCATTCCCTACTTTCTTGGTCAAGTTTCTTTTTTCTGTTCTTTCACTTTTACTCTCACTCCCGCATTTATTCGAATTTACAGATTTTTGTGATTATTTACCGAGCTTAATGTTTCACTATATAGTTCATTGTAATCTATATTTATTTTTTATGGTTGGTTCACTGTAATGCCGGGCGGTTACTGATGTATTCTACTCAAAACGGTCGCCTTTTATATTCCGTTTCATGAATTGATTTCAGAAGTTTGCGTAAATATGTATTTTTCGGTTGATACAGAGACTACAGTCGTAATAAGAAATTGCTTTAAACGAGAGACTATGGAGTATATCAGGTCAGTCAAAACATTCATCAGAAGAATACGGACTGGTAAATTCATTAAAAAATAAATTACCATTCGAGTTACATATTTTGTCATATACTTTCTGTGGTCCTGGGACTAAGTTAAAAGAACGTCTTGCTTAGGAAGATCATGGAATTAATCAGTTGGATGAGGCTTGTCGTCATGATATTGAATGTGCTAATAATAAAAAAAAAAAAAAAAAAAAAAAAAAAAAAACTTCTGTGTTCTGATGTTGATAAAGTTTTATCTGAGAAGGCGTGGTAGAAGGTAAAAAAAAAAAAAAAGGAAGATTAAACTAATAGTCTAGTGATGGCAAATAGCTATCCTCTAAGTGCTATCCGCTAACTGCTATCTGCATCCGATCTGATTGGAATCGCACAACAACAACAATAGAAAAAAAACTACAATATCAGCAATAGAAAAAAGAAAAAAAATAGAAAAAAAACAAAAATTTATCTTTTTTAGTGTAAAATGTGTTCAACCTTTTATTAAATTTAAATGTTATAACTTTTTATTTTTAGCGGTGTATGGATAAAATCGCCAATAAAGCTGGATGCAATGGTGGCGTATCGAATCCTTGCTCCACCAATAATTCAGAAAATGCTTTAAGCATTTGTATTACTGCCTGTACATGACCTAGCGAATAGTTATTCTCGTCGTTCAGTCTTCTCAATCCAAATACCATTTCGGGATACTCCCGACACAGGTATTCCGCTATAAGGAGTTGATTCTCGATCAGTTGTTTGATATATTCCATGATATATTGATTGATAAGGTTTGTGTTCAAAATTACTAAATTACTAAAAATGTATCTGCTGGTAGAGCCTTATTTATACGAATATTGTACACTGATATTCTATGTGACAAACTTGGCTTTAGAAAAAAAAATTTGTTAAATGTGTGAGTGTGTGTGAAATATGATCCACATTGAACTCAATAAACAATATGGTCAGAAAGATAAATAAACCAAGCCTTTCAAACATGTCGAAGCATGAATATTCCATACCATCCGAAGCATTCGCATATGGGACCGCTACGGACCAATGCCATGAATATACTCAAGTCAGCAAAATTTTGTTTATTCAAAAGATAACCATAATCCTACCAATCGAAGCACTCATATGAGGGACCTATAGAGACCATAGCCAGGAGAATCAGAGAAATTTGTTTATACATAAGATGCCCATAAGCTTACCATTCGAAGCATTCATATGAGGGACTCATACGGACCATAGCTAAGAATATAGTCGAATCAGAGAAATTTGTTTATACAAAAGATACTCATAACCTTACCATTCGAAGCATTCATATGAGGGACTCATACAGACCATAGCTAAGAATATAGATTTAGATTTAGATTTAGATTTATTTATTAATAGGTACTAATGTCATCGAATCAGAGAAATTGATCTCGAAGCACTCGCATAACGGACTCAAACGGACCATAGCTAGCTAGGAATATTGTCGAATCAGCAAAATTTGTGTATACAAAAGATACCTATAACCTTATCATTCGAAGCATTCATATGAGGGATCCATACGGACCATATCATTTGAAGAATCAGCAAAATTTGTTTATAACAAGAAACTGACTGAACATTAGAAGTACCTCATAAGTGCCTCGCACGGATCGTAGCTAGGAGTAGGTATAATCGAATCATCAAAGTATGTTTATAACAAGAAACTACCGAACATTCGGATGGAGGAAGTAAACAGGTGGCTTATGAAGACCCGATAAATAATTCCAAATTTTACGAGCCACACTTCCGATGAACTACGTTCGATCTGTTGTGTTGACATATTTGTCAGCATCAATGTCGGTGCTTGAGTTCGATATCAATGATGTATTGAGCTCTTGCTCTATTTTTTTTTTTTTTTTATTTGATGTGCAATTTTTTATGCATGCGCAGAAACATATACACAATGATTTTGAATACCCCTTTACCCGTTTCAACTAACAACCAAAATAAACAATCCGAACTCGATGAGAAGACCTTGGAAACCACTAACCCGCTATCCAACAAGTCAGAATAATCAATCTGATCTCTATGAGTATTACCCTCTCTAACCCCTCTATCCATTTCAGCCAACAGTCTAAATAACTTTCCCTATGTCTCAGAATCTCCACACTCACACCATTTTTAATTTCTCCATCCTTTAAACAAAACAAAAACACCCCGTTTATCACCTCAAAACTCGAAATAGAAGAAAATAAAGAAAAACAATAACAAATCAGTTTTTGGTTAGAAATTATTTATTTTTACATCTCAAAATGTATATGCATATAACAATTTTTTTTGTTTTTAAAAAAAGGGTTGAGAATACAGTATGTCTACCTCTTCAACAGAAAGGTTTGCATCCGATATTGGGTAGAACTCCAGTTCTAAAGTATTCCCCATGGGTTTAACTACCACCATTTCGCTTGATGATAGCGCCTTCACTGTACTCTCATCCATGGAGTTGAATCGTATCGGCAGAAACACCTTCTTTGTCTCCAACTCAAGGAGAACTCTAGGCCCGTATTTCGTCTGGCAACGTAACACATTGAGGATCTTATACCTCTTCTGCAGCTCCAATGTGTTCAATCCTTCCAGAGGTTTAATTTTTCCAAGATCGTTCAATTGTTCCATTTTTAGATGATCTCAATTGCTTTGTTTGAATAAAACTATTACTCAACAGCCCTTACTTTGGAGCTTATATAGCAGAAATTTGGAAATGTTTCTACACTCCCCGCCCCCTTGAAACTGTTTAACCAATCAAATAGGTTTATTCCATAGAAAATAAAAGATAAGTAAACAACATATTTGCATGCGTCAGCAAATTCCATAAAAAAAATGGTTGAAAGATAAAGAGACCAAGACTTTTAAACATGTCGAAACATGTCGAAACATGAATATTCCTGCATAAATTTTTGTATAAAAGCATCATAGTCAGCGAATGAAAGCAATAGCAAAGACAGCAAGAAGAACAACAACGTAATAGGTATATTCCATAGAAAATAAAAGATAAATAAACAACATATTTGTATACGTTAGCAAATTCCATAAAAAAAAAAAATATGGTCGAAAGATAAATAAACAATATATTCATATTCGTCAGCAAACTCCATAAAAATATGATCGAAAGATAAAGAGACCAAGACTTTTAAACATGTCGGAACATGTCGAAACATGAATATTCCTGCATAAATTTTTGTATAAAAGCATCATAGTCAGCGAATGAAAGCAATAGCAAAGACAGCAAGAAGAACAACAACGTAATAGGTATATTCCATAGAAAATAAAAGATAAATAAACAACATATTTGTATACGTTAGCAAATTCCATAAAAAAAAAAAAAAAAAAAAAATGGTCGAAAGATAAATAAACAATATATTCATATTCGTCAGCAAATTCCATAAAATATGATCGAAAGATAAAGAGAACAAGACTTTTAAACATGTCGAAACATGAATACCCCCACCAATTTCTGCGTCCAAATAATTTTCCTAGAAACATTATAATCAGCACTTCGGCCAACAGGTCAGAATAATCAATCTAATCTCTGTGACTATTACACTCTCTAGCCCCTCTATCCATTGTTTCCCTCCGCCTACAAATATACTTCTTTCCTCTCCCTCTGACTCAGAATTTCAACTCAAAATAATTTTCCTTGAAACATTATAATCAGTACTTCGACCAACAAGTCAGAATAATCAATCTGTTCTCTATGAGTATTATCCTCTCTAACCCACTCTATCCACTGTTCCCCTCCTCATACAAGTATACTTCTTTCCTCTCCCTTTGGCTCAGAATTTCTACAATCACACGATTTTTACTTCGTTCATCCAATAAAAACAATTTTTCTTGAAACATTGTAGTCAGCACTGCTACCTATTTCAGCCAACAACAAACAATCCGATCTGAAGTACACATTGGAAACCATACCCAAGAATCGGTTCACATACTCTCATCATTCTTTTCTCTCTCATCATTGTTTCCCTTCACCAACAAATATAAATCAGTCGCACATCTTTCCTTTCGCTTTGACTCAGAATTTCCTTTCCGCTTTTTACTTCATCCATCCAACAAAAACAATTTTCCATGAAACAATACAATCAACACTACTAACCATTTCAGCCAATAGTTAAAATAAACAATCTGATCTGGATGAGTAGACCTAAGAAGCGATTCACCTCCCTCTCAGCATTGCTTTCCTATTCCGCTTTTTAATTCATTCGTCCAATAAACAAAAACATCGATATATCTACATATGTACATACATACATAGGTATATGACGCGACTGCTTTGAAGGTGACTCTTATACCGTCACATCTTATCCAAATACATATACATATACATATGTACATATACATACAGACATACATACACTAAGTACACTAAGTACATTAAGTACACACTAAGAACATTAAGTATACACTAAGTACACTCTGATACACACTAAGTACACGCTAAGTACACTAAGTACACACTAATTGCTCTGAATTCCCTGATTTCACCCAAAAAATGTAGCCCTATATCTTCTTGATGACGTCACTTGCTGACTCCCTGTGCCAGAATCGGCAATGAAAAACAAAAATGTACCTATTTCAGACAACAACCAAAATAAACAATCTGATCTGGATAAATAGATCCGAGAAATGGTTCACCCCCTCTCATCCCCCTCTCACCATTGTTCCCCATCCGTCTGCAAATATACTTCTTCCCTCTCGCTCTGACACATTAAGTTCACACTAAGTACACACTAAGTACACTATGAAATACAAACAAACATATGCATAGGTACACATCAAGTACATACATACATACATATGTATAAAATAAGTACATTCCATGACATGTTGATCTTGAATATCCCACTACCCATTTCAGCCAACAGCCAGAATAAACAATGTGATCTAAATGAATAGACCAAGGAAACCATACCCTGCAAGCCATTCACCCCCCTCTCATCCCCTCTCATCATTGCTTTCACTCCGCCAACAAATATAAATAGTCGCATATATTTCCTCTCCCTCTGACGCCGTTCACTTCCTTTGCCCAATAAACAAAACAAAAACATCGATATACATAATTATGTACATACATAATATGACACGCGACGACTTTGAAGTTGACTCATATACCGCCACATCATATCCAAATACATATACACATACATACCTACACACATATATATACAAACAAACATATGTACATACATACATACATACATACAGACAGATATATATATAACAAAATGTAACCCGACACCTTCTTAATGTAAACAAGCAACAGCCTTCCTCCCCCCCTCCCCCCTCTCCCTCGCGTATCACCCCTCTCCCTCGCCCAGACTAAGTACACACTAAGTACACTAAGTACACTAAGTACACTAAGTACACACTAAGTACACTAATACACACGCTCCGAATTCCCTGTTTTCACCCCAAAAATGTAACCCTATATCTTCTTGATGACGTCACTTCCTGGCTTCGGCAATACCTTCTTAATGTAAACAAACAACAGCCTTCCTCCCCCCTCTCCCCCAGACTCATCCTCCCTCTCGCCCACCCACGCTTAATGTAAACAAAAAAAAAAAAACCGGGGTAATTAAAAATTTCAAAATCGATGATTTCACCCAAAAATGAGTAATTAAAATTTTCCCACGCTTATGTAAACAAAAAAAACCGGGGTAATTAAAAATTTCAAAATCCATGTTTTTACCCAAAAATGACGAATTAAAATGGCTGTTTCCCGGAATCGTCAAAAAATTGGTTCCCATGCTCAACCGCCCCAATACCTACTAATGTGCAAACCTTCAGAGGGACAAACGTCGACTCTGACCATTATCTTGTTGCAGCTAAATTCAGAGCTGGACTATCCAACGAGAAAAAGCTGCGAACCGCCCAGAAAAAGAAATTCAATATTGGAAGCCTTAGCACGAATGGAGCAGCCAGAGCCTACAGAGAGCGCCTGAGCGAGAGCCTCTCCGCTGTGCATTCACCATCCACAAACGCAAACAATCTGTGGAACCAGTATCGCGACATTATCAAAGGGGTAGCAGAGACCACCATAGGCTACCAGCCACCACCCAAAAAGAGCCCTTGGTATGATGATGAATGCGTGCGTCGGAAAAGGTGACAGAAAATACACACGTGCAAGCGCTAGAGCGCAAAACAAGAGCAGCGAGAGAAGAGTATCGAGCCAGAAGAAGGGAGGAGAAGAAGATTCTGCGTAAGAAAAAAAGGGCCCACGCAGTCTCCCAGCTAAAGGATATAGAAGAGTTCCGCGATGGGAACAACATCCGGATGTTTTATAGGAAAGCCAAGCAACTGGCAGCAGGCTTCAAGCCCGGAACGCAGGCTCTTCGAAACAGTGAAGGAAACATAGTCACCGAAGCGCAGGGAATAGTAGATGTGTTTTAGCAGCACTTCCAGCAGCTACTTTATGGGCATCAGGTAGAGAGAGTGATAGGGCAAGAAGAGAACCCGCATCCAGTCAGTGAAGAATCCACCCCCCCTCCCAGTCTTGAAGAGGTCCGCTCAGCTATCAAAAAGCTGAAGAACAACAAGGCCGCCGGCTCTGATGGTCTACCAGCGGAGCTTTTCAAATATGGTGGTGATGTTTTGGTAGGGTGCACCAAGTCATCAACCAAGTATGGGTGGAGGAAGTCATGCCCGATGACTGGAATATCAGCTCTATATACCCCATCTTCAAGAAAGGCGATCCTATGTCCTGTAAGAACTACCGAGGCATATCCTTGCTCAATATCGCATATAAGATCCTATCCAACGTACTGTGTGAACGTCTGAAACCTTTCTGCAGCACACTAATCGGCACGTACCAGTGTGGCTTCCGGCCCGGCAGATCGACGATCGACCAAATTTTCACACTAAGACAGATCCTGGAAAAGACCAACGAATTTCAAGTCGAGACTCACCATCTCTTCATCGACTTCAAAGCCGCATATGATAGCATTCATCGTCTTGAGCTCTACAAGGCGATGGCCGAGTTCGGGATCCCGGCTAAACTGATCCAGCTATGCCGCGTGACGCTGGAAAACACGTGGTGCAACGTGCAATTTGGAAACAGTTCATCCGAACTATTCCAAACATGCACCGGATTTCGGCAAGGAGATGCGCTGTCATGTGACTTCTTCAATCTTGTGCTGGAACAGATAGTGCGCAGGGCAGGTGTAAACACGGAAGGCACTAACTTTTACAAATCTGTCCAGCTACTGGGATACGCGGACGACATCGGCATCATCGGTCGCTTCCAGCGCGCGGTTTTAGAGGCTTTTACGGCAATTGAAGAACAGGCGAAACGAGTTGGCCTTGAAGTGAATGAGGACAAAACCAAGTACATGTTGTCAACAAACAAAGAAGCATCTGTCCACCGCCTAGGACAAAACGTCATTGTTGGCAACAGTAACTTCGAAGTGGTTAAGGAGTCTACCTACCTCGGAGTAAACATCAACTCCATGAATGACACCTTAGTGGAGATTCGACGAAGACTTACCCTAGGAAACCGCTGCTACTTCGGTTTGGCAAAACAAATGGGTTCAAAACTCCTAACTCGAAAGACAAAATGCATGCTCTACAAAACATTGATCCTGCCAGTTCTGCTGTATGGAGCCGAGTGTTGGACGATAATCAGGAAAGCAGAGCAGATTTTGAACACTTTCGAGAGAAAAATTCTTCGTCGGATATTCGGTCCCGTATACGAGGAGGGCGAATGGAGGAGAAGATACAACCGCGAACTCTATGAGCTGTACCAAGATGTGGATGTAGTCCGAAAACCAAAACACGTCGACTACACTGGCTCGGCCACATCGAGCGAATGGGCAACAATGCTCCAGCAAAGAGGATCTTCGAATCACAGCCCCCAGGTTCGAGACGACAAGGAAGACCGAACCTCCGGTTTAAGGACCAAGCTACCGCGGATGCCAGTGCGCTTGGTCTAGACGACTGGAAGCAGCGTGCCCTGGATCGAATAGAGTGGAAGGCTGCTGTGTCTCAGGCAGAGACTCTTCACGGGTCGGGAGCCCGTTAAAGAAAAAAAGAAAGATTATCCCAGACGACACGCTCCACAGCCAAGGGAGCTCGTGCTAATGAACAATGAATGCTTCCCAGATGATTTCCATATAGTAAATACATATATTACATACATACAAACATACAACTATGAACCAAAAATTCACTATATTGTACATACACTGGCGACAAAAAAAATAGCACATGTAGGTTTATTTTTTTCCATTTACTTATTTAACAATTAAATATGTTAATAAAATGTATGTTATAAGATATTTCATTGCAATATCAACGAGTATAAAACAAAAAAACACAGATTTCTTTAAATAAAAAAAAAAAAAAAATATAATATACTTAACATTTTTAAGAGGCAAAGGAAAAAGCAAACTTTGGTTCAATTCCTTACATAATCTTACTAAGCCTTAGTGCCTGACCACACACTGAGCGGCAATCGAGACAGCGGCTGAGCGGCAAAACAAATTTAAAACATATGAAATTGTGTGTTGGTGGCCACGAGCTCGCTGAGCGACAAGCGACGTTTCTGAGCGGCAGAGAGGCGTCGCTCAATAATATGAAATGCTTTGCATGATAGCCAGAGTTAAAAATAATGATGGTTTTGAAATTATTCATACATTTTTGAAAATATTGTCAGTTTTCGATTGAAGTTTGTTATTTGTCCCTGATGCGTGCGTTTTATTTAAGTTAAAATTAATCAAAACTAAAAAAACAATTGTCATTGATCTTAACTGAAGAATATAATACAGTTATGCAGTCGGCAGTATCCATACAATCGTGGAATGTATTATTTTTGTTGCGTTTTACGTTTTTTTTACTGATGAGTTGCTTTTGTCAAAAATAAAATATCCATTCTTATAAATATTGGCTCGTTTTTAGTGTTCCGTCCGTACCAAAACGGAACACTAATGGAATCAGTTCGGTGTCTGTCTGTCTGTCACAGGCCTTTTTCTCAGAGACTACTTAACCTAGACTATTGAAATTTGGAACAGTTGTAGCAATTAGTGGCCTTAACACAGACCAGAACTTAAAAGGCTGAATTTCGACTTTGGGGGGGGGGGGAGGGGGGGTAGTTTCTTAACAATTTTTCACAAAACGTTACAACTTGCTGTCCCGAGCTTTTTCTCCGAAAATATCGCTCAGAATAAAATCACAAACATTGAGAATAAAGTGTAGATGGAAACATAATTATTACGGCTGCACTACTTCGACCGTTTTTTTTAAATTAATTTTTTAATTTCAACTACCCTACTTTTTACATATCCAGAAAAATATCACAACGCCTAAAAGTAGATACGAGAGTAAAAATTGAATAATTGATGGCAAAAGTGTTATACCCGCAGCGAATTTTCGTGGCATATTTCTACCGGATAACTATTGGCCTAAGACTTAAACCAATGATACATAATATAACGCATAAAGGAAACCTAATACGTCCGATAGCACATACATACATATATACTAGTGTTGTATCGCCTTGGGTATTATTTTCCATGTCCTCTTTCTCCAGATTATCTTCTTTCTCACTACCAGAAGAATCATCTATTCTACAGCATTCAGGTTGTCTTTCCCAAGTAACAAACTGTGCACTCAATGATAATAGTATACAAAAGAAACACCACACTCAACATAAACAAAACTAGCGTGAAAGCTAAGCATTCGTCGAAACAACGAGTATCCATGACATATGTACAGTAAAACTTGTGAATAGTGGAATCTGCGAATAAAAGAATCTTGCGAAACCTGGATAGTGGACATTTTTGGATGCCAATTTTGGTTTTTTTCATACAAATTCACTCTAATGTAGTGGAAACCTGTGAAATCTGAATAATGGAAAATTTTTCAATGAATTTTGTTTTCTTCCCATCCAAATTCACTCTTCAATAGCGGAATCGAGAAATGAATGAGCCCAAAGTCATTAAAATTTTGTCAGCTTCGTTTTCTTTTTCGAGAATTTTGACATTATTGTTTCTTTTCGTGTGTGCCTCATTCTGCTAGCGGCTAAATTCAACAAGTACAATTCTGAATTCCGATATCGAAATTGATCGAAAAATACTAAAAAAAATTAGGTTGCCGATAGTGGAAAAACTTGCGAATAGTAGAAATGTTGCGAATAGTAGAAAAAAAAAGTGCACCAAAGCATTCCACTATTCACAGGTTTTACTGTATTTCAAAAACTTGTAGTGGTAAGATCCCAGCAGTAACATATAATCCCTTTTGTTTTAAGATAGGTACTTTCTGTACAAAACAGTAATTCACTTTTCGAAAGAGCCATTATCAAAGTTATTTTAAATTTGGTACACCAACCGCACAATATCCCGTTCAAATGACTACTAGTTATAGCTTTTGTCGCCTACACTCGTGGAGACGTGACTACTAAAAGCGTACAAGCGTACACGCGCGAACAAGCTCAAAATGCTTAAACGTTTACAAGCGTGAGACGTGACCACTAAAAGCGTACAAGCGTACACGCGCGAACAAGCGCGAACAAGCTCAAAACGCTTAAACGCTTACAAGCATGAGACGTGACCACACAGCCTTTTCTAGAAGTCTAGACAATTTAAATAGCACACCTTTGTTTCTTTCGAAGTTTCCTTTAATTTAACCACCAATTATTATGATTGAAGTACTTTTAAGCGCGCATAAAGCTATTATTCCTCAAGTTAATTTAACCCTTCAATGCATACGAAGCCATACATGGCTTTTCGCAATTATTACTTATTTTCTTTACCATATGTATGTATATATAGTATATGGCATTCGAAATGAACAAAACACAAAATGATTACTTCGTATGTATTATTAACAACATAAAACGGTACTTTTCATTGATCTATTCTTAAATAAAACGCACTGTATTGAATTCATGTCTTAGCTTTAATCCATTTCACTTCAGACTAACTTACTGTGCTAACATAGTTTCTTACGAACTAACGTTACAGAAATAAGAGAGAGCAAATCTCTTTTTCTTTTACTCTTAACTATACATCAATTCCTCCTTTCTTAGATAAGAATTAGATATAATTTAATTAGACGCCAAAAATACTATCCCAATAATTAAGATTATTTTATCAATATTTCTTTAGCTATTTAGGTAAATTAAGTATTTTATTAAACCTTTTTTGGTCATTGCTAAATTGGTTCTTGAGCTCCTCTCTTTTTATTTCAAAATCTTCCTCGGCACTATGAAATTCATCGTTTTCCTCTTCAATTTGTATTCTTCTTAACATATCAGTTGGTTCAATATCGTTTTTGGACTGAATAAAATTTGTTACAGAACTAAATCCAGCAGAACAATATCTTTTTTTAATTTGATTTAAATGAGCTACTTTTCTTATCCCATTTACATTAATTGCATATAAAGAATTTGATAGTTTTTTAATTATATATCCAGGAATCCACTTTACATGAGATTTAAAACAATTTTTATAATAAATATTTTCATTTTCGATAAATTGCATATAAGGTAGTTTATTCTTAATTAAATTTTGTTTAACACTATTTTGATGTCCATACTCATCGGCATTTTTAACCGTATTCGATTTTGCTACCATGATTTCCAGGAAAGTCATCTGTTTAAATTTAAAGATCATACCAGCTGGGGTTTGATTAGTAGAAACCGTGGGAGTGTTTCTGTACTTTAACAAAAAATTGTCAATTTTAAAACTCATGTTTTTTATTGGCTTAGTCTCAATAAAAAACTTTTTAAAAACATTTTTTACTGTTTGGACTGCTCTTTCTGCAAGCCCATTAGACTGTGGATGGTATGGTGGACTCTTTAAAACTTTAATTCCATTACCATCACAAAAGTTAAGGAATTCAAAAGACTCAAATGGAGGTCCATTGTCGGAGACTAACTGGGATGGTATACCAAAAACAGAAAACCAATTACGGAGTTTTGCAATTACCTTTTCAGCACGAGTACACTTCATTTTAGCGATCTCAATCCATTTGGAATAACTATCTACTAATAACAAAAACTTTAGCCCATCTATCTTAAAAAAATCTATATGAACCCTTTCAAAAGGGTACAGTGAAGGTATCTACTTTGATTCTTCAACCAATTTAGTAAAGTTCTGCGTTTGTCCACACACGCGACAACATTTTACAAATTCTTCTATATCCGCGTCTTAGTTTCGCCACCATACATAAGTCCTTGCAAGCATCTTCATTCTAGTTATTCCACCATGTGCATCATGTAATTTTTTTAAGACATTATGTTTTAATTTTTCAGGAACAACTTCTCTGTTGCCATAATTTATGCAACCATTATTGCATGAAAACTGTTGCACACTATTCAAATAATATTTTGTATGAAAATCATTTTGCTGAATTCCTTTACCCATAAGGCTATCATATACCTTTTTCAGAATTTAATCGTTTTTTGTTTCAACTTTGATATCTTCTAATCTTAAAACTTTCATATTTTCAGGTCCGAATGATAAAACGTTTATAAATTCTTCCGAAATATTTGTTGATCCCTGAATCGGTAACCTAGATAATGCATCTGCATGCTCTACTTGAGACCCTCTTTTATACTGTACTTCAAAATCATACATTGACAGTTGGATAGCCCATCTTTGCAGTCTTGCTGCAGCTACAGCTAAATGCCCCTTTTTCTCACTAAATATTTCTCCTGATGGTCCGTAATAATTATAAATCTGTGTCCATACAAATACTTATGAAACTTTTTAACAGCATACACAATTGCAAGTGCCTCCCTATGAGTTTGTGAATAATTTTGCTCTGCTACACTAAGCGTAGTGGAGGCGAAAATTACCGGCCTTTCTTCACCATTTACCATGTGGGACAGCACTGCACCCACGTCATAAGGGCTAGCATCACAAGTGACAAAAATCGGTTTATCCGGATCAAAATACTCTAAATTATTGTTGTTAACCATAAGTTTCTTTGCCTCTTCAAACGTTTTTTGGTGTTCGGGTTTCCATTCAAACTTATTATTTTTTTTTAAGAGATCATACAAGTTTCTGAGTTTTGAAGCCAAATTCGGAATGAAGCGATTATAGAAGTTTAAAAGGCCAAAAAAACTTTTAAGCTGTGTAACATTTTTTGGGCTGGGAGCTTCTAGAATAGCTCGAATTTTCTCCTTATTTGGCCTAATTAACCTCGGTCTGGAACCACTTGCATTTTCCAAAATTAACTCGTATATTATGTAATTCCAACCGTTCTAATACCTGGTGTAACTTTTCCTCACACTCCTTCTCATCTGAGCCTCCAATCAATAAATCATCCAAATAGCAACCTACCCTCTTCAAATCTTTTAAAATTTCATCCATTACTTTTTGGAATTCTGCCGGGGCAACTGAAACTCCGAAAGGTAATCTGGTATATTTAAATAAGCCTTTGATAGTGTTAACAGTTAAAATGTGTTGTGAATTTTCATGTACGGCCAGCTGCAAATAAGCACCAGATAAATCCAATACACAAAATACCGAACAGTTAACAAATTTTGCGAATAATTCTTCCATTATCGGCAGTGGGTATACTCGACTTTCAATTGATTTATTAACTTACCTACCTTACAATTTAGACATAACCTTAAATCTCCATTATTTTTAGGCACTACCACCATTGGCGATGCCCACTCACAGTATTTCACTGGCATTAAAATTTTTTCTGATACTAACTTATCAATTTCTTCAACTACTTTATCGCGAATTCCAAATGATACTGAATAGGGCTTTGCAAAATTAGGAACACTGTTTTCATTAAGCTTTAATTGCACGCAATAACCGACAATAGGATCTCGCATATCTTTTGAAAAAACTTTTAGAAATTTTTTTACTAACGCATCTATTTTACTGTCCCCCATATTTTGTACGTTGCTTACTTTAAAACTATTTCGCCAATTTGGCATCAAAACATCTAACCAGTCGCGACCTAAAAGGGATGTAAAATTGCGATTAGAGTTAATTATAAGCATATCCAAACAATGGCTTTTCGAAACAATCTGAACATCTTGCACATTAACCGAAATTTTTCCCACAATTTCTACCTCATGTCCTGTAACCACATTTAGTTGTTTCACTAATGGTGTAATCTTTAAATTTGCAAAATTATTCTTGCAAAAATCACTACTAATAACCGTTAAGCATGCACCACTATCTACTTCCATGTTAATAACAATATTATTTACACAAAGCTTTACTACTTGAGCTAAATTACAAATTTTTGAAATAGAATTTATGTATCCTATTGATAAATTATTTATTTCATCGGTTACATTTTCTACATTATTTACATATGTGCAATTGCAATTATTCATGCAATTGTTATTATTATTTTGCCTCCAACAATTTATTTTACATTGGCCTTTTTGTCCGCAATAATAACACACAACGTCTCGTAAGTCCCTTCTGTTAAATTTGTTGCTGTTGTTCTCTGCATGCTTTGATGTTGTCGGTTCCCTGTTGTAGTTGTATATGTTTTGCCCTCTATGTCTTGATTGACTTCTCCCACGCTGCTGTCGTAATTGATACTGTTCCTTTGGCATTGATATGCTGTTGAAGCTCTCTTGTCTCATCTCTCGCAATTGTATATTCGTCAACTCCATACTTTTTGCTACTTCACTTGCTTTGTCAAACGTAAGCCCCGTTTCATTTAAAAGCTTTTGTTGAATACCTTCCTGGTAAATACCGCAAACTAGCTTGTCTCGCAAAGCATCGTCCAAAAAAGCTTTAAAATCACACGACTGGGATAACGTTTTAAGATCAAGAATATAATCACTGACCGTTTCATGCGCTTTTTGATTTCTGTTATAAAATTTAAATCTTTCGGCTATGATGTTCACTTTTGGCTTAAAATATTTTTCTATTATCGCGATTAGTTCCTCGAAAGTTTTATTATCTGGTTTCTCTGGGTTCGTTAGGGATTTTAAAATTTTATATGATTCCGGTCCAATTAATGTTATTAAATACGACACTTTTGTTTTATTTTCTATAATATTGTTTATCGTCAACAAATGCTGCAGGCGTTCCTTCCAGTCTTCAAAGTCTTCCCCCGGTGTAAAATACTCAATAGCACCTATGAAAGCCATTCTTCTATCGTGCTTATCACTAGCCACTGTTTCACTTTTATTTTCACTTTTAATTATTGGTTCCTTCACTTCTTCGTCTTTTTCCATAAATTTAATTTTTTTTTTTTTTTTTTTTGTATAGAATTATTTGTTTAGCTTAAACACACGTATTTTTTATTAAGTTTTTATTATTTTTTATATATTTTTATATTTTATTTTTTTTCTCGTCGCCATTTGATCTATTCTTAAATAAAACGCACTGAATTGAATTCATGTCTTAGCTTTAATCCATTTCACTTCAGACCAGCGTTGCCACTTCAGGACTATTTTTTCGCAGTAGATTCTCTGAAAAATGCAGTAGATTGAATTTTTTCGCAGTAGATTTTTATTTCAACAGAAAAACAAGGTAGGTATATAAACACAAATTGGTTTGTGTTTTGGTTTCTATTTTATTATTTTGTATTTTGATTCACTTGAGCTTTTATTTCCCTCAACCGTAGCATCATGTCTGCTTTTAAATACAGGGGCTGTTCGATAAGTCAGTAACTTTGATGCAAGATAGTGCTCGGATCGCATTGATTTTTTTCCGCCATCTTTGTTTCTTTCTAGGCATAGCAAACAAAATTACAGAACTTCAGAAAATGACAGATCTAATGACAGCGTCATTGGAATCCTGCATGAAAATGTTGAACATGAACAAATTATGGGCAAGATGGTGGCCGTGTTTGCTGACGATTGATTAAAAACGGATTCAGGTTAAGTTTTCAAAGCAGAATTAGGAACTCTTCAAGCGCAATTCAAGTGAATTTTTACACCGGTTCGTAACAGTTGGTGAATCCTGGATACACCATTACACGCCAGGAATGAAAGAACAATCATAATAGTTGAATTTTTCAGGCGAACGTCCATAAAAAAGATACAAAAAACGGGTTCGGCGGCCGAAAAAGTCAGTGCGACGGTTTTCTGGGATTCTCACGGCGTAATCTTCATTAACTACTTGGAAATGGGAAAAACGACTACCGGATAATACCATTTTATTAGATAAATTTAATGCAGAATTGATGAAAAAACGGCTCCATTTGGAAAAGAAAAAAGGGCTCTTTCATCAGGACAATGCACCGGCTCATTCGTCCGCAGTAGCCACAGCGAAATTAGCTGAATTGCTTGAACTGCTTCCTCATCCTATTCTCTTTATGGGTAGTGAGTAGTGATCGCCTTCAGATAAGGAATTCAAGTTTTCCAAAAAGTTTTGTTGTTAAGTTTTGCGCTAAAAGGGATGTTCTCGATCTTAAAGTCCACACAAAGCAAACTAAAAAAAATGCAGTAGATTTAATTTTTTGGCAGTAGATTCAAATTTCGAAATAAATGCAGTATATCTACTGCAATTGCAGTAAAGTGGCAACGCTGCTTCAGACTAACTTACTGTGCTAACATAGTTTCTTACGAACTAACGTTACAGAAATAAGAGAGAGCAAATCTCTTTTTCTTTTACTCTTAACTATACATCATTGTGAGATAACGTCTGTCGGCGATTTTCGCGTTGGCACTTCAGTAAATCGCGCATTGAAAAAAAAGTGACAAAAAAATTGAATTCTGTGTGCAAATAATTGTGTTTAATCGTTAAGCACAATCAGTTTCAAAATAAGTTTTGATGGGAATACTCAACTAACTATATTGTTAATGTATTTGCATTGTTAAAAAAACCACTAGTTTGATTAGTTTAATAACTGGAGCCATATAAAAAAATGCTATTTATTTAAATAAATATTTTTTCAACTTTTTTTAATAAATTTTATTAAAAAGTAACCAAAAGAAGCCATTCCAACCATCTTTTTTCATCTTTTTCTCCCACGCAAATTAATTCATGCATTATTAAAGGGTTAACAATTTATCAAACGCACACAAAAATGTAGAATATAACGCGGAAAACATTCAACCGATGGCGATTAATAGTTAAATAAGCCAATTTTACAAAAGGAGAAAATAAACCTACATGTGCTTTTTATTTAGTCGCCACTGTAATGGCGTTAGTTCATATACCATAATTATGCAAATTGTGCACTCTAAAAGAGTATATTTCTTATTGTACAGCAAATTTAATCAAATAAACACAAATACAGAAATACAAATAACATGAGCTTTTTTACAAGCTTTATTTAAATATTATTTCCTTGTAATTTGTTTAAAACTAAGAGCTACAGAATTTTGTATACTTTTCGAAATTAATGTTACTTGCTGTGTTGTTCACATTTTTAAATTCTTTACACCAACTTTTAACGAAACCTAACATTGAGTTTTATTTATTCACAATGTTGTTTATATGCTCTTCATGCTTCACAATGTGGTTTATATGCTTTGATTAAATGACAAAAATGCCGATTCTCTTTTTGTTATGCAATTCGAAGTTTAGTTCGTTTATATGTACTCATATAGTAATACTTCTTTTAAATAAAGAATAAACATTACAATTCTTTGAAAAAAAAAGTATTGCGTATTGAAATTCAAGAAATTATCTGACGTTATTATATTTTCCAGTCCATTCCAATCCATGGATAACCTTTCGCTGTAAAACACCGCATTGATCAGAGTTTTGAGTAGCAGTAGATCTGACTTTAAGTAACAATGTTTTGTAAAACATTTGCTAAGAAATCGACTGATATGTGTCAATAAAAATAAAACAAAAAAGTTGTTCATAAAAAGTTCTGATTTTTTTTTATTTTGAAAAATCAAATACTTAGTCCAGTGCAATTAGTCATTATTAATGCAAAATGACGGAGCCCAGTTATAGTGAATGGATTTGAATGATTTTTTTTGTTGGATTCATAATACCATAAACTAAGAAGTTTACCCATTAAAAATTACCGCAGTTCTTAAAATCCGTAAATTTAAGCAAAAAATCAAAAATCAAATTTTTTTTTCTTACTATACAGGGTATTTTCTCACTATACAGATATTTTGGAATCAGATTCATTGGTTCATGCTATGGAAAATATCGTATGGGAGGGGGGGGTCTATCTTGAACACCTATTGCAGCTACTGCAGGGAGTTTAAAAAAGATCATTGAAGTAGGTACCAACAGTTATTCTAGTACAATTTCTAGAGTATTAAACTAAGAGCAACCAAGGTGGGATTGTTTCATAGACAATTGATAAGTGCTTATCACAGTTAAAAAATATTACCATCCTTAATTTCGTTTTCGAGATATTGGTCTTCAAACACAGATGTTTAGAATTTCTTTAAACCAATTTTAGTGAAATCGTGTTTTTCTCGGAAAAGTGTGCTTACATTTTTTTTTCTTAATATTATTTTCATGTGCCATAACGTCACCTACAAATTCACCATACTAAGTTTTTACCTGGGGCTTACAGTTTTCCTGGTATTAAGTTAATTCAGTCACAAGAACATGTAAAAGGAATGTACTATACTAGAAGTAGCATAATTTTCATGGGTCGCAGGTCTTGAAAAAAACAAAAAACATTAGTGGAAGGTTTCAAAAGGTAAACTTTTTACTTTATATTATAAGAAATTCAAAAAATCCCGAAACATCTAAATCCATTCACTATAGCTGGGTTCCGAGGTATAAACCTGATTGCACTGGACTAACAGTACAAATTTGAAATCTTTGAGGTACTTGCAGAATTTTTTTCTTTACTTTGCTTAAAATTTGTCCCACAACGCCGCAACAGCTAAAAAATATGTGGTTCAAATTTAGAACCAGTACCAATAGCCCGTTAGAGTTAAAGTCGAAACGGTCTTCAGCAGATTTTTTGAAAGCCGCCAAGGCTATTAATGGGACAGCCGTCATCCCTGAAAGTATCTGAAGTTGTTTAGTGCCTTAATTTTCAATAAGCTTATGCAGTGGATCGAGGATAAGAAAATAAGTAACGAGTTTCAAGCTGGATTCAGGAAAAACTATTCGACCTTAGATCAAATATTTACCCTGATAAATATTGTGGAGAACTTTAAAAGAAAAAACAAGAAGCTTTACGGTTTCTTCGTAGTTCTGCTGCTTTTGATTCAATTGCACGTGAAGCCCTTTTTCATAAGCTATACAGGATCTCAAGCAAAATAGTCCCAATACTGAGGGCGATGTAAGAAGGCAATGTGTGTGTGGGATGTGGAGTTTGTTTCAGAAAAGTTAACATTACAAATGGGATTAAAACAAGATGTGTATTAAGCACCTTACTATTCAATTTATTTATAAATGATATCGTGACACAATTGGAGGAGAAATCGACTTCGGATATATATATACGGATACCAGGTCTAATATTTTGCTGATGACATTGTTCTTCTGGATGGCGCAACAAAAAGTAGACCTACAAAGGAGAAGGTATTTCAATAGTTCGGGAGTATCTAGATGTATTAATCACGGCGAATCTCAACTAAGCAAACATTTTCAGTACAAACTGGCTAAAAGAGCTGTCTCTTCAGTACGTGGCCGGTGTATTGTTAATAAATGTATTGATCATAGTTAAAAACTTAAACTCTTTCAAGCCACGGGTGCCTCCATATTGCTTTACGGAGCCCAAGTATAGGGATGCTGCTAATACGAAGAAGTAGAAATAATCCTGACGTATTTCTTAAAACGAATTTTCCGGTTACCAACTTGCACACCAAACTATATGCTGCATTTAGAAACTGCAGTACCACCACTGTTTTTAGCCACCATTAAGTAGCAGGGCTGCCTAAGCAAGTGCTTAAGAGCATTATATCTTCTAGGGTAAACCTTGTTAAAAGGTGGGAGGAGCTGAGGACTGGTCTGGGTGTAAACGTGCGCATTTCACCCGATATAAACTCTTCTAATTTAAGATATGTATTTAATGAAATATTAGAGAGGGCGAGCCATTTCACTTATGAAAGATGTAAACTTAAGGCACAGTCTTCACAATATAGAATGATCTACAGCCAACTTAACTTTGACCTCCAGGAGCTTATATGTATTTCCACAATCGCATTTCGCTCAGCTTGCTAAATTAAATATTTAAAGTAAGAGTTTAGAGGTGAAATAATAAACTAAAATTACATTTCACACCGACCAGACCTGCCAATCATATGCAACATATGCAATCTCAAGGAGAGAGAGGATATACCATGCACTGCGGTTCACTAGATTAGAAGCAGGCAATTTCGGGAAATGAAAATGATCTATCTTCCGATATATGGCAGTTTCGGAACACAAAATGAATCAGTCAAATTCGCATGCATTTAAATCGGTTCATAAGATTAAAAGCACCTTGCAAATGAATGAAAAAAATAATGTTTTTTGGTTTCTTTTTATGAAACTTTAATTTTAATTTTGAATTCATACTACAGGTACATTTTAAATAGTGAATAGAATCACCTTTCTTTAAAATAACCTCAATAATTCGGTATTTTAGGTAGTTATACAATGAGGCTAAATAATCGAGTGAAATCTCATTCCAGACAGGCTTAACGGCTTCGAAAGCGCTTTTCTATCATCATATTGCTTTCCACCTTCGTATACTTTCCGCGTTAGCCAGCCACAGACAATTTCTATAGTGTTAACGTCTGGTGAATATTGTGACCATACAAGTTCAACGTGTTTACTGGCGACAAACGATTTTACAATGCGAGATGTGTGTATAAGAGCGTTGTCGTGTTGAAATATCTACGAAAGTGGTCCGAAGAGATCGCAGATCTTCGGAAAAGGAGATTTCATCACCACTGTGTAGCTATTTCCTGCCATTTTAGAGCTTTGAACTACCAAGTCGACGGTGCGACGGTAATAAGATACTGTACCCAAGACCATTGCGCCCCCTTCTCTGCTATGATGGCGGTTTAAAAAAAGGTTCTATTTTCTTAAATCGTGAAAGTTATAGTTATAGCCATCCGGTCCATCTAAATTAAATTTAGTTTCGTCTGAAAAGACCTCTTTTTTCCAGTTATTCGAACTTGTTCCTTGAGGCACATCCCAGGTCATGTGGTCATTCGCGAATAGTAAGCTTTGGATTTTTCGCGAAGCGTTAAGTGTTGGTTTTTTCTCCTACTTACGTCGCTTGAGGTATTTGGCACTACGAATCACACGTCGAACAGTAGATTTACTTGAGGTAACACCAGCTGCATCTCTGATCTTAGCTGTCGAAACCTCTGAATTGAAGGCTAATCGGACAATTTTTCGTTTTTCCGTAGCTGTATGGGCTGTGGAAACATTTCCTTTGTATTTTTTCCCGTACATTTCTGGATCCTTTAAATGATAGCCAACAGGATGATTACTCCGAGTGATCCTGCCAATGATAGCACGCTTGGATAAGCCTTCCGAATTTTAATCGTCTATTTTCGCCCTCTCTGACTGTTTAAGATTATAATTCTTAATTAAATCATGTCAATCTTAATTATTTTGATTTCTAAAAAAAATATTGTTTGCATTAATATTTGTTAATTTCGTACTATCATGTTGTGACACACTGTACATATAGCTTGTAGAAAAATCGGTTCCAGTTGCATCACAGCAACAATGCACAAGCAAGTTCTATCGCTCCCAAAGCTTAACCGCACAGCATTGCAAATCATACATTGTGTTGTTGTTAGAAACAACGTTATTTTTGCTTTTTTTTGGCTGCTGCCTGTGCATTGTCGATGTCGATGCGTGATGATCTCCTCCACTTGGATTCATCTCACAGCCGGAACAACATCTTGGTAATAACTCTTTATTGTAAAATAAATTTAAGTGTGGTTTGATTCGCAGCGTTTTCTTTTTCTCTTTGGCCTTTCCCTTTTAATCTAATTCGCTTCGGTAAGGGTTTTGCTTGGAGACATTCGTCGATTCGAAATCATAAATTGGTCCTTCGAGCCGGATATATTTGAACTTTCTTCGATTAAATCAAAAAATCCGAAATCTATAGACAATAATTAATTAAACATTTTTCGGCAAATATCCAAATATATATATGTATGTGAAGTGCAATCTCAACACGTGTTGGGGTATATAGACAGTACGAGTAATTGCGCTAAGTATTCGAATAACTTTCTTAAACATTTTGTTTTGTGTTTCGTTACATTCTAATTTAATTGAATTGTTGAATTTTATGGTTAACATGAGCGAATTAATGCGAGTGCGTGGTAATGCAAAAGGTTGTTTGACTCGTGCAGCGTCCTTTGTAGATTCAATTGTGCCTGCGACTACGTTAGAATTATTAGAAATCAAATTCGCTAAGTTAAATGAAACTTGGGCGGAATTTTCGGCTTTGCATAAGGAAGTTATAAAAAACGCGGCTAATGATACTGAGTGTGAAGACTTTGAAGTTGAGTTTAGTGAATACGAAGAAAAGTTCTTTAACGCGCATTCGAAATTGGTAAAATCCATTCGTGAAAGACAGTCTGTTGGAGAAGAACGTGAAGAATCGGCGTTAAAGAAACTCGCGGAACAGCAAACCACGTTCCTAAAAAAACTGAACTCAACTTCAGATAATTCTTCGAAAATGCACCTACCAAAGATAACAGTATCGCCTTTTTCGGGAAACTATAAAGATTGGCCCTCGTTTCGGGACTCGTTTATGGGCACAATTGAAACGCAGAAACATCTTACGGCTACGCAAAGGTTTCATTACTTAAAATCGTTTTTGCGTGATGATGCTGAAAACTTAATTAAGCATCTAACGATTTCAGATGCAAATTATTTTGAAGCATGGGATCGATTGGAAAAACGGTACGATCGGTCACACCTCATTGTGCAATCATTTATACAAATGTTTCTGTCACTTCCATTGGTAAGCTCGGGTAACGCTCAGACATTACGGAAGCTAACAGACGGTGCGGATGAAGTCATTCGTGGACTCAATGCACTTGGTTCAAATGATCGCGATCCGTGGTTGATTTTTCTCCTGCTCAATAAGCTCGATAGCGAGAGTAAGCAAAGTTGGGCCCAACACATAGGTTCGCGAGATGACTGTACGTTTGATGAACTCTTGAAATTTTTGGAATCAAGATGCGATGCACTTGAATCCTGTCAGTCATTATCTCGGTCTATCACAACACGTCGGAAGCCCCAAAGTGAACTTCGAAACCATTTTGCTGAATCGTCGCAGTCAGCTCCGCATTGCCCAATGTGCAAAAATGACCATATTTTGTCCCAGTGTTCAAAATTTACCGCTTTTGACATTGAATCCCGTCGGAATTTCGTTAAATCAAACTCATTGTGCTTTAACAGTCTTCGCGTCGGTCACTCCGCAAACAAATGTCGCTCTTCGTTTCGCTGTCGTGTGTGTAAGTCTCGTCACCACTCCTTGGTCCACACGCCTGAGCAAAATAACTCTTCGTCTTCGATTCGTTCAACTTCTTCTTCGGTTCAACCTCAACAAAAGCAAAATCTCATTCAATCTCAACCATCCTGCTCTGCATCTTCGCCTGATGACTCGTTGATCAATAACCACTCGATCGATGTTGGCCTTTCAAAGCAAACAATCCTACCAACCATATTGGCTATTGTTCAGGATATTCAGGGCAATCCAATAACCTGTAGAGTTTTACTTGATTCAGGATCCCAAGTCTCCTTCGTTGCCGAATCTTTTGCTCAGAGTTTGGGATTGCCTCGTAAGCATGCTCGAATTCCCATCCTTGGAGTGTCATCCACAGCCGTCGGTCAAACAAGTGGTTGCATTTCAATGAAACTATGTTCTCGGTCAAACCAAACTCATCTCTTCGTTGACGCATTCATTCTTAACAAGTTGACTTGTCACTTGATATATCTGCTTGGTCCCATATTCGAAATCTGGAGTTAGCAGATACCGGATTTAATGTGCCTAGTCCAGTCGACGTACTGCTCGGAGCAGATAAACTATGGTGCATATTCAAGGGGGATCAAATTCAAGGACCGAGCGGAGTAGTGGGTTTATATAGGTTCTGGCACACAGTCGCGCCCCAAAAAAGTTAACCGAATTATTTTGTAGTGTGTGTCATTGGGGGGTTATATATGGCGATTTTTTTATAGTATACTTTTAGGAGTTACATATATAATGTTTTAGTATTACCTATAATTATGGATTATTATTATATTGCATACCACACAGTGTGGTATACAAGGGGTTTTTATGTTGTATACAATTAGGTATAAGATATATAACTGGTTGACTGTTTGTATTGCCTTCCATATATCGAAGCAGCGGTTTGCCTACCATTGATGGACAGTCGCGGTGCAAAAAAATGAACCGACTCAGTTTGTATAGCTTACCATTGAACTTGATATGTAGAGATTTTTGTATTGTCTACAATTAGGCGTGATATACATATTGTGGTTTATGTATTGACTATCATCAGATGAAGATTGTTTATTGTGGGTGATGTATTAGATGCGGTTGAGTGTTTCTATTGCTTACCATCAGTCGAAGCTGTTGTTGTTGGACTGGATTCTTATCATCAGATGAAGTGTATGTTGTGTAATAGTTTTTTGTTTGTAAACGGAAATGGTTTGGAAGTTAAGGTTAATTTGATTTGCTGTGAGTATGTTAATGATAGGAAAAAGTTGATGTAAAAAACAACTACATTTTTTTTCACACTTTTTATTTATTGTTCAGGAGAATTTATTGGTATTTTATAATGACCCCAAGCATAAGTTCTTATTCCATCACTACGTATATATCTCTTAGTATCATTAAAACTTAAAGCTAACTTATTTACATTTTGTGTATAAATATTATGCATCTTACTTCTAAATACAAACATTGATCTATAAATATGTTGTTTTTTTATTAAACATTTATGATAATCTCTTATATCTAAGCTCTTAGTTACAGATTTTTTTATACCCTTTGCTTTTTTTATCACTTCACCGGTCTCGATGCTAAAGGAATACAGTTTTGCTCTTAATCCCACAAATTCTAACATTTTTCGAGAATTATTTTCATCTTTGAACTTGCCAAGCACTTTACCATTTGTTAGAGGAAAACTATGACAATTATCTATAGGATACTCGGAGGTATCAAATCTAGATTTCTCTATATCAATGACATCATTATATATATCACTATAAAAGTCGTCTGTTGTGAACGAATAAATAAATGAATCTGTATCTGTATAGTTCAACCGAACTGATTCATTAAACTTTGGTTTCATATAATCATAATGGAAGTCATACATTAACCACTTTGATAGTTCTAATACCGCAAAACCTAAATAAATGGGTTTATCGTACTTTACCTTTCCCTTTTTCAACTCAATGGCGCACATGTTGGGTGAAAATATAGATCGACTATGAAAATTGGGATTTGCAATAAGACTTCTAGCATTTAATTGATTTCTATTAATATCCCAAATTGTTACTATTTTCACATCCCTACGCTTTTCTACATTCTCCATAGTCTTTCCATAAACAGAGTTATTCATTAACTTGAAAAAATCTTTTTCAAACTTGTTTACAGCCCTCATTCTATGTTCAGTATTTAGCATTATATATTGCTGTAACCATTTAGATTGCTTAAATATCAACACTCTATGTACTTTTGTAAGAATTAATCCATTTTTGAGACATTGTTGTAAATTATTCATATGAATAATATATTTCTTCTTTGAATATAAACTAGCTATCAATTTGGGTATTTTACTTCCCGGAGTTATAATGTTTTCTGGACAAAATGGCAGATCATTATGATAGCTATGAATGGCTGTTGGATAAGTTCAATCTACTTCCAATACGCAACATCATAGTCTTTAAATTTTGAAATAAACTCAGGTGTGTAAATCTCGGGGTCATCCCAACAAAAATCACCATAGGGAAGGGGTTGTGACATTGCCCAACCATAAAAATTATTAGCATCGAAATACATAAGATATTCATTTGTTTTATTTGAGTCATAAGTAGCAACATACTTATTGTTGGCCAAAGCATATCGATGACTACACTGACATAAACCACCTCGTATACCTTTTCTAAAGAAGTTATACATAGCAATATCTAATAACAGCTCTATTTATTTTCAACATTGCATCCCAAGACAAACCAGGAGCTGTGTAATAATGACACGGATCTAACTCATAAATTCTGATGCAAACCTTACGGAAATTCTCGAAAATATCTGTTAATAATAGCACATCACGTTGTAGATATAGAAGCAGGTAGTCCTTAAAAGTTTTACAGTTGAAATGCTTCCATACTTTTTGTGCATGATTATAATCCTTTTTCAGAACACTCTTGATTGCTCATTTTGTTGAAGAATTTCGAAATCGGTGGAAGAGAACAATTCTCAAACTGTTCCCACGAATCAAGAAAATCATAGGGAAATACACCTTTCCTCAACATTAATTTAAACGATTCATCATTTATGAAAATTTTCTTTGTATGAATCAAATCATCAACCCTTAAATTTTTCGCCAATGAATCTATACTAGATTGAAGGAATCGGTTCAAATCTAAAAATCGCATTTCAAATGAATTTTTGTTATTCAACTGTATATATTTAGAGAGTGAAATATAGTTCTCTTTGGTTTGTGGCATTATTTTTATGTCTCCGCTAATATTAGCAAGACTCTTTACAAAAAGATGACAATCATAACCCGAAAAACTATGCAACAAGATTGGAAAGAATTTTTTTTTACGAAATCCTAAATTACATTTTGAATGTGCAGGTCCTCTATAATTACCAGTGAAGTGACAATGATCCCTAACTCTTACTTCGGATTGCTTAAAATTAATCTTACATAGACTGCATTGGGGTGTTGTATTCTGCATGAAGTTTTCAAGGTCGGTCAATGGATTCATCGGCAATGGTTTCATTATTATTTCCTTATGAAGGAATGTCAGATCTTCTATCAAATTTTCAACAAATCTATCTGGGGCATTTTCTCCTAAAAAAGAAAAAAAAAAAAAAACGTAATTGAATAAGTATATTTTTATATTTTGTATTTTAAATTTCTTACCGACATATGTTCCATGTTTATCATGTTTTTCATCAAATGAGCACTTGGTGTAGTAAGAAAAAGCACATGGTACATGCTGTTGTACATCTAATGTTGATGAAGTTTGTGGATCTGAGACACAATAACTCACAGGAGCTAGGATGGATTCAAAGTCGGCGTATACAGTAAATGGAACTTCCAACTTTCTATCATAAAATGCTCAAATTTAATGTTATTCTCGCCTTTCTCCGGCATTATCGTAACTAGTTTGCGACATTCAGTTTTGTGTTTCTCCAAGTTTGATTCGCTGGAAAACCGTAGTAAACATCCATTACAGAGATGCATTTGTTTACCGAACTTAGTTATTTGAGATCTCATCAACCGCGATATGTTTTTGATGTATACATAGTGCGATTTACCATCATCATTTTCACAGAAAAGCAAGTTTATATGATTATTCTTTTGCTCAATCGTGTGATAGTAGGGACCAATTATGTTTAAATTAGTCATCATTGTATTCACTTCATAACCAAAAACATTCACACTAATCTCAGGATTATTGTCTTCAAAGATTTTCACATCTTTAACTAGCAGTGGAAATTTCATATTAGCAAAGTTTATTATTTTTCCATCAACTTCTATTGCGTCCTGTCTTATATCACGTATCTTATAGACAGATGGTCTCTGATGATCACGTACAACTTTTTTATCTATAGCAGATATAATAGCCCATTTAAAACAATATTCATCATGATTTTGCACATTTATACATGCTTTCTTATTTTCAATTATTGAGGGTAATGGAAAGTATGAAGAACCTCCAATAGGTTGATATTTATTGATATTCACTTCAATTCTTACAAATGATATCAGTGCCCAACCGCTATCTTTTTCTTGAAATTCTTCTAATTTTACTTTAATATCTGCACTCATCGTCTTTAATATTTCCGGTAAATCATCTACAGCTAAGACAACACTCATCTTGGTTTGAAGACTTTTTAAACTCATCATAATTTCTTCATCACCATTGATTTTCGCAAATTCACAAAAACAATTCAATGTTAAATTTTATTGCTTTCAACACTTCAAATTCACTTTTTAATAATTCCAATATTACACCCATATTTTTCTCGAAAATCACATCAACATTTAAAATGGTTTCGTCTTTGTTTTTTATGGAAAAACTTTTCACTCTATTCTTGTATGCTCCACTTATAAAACTCACATTTTCTGTTAAGACTTGCTTTAACTTATCTTTATGAATATTTTTTCTTTGATGTTGACTCCATTTCGTTTCATCAACATCCTCTTCACAAATTAAACATCGTTTATAGACTGTAAACTTGACTTTTTTATTTTTAAACCCTAACGAGGTTGAAGGTTTCGGAGAGTGTTCCATTCTTCGAGACATGATACTTATTAATGTTTTGCTTGTTACATATCTGCAGAGTTTATAAAATCGTGTTATGTATCAAATTAAAGAGAATTCAAACTCTGCCCCACCCCCCACCAAAAACAAAAAAAATAATAATAATATATATAACCATAGTCATATATGTATATATATATATATATATATATATATATATATACCATAGAGAAATCCATGTGTATATAAATTTCTGAAGAAAGCGAGAGAAAAAAACAAATATATAATCAACCCCAACGTTAGTAACATTTTTTTCTAGCATCAAACCTGAGAAATATAAAGACTTAAATAAATACTTTTTTTTATTATATTTATTGATTTAATGCATGTCTTTTTTGTGAACAAGAGTCTGTAATTACAAAACGATAAATTATGTCTGTTTCTTCATTTTCTGATAGAACAAAAAATAATAATGAATTGTTTTTATTTAAAAATTTAACTTCTTCTTCTGTATATATATCTGCCATATGATGAGGAAGGAAAAATTGTGTAGTTGGAAATTCAACAACAAGTCGAGTTCCAATTCTAGTTTGTAATATTTTAATTTTTTCAACTTTATAATAATAATTAAACATCATGTTATCTATATCAAGTATATCCTTAAATTTAAGCGCTTCGTTCCATGGATTGTAATTATTAAAACGATTTAAAATATTATTCAACTCATCTTCTTCGGTGGTCATCTCATGCTCTTCTTCACAGTGTTGTTGTTGTTGTTGTTGTTTTTTTTGTTGGTGTTGGTGTTGCTCTTGAAGATCCTCTAGATTTATAAACTGAGGTGATGATTCACAAAACGTTAAACCTTGTAGAATTTGAAAGTTATCCATATTTTAACTTTATTCACTTTAAACCTGATGATTACTAATGTATTGTATCTAAAGCGCTTCCCTTTTATTTGATTCTTTTACACTAATAATAATAATACAATACTATGTAACTCATGCTGTTGTATATGTATTCTTATCTACCTATATAATATATATCATATAAATATATAGAAAGAGAACATAACTTTTGTATATCCCAACACATGAAAACAGTGACTGTTCTATCATTTACCGTGTATATAGATGAAACTATATATCATCTACTGTGTTATTATATAAACAACAACAGCTTTGTTTGTGGGCGTCAACATGTTTTTTGATTGGTAGAATTAAAAAAAACGATAATTATTACATACACACATTTGTTTTTTATATCCGTGTACATACATAGAACTTTGTATGCTATAGTAAGAAATAGTTTTGTATAAATACTCGACATCAGCGCTAGAGTATTTCATTAATCAACTCTAAAAAGCTACGTACAGTTTCTTTTTAAGAACCTTTTTTTGTGTTTAAAAAATAAAAAATAAAAAAATAAAAAATGTCTGATTCTCTGTTTATTGACGAATTAACAAAACTAACTACTGGGTATACTCCAGCAACTAGTATAAAAAGCTTGACTGAAGATCACCCATACGAAATTAAATCTTTAAGGCTGATTGAAACAAAATATGGATCGAAGATGATTGCCGATCTAGGCGAATTCGAGGTGAATATATATATATATATATTTATATATATCTCACGTTTTTCTTTTTTATATTATTTTTTATTTTTTTTTTTTTTTAAGGTCTTTCTACCAGCAAGATTCGTAGGAATGACGGCTGCAGCCCAATTAAAAATCAACGAAGGAAACTTCATGCTAATCTACAAGGGACCCCATCATAAGACTGTAGCACTCGATATTGTAGAAAAAGTAGAAAAAAAAAAAAAATAAAAGCAAATAATTTTTTTAAAAATAAAATATTTTTATTTATTTTTTTTTTTACTATGAAACTTGGAAAAATAATAAAAATTACAAATAGTTTTCATATAAATTTTTTTTCTTTTTATTTTTGTATTTATTTAATATACAGCAACGCTTTTAGATTTTGATTAATTGGTGGGATATCAAATCCATCAGCTTGTAAAAAGCTGGTGAGATCCCTCAACATTCTGATTACTGCCTGCAGCTTCTTCAGCTCCTTTGGGCGTTTCTTAACAATCATCCGCAGGCCTTCAATGAAAGTTGGGTGATCCCAACACAGCTTATCCATTGTGATGAGTTGATCTTCGATCATATTAAAGAAATATGAAGGATCCATAGCTATTTTTTTTTTATTATTGGAAAAAAAACAAGAGCACGAGTAATGTGTCCTGATAAAATTGAAATGTTACTGATTACAATTGATACATGATTACAATTTTAGAAAAATGTGGGAATAAACAAATTAATTATTTTGTTTTCTTCATAGTAAAGGTAACATATATAATTAGTATTTTCTTATCACCCCCCACGCGTGTGATATATTTTTTCGGGTTACTTCCTGTATGCCTAAGATGATAACAATAGAAAAAATGTTTTATTGTACAGTTTCAATCGCCCGAATGTGTGTGTGTGTGTGTGTGATTTAAAAAATAAAAAACAAAAATCTCATTAAAAAAGACATTTTCAAATCATAATTTTCTCAATAGAAATTTTTTTTTTGTTTTTGAGTGCATGCGTGTGCGTGTAAAGTATTTACAAAAAAAAAAAAAAAAAAAAAAAAATAAAAAAGAAAGAAAAAACAAAAGAAGCACAAACATGGATCTTTTCTGCAACGAAGTTTTTTTCGATATTAATATCACTTTTCATTTTGATGAGCTGTTAGAAAAGATTGCAGCCAAATTACAATTTTCCATTCCTGAGGATAAGGATTTCGCTAAAGACGAGTGGATTAACTTCTTTGATAGAAATACATCACTGAAGAAATTTATCGCGAATCAATTCGAGTGGGATTCATCATATCAGAAAATCGTAGATTGCAGTACCTTTAATGAGTTAACATTTAAACCAGCAACTTTAATAAATAATACAATTTTAACTTTAATTTTAAATAATAATATGCAATTGTTTATAGATAATGAAGATAATTTAAAAAAATGTATGGGCATTGATCTCAGTAAAATTTATATTATATATGTAAAACTAGTAATGGAATATAAAACTTATTACAAAGAAATTAACGTATGTACAATAAAAGATTTTTTAAATCTAAAAAATATACGACATAATGAGGAAATTTATAATGTTCATTTGCCTCAAACAAAATTCGAATTTTTCTTAACCAATGTAATGAGCAAAAAAGAAAGATAATAACATATTGATAATAATTGAATACAAAAATAATTTTGTTTTATTTGTTTGATATTCGTTTTCACTTAAAAAAATATTTTCTTTTCTTTTTTTTTTTTTTAGTTATGTATAGTATGTCAGCTTTCACTTAAACATTTTTTCATCAGATAAACATTTTGCAATGCACAGCGTTTATTGTGTGATAAACACTTTATTCCATTTGGATGGATACGCTTCAATTCGGATAGATTAGGACATGCGATTTCTTTAATATGAATAACACAAACATTCTCATCATTGAGTACTTTTTGCAACCATTTTTGTTTTTCGAGATCCTTAACATAAACAGTAGTATTTTTGATGTTTTCTCGAAGATATCGTTTAACTTCTCGAAATTCTATGAATCCTCCATTCAACAATTAAATTAATTGCTTGGATGCGTGCGTCTGTGCGTGTGCGTGTGCGTTAGCGTGTGCGTTAGCGTGTGCGTTAGCGTGTGCGTTAGCGTGTGCGTATGCGTGTGCATGTGTCTGTTTATGTGATTACATCATTATCACCCTATTTGCAACCGAGCTGTTAGCAACCGATCGGTTGCGAACTGCACGGTTGTGAACAGGTCGGTTGTGAACAGGGCGGTTGTGAACAGGGCGGTTGCTAACAGCTCGGTTGCAAATAGGGTGATAATGATGTAATCACATAAACAGACACATGCACACGCACACGCATACGCTAACGCACACGCACACGCACAGACGCACGCATCCAAGCAATTAATTTAATTGTTGAATGGAGGATTCATAGAATTTCGAGAAGTTAAACGATATCTTCGAGAAAACATCAAAAATACTACTGTTTATGTTAAGGATCTCGAAAAACAAAAATGGTTGCAAAAAGTACTCAATGATGAGAATGTTTGTGTTATTCATATTGAAGAAATCGCATGTCCTAATCTATCCGAATTGAAGCGTATCCATCCAAATGGAATAAAGTGTTTATCACACAATAAACGCTGTGCATTGCAAAATGTTTATCTGATGAAAAAATGTTTAAGTGAAAGCTGACATACTATACATAACTAAAAAAAAAAAAAAAGAAAAGAAAATATTTTTTTAAGTGAAAACGAATATCAAACAAATAAAACAAAATGATTTTTGTATTCAATTATTATCAATATGTTATTATCTTTCTTTTTTGCTCATTACATTGGTTAAGAAAAATTCGAATTTTGTTTGAGGCAAATGAACATTATAAATTTCCTCATTATGTCGTATATTTTTTAGATTTAAAAAATCTTTTATTGTACATACGTTAATTTCTTTGTAATAAGTTTTATATTCCATTACTAGTTTTACATATATAATATAAATTTTACTGAGATCAATGCCCATACATTTTTTTAAATTATCTTCATTATCTATAAACAATTGTATATTATTATTTAAAATTAAAGTTAAAATTGTATTATTTATTAAAGTTGCTGGTTTAAATGTTAACTCATTAAAGGTACTGCAATCTACGATTTTCTGATATGATGAATCCCACTCGAATTGATTCGCGATAAATTTCTTCAGTGATGTATTTCTATCAAAGAAGTTAATCCACTCGTCTTTAGCGAAATCCTTATCCTCAGGAATGGAAAATTGTAATTTGGCTGCAATCTTTTCTAACAGCTCATCAAAATGAAAAGTGATATTAATATCGAAAAAAACTTCGTTGCAGAAAAGATCCATGTTTTTGCTTCTTTTGTTTTTTCTTTCTTTTTTATTTTTTTATTTTTTTTTTTTTTGTAAATACTTTACACGCACACGCATGCACTCAAAAACAAAAAAAAAAAATTTCTATTGAGAAAATTATGATTTGAAAATGTCTTTTTTAATGAGATTTTTGTTTTTTATTTTTTAAATCACACACACACACACACACATTCGGGCGATTGAAACTGTACAATAAAACATTTTTTCTATTGTTATCATCTTAGGCATACAGGAAGTAACCCGAAAAAATATATCACACGCGTGGGGGGTGATAAGAAAATACTAATTATATATGTTACCTTTACTATGAAGAAAACAAAATAATTAATTTGTTTATTCCCACATTTTTCTAAAATTGTAATCATGTATCAATTGTAATCAGTAACATTTCAATTTTATCAGGACACATTACTCGTGCTCTTGTTTTTTTTCCAATAATAAAAAAAAAATAGCTATGGATCCTTCATATTTCTTTAATATGATCGAAGATCAACTCATCACAATGGATAAGCTGTGTTGGGATCACCCAACTTTCATTGAAGGCCTGCGGATGATTGTTAAGAAACGCCCAAAGGAGCTGAAGAAGCTGCAGGCAGTAATCAGAATGTTGAGGGATCTCACCAGCTTTTTACAAGCTGATGGATTTGATATCCCACCAATTAATCAAAATCTAAAAGCGTTGCTGTATATTAAATAAATACAAAAATAAAAAGAAAAAAAATTTATATGAAAACTATTTGTAATTTTTATTATTTTTCCAAGTTTCATAGTAAAAAAAAAAAAAAATAAAAATATTTTATTTTTAAAAAAATTATTTGCTTTTATTTTTTTTTTTTTTCTACTTTTTCTACAATATCGAGTGCTACAGTCTTATGATGGGGTCCCTTGTAGATTAGCATGAAGTTTCCTTCGTTGATTTTTAATTGGGCTGCAGCCGTCATTCCTACGAATCTTGCTGGTAGAAAGACCTTAAAAAAAAAAAAAAATAAAAAATAATATAAAAAAGAAAAACGTGAGATATATATAAATATATATATATATATATTCACCTCGAATTCGCCTAGATCGGCAATCATCTTCGATCCATATTTTGTTTCAATCAGCCTTAAAGATTTAATTTCGTATGGGTGATCTTCAGTCAAGCTTTTTATACTAGTTGCTGGAGTATACCCAGTAGTTAGTTTTGTTAATTCGTCAATAAACAGAGAATCAGACATTTTTTATTTTTTTATTTTTTATTTTTTAAACACAAAAAAAGGTTTTTAAAAAGAAACTGTACGTAGCTTTTTAGAGTTGATTAATGAAATACTCTAGCGCTGATGTCGAGTATTTATACAAAACTATTTCTTACTATAGCATACAAAGTTCTATGTATGTACACGGATATAAAAAACAAATGTGTGTATGTAATAATTATCGTTTTTTTTAATTCTACCAATCAAAAAACATGTTGACGCCCACAAACAAAGCTGTTGTTGTTTATATAATAACACAGTAGATGATATATAGTTTCATCTATATACACGGTAAATGATAGAACAGTCACTGTTTTCATGTGTTGGGATATACAAAAGTTATGTTCTCTTTCTATATATTTATATGATATATATTATATAGGTAGATAAGAATACATATACAACAGCATGAGTTACATAGTATTGTATTATTATTATTAGTGTAAAAGAATCAAATAAAAGGGAAGCGCTTTAGATACAATACATTAGTAATCATCAGGTTTAAAGTGAATAAAGTTAAAATATGGATAACTTTCAAATTCTACAAGGTTTAACGTTTTGTGAATCATCACCTCAGTTTATAAATCTAGAGGATCTTCAAGAGCAACACCAACACCAACAAAAAAAACAACAACAACAACAACAACACTGTGAAGAAGAGCATGAGATGACCAACGAAGAAGATGAGTTGAATAATATTTTAAATCGTTTTAATAATTACAATCCATGGAACGAAGCGCTTAAATTTAAGGATATACTTGATATAGATAACATGATGTTTAATTATTATTATAAAGTTGAAAAAATTAAAATATTACAAACTAGAATTGGAACTCGACTTGTTGTTGAATTTCCAACTACACAATTTTTCCTTCCTCATCATATGGCAGATATATATACAGAAGAAGAAGTTAAATTTTTAAATAAAAACAATTCATTATTATTTTTTGTTCTATCAGAAAATGAAGAAACAGACATAATTTATCGTTTTGTAATTACAGACTCTTGTTCACAAAAAAGACATGCATTAAATCAATAAATATAATAAAAAAAAGTATTTATTTAAGTCTTTATATTTCTCAGGTTTGATGCTAGAAAAAAATGTTACTAACGTTGGGGTTGATTATATATTTGTTTTTTTCTCTCGCTTTCTTCAGAAATTTATATACACATGGATTTCTCTATGGTATATATATATATATATATATATATATATATATACATATATGACTATGGTTATATATATTATTATTATTTTTTTTGTTTTTGGTGGGGGGTGGGGCAGAGTTTGAATTCTCTTTAATTTGATACATAACACGATTTTATAAACTCTGCAGATATGTAACAAGCAAAACATTAATAAGTATCATGTCTCGAAGAATGGAACACTCTCCGAAACCTTCAACCTCGTTAGGGTTTAAAAATAAAAAAGTCAAGTTTACAGTCTATAAACGATGTTTAATTTGTGAAGAGGATGTTGATGAAACGAAATGGAGTCAACATCAAAGAAAAAATATTCATAAAGATAAGTTAAAGCAAGTCTTAACAGAAAATGTGAGTTTTATAAGTGGAGCATACAAGAATAGAGTGAAAAGTTTTTCCATAAAAAACAAAGACGAAACCATTTTAAATGTTGATGTGATTTTCGAGAAAAATATGGGTGTAATATTGGAATTATTAAAAAGTGAATTTGAAGTGTTGAAAGCAATAAAATTTAACATTGAATTGTTTTTGTGAATTTGCGAAAATCAATGGTGATGAAGAAATTATGATGAGTTTAAAAAGTCTTCAAACCAAGATGAGTGTTGTCTTAGCTGTAGATGATTTACCGGAAATATTAAAGACGATGAGTGCAGATATTAAAGTAAAATTAGAAGAATTTCAAGAAAAAGATAGCGGTTGGGCACTGATATCATTTGTAAGAATTGAAGTGAATATCAATAAATATCAACCTATTGGAGGTTCTTCATACTTTCCATTACCCTCAATAATTGAAAATAAGAAAGCATGTATAAATGTGCAAAATCATGATGAATATTGTTTTAAATGGGCTATTATATCTGCTATAGATAAAAAAGTTGTACGTGATCATCAGAGACCATCTGTCTATAAGATACGTGATATAAGACAGGACGCAATAGAAGTTGATGGAAAAATAATAAACTTTGCTAATATGAAATTTCCACTGCTAGTTAAAGATGTGAAAATCTTTGAAGACAATAATCCTGAGATTAGTGTGAATGTTTTTGGTTATGAAGTGAATACAATGATGACTAATTTAAACATAATTGGTCCCTACTATCACACGATTGAGCAAAAGAATAATCATATAAACTTGCTTTTCTGTGAAAATGATGATGGTAAATCGCACTATGTATACATCAAAAACATATCGCGGTTGATGAGATCTCAAATAACTAAGTTCGGTAAACAAATGCATCTCTGTAATGGATGTTTACTACGGTTTTCCAGCGAATCAAACTTGGAGAAACACAAAACTGAATGTCGCAAACTAGTTACGATAATGCCGGAGAAAGGCAAGAATAACATTAAATTTGAGCATTTTATGATAGAAAGTTGGAAGTTCCATTTACTGTATACGCCGACTTTGAATCCATCCTAGCTCCTGTGAGTTATTGTGTCTCAGATCCACAAACTTCATCAACATTAGATGTACAACAGCATGTACCATGTGCTTTTTCTTACTACACCAAGTGCTCATTTGATGAAAAACATGATAAACATGGAACATATGTCGGTAAGAAATTTAAAATACAAAATATAAAAATATACTTATTCAATTACGTTTTTTTTTTTTTTTCTTTTTTAGGAGAAAATGCCCCAGATAGATTTGTTGAAAATTTGATAGAAGATCTGACATTCCTTCATAAGGAAATAATAATGAAACCATTGCCGATGAATCCATTGACCGACCTTGAAAACTTCATGCAGAATACAACACCCCAATGCAGTCTATGTAAGATTAATTTTAAGCAATCCGAAGTAAGAGTTAGGGATCATTGTCACTTCACTGGTAATTATAGAGGACCTGCACATTCAAAATGTAATTTAGGATTTCGTAAAAAAAAATTCTTTCCAATCTTGTTGCATAATTTTTCGGGTTATGATTGTCATCTTTTTGTAAAGAGTCTTGCTAATATTAGCGGAGACATAAAAATAATGCCACAAACCAAAGAGAACTATATTTCACTCTCTAAATATATACAGTTGAATAACAAAAATTCATTTGAAATGCGATTTTTAGATTTGAACCGATTCCTTCAATCTAGTATAGATTCATTGGCGAAAAATTTAAGGGTTGATGATTTGATTCATACAAAGAAAATTTTCATAAATGATGAATCGTTTAAATTAATGTTGAGGAAAGGTGTATTTCCCTATGATTTTCTTGATTCGTGGGAACAGTTTGAGAATTGTTCTCTTCCACCGATTTCGAAATTCTTCAACAAAATGAGCAATCAAGAGTGTTCTGAAAAAGGATTATAATCATGCACAAAAAGTATGGAAGCAATTCAAATGTAAAACTTTTAAGGACTACCTGCTTCTATATCTACAAAGTGATGTGCTATTATTAACAGATATTTTCGAGAATTTCCGTAAGGTTTGCATCAGAATTTATGAGTTAGATCCGTGTCATTATTACACAGCTCCTGGTTTGTCTTGGGATGCAATGTTGAAAATAAATAGAGCTGTTATTAGATATTGCTATGTATAACTTCTTTAGAAAAGGTATACGAGGTGGTTTATGTCAGTGTAGTCATCGATATGCTTTGGCCAACAATAAGTATGTTGCTACTTATGATTCAAATAAAACAAATGAATATCTTATGTATTTCGATGCTAATAATTTTTATGGTTGGGCAATGTCACAACCCCTTCCCTATGGTGATTTTTGTTGGGATGACCCCGAGATTTACACACCTGAGTTTATTTCAAAATTTAAAGACTATGATGTTGCGTATTGGAAGTAGATTGAACTTATCCAACAGCCATTCATAGCTATCATAATGATCTGCCATTTTGTCCAGAAAACATTATAACTCCGGGAAGTAAAATACCCAAATTGATAGCTAGTTTATATTCAAAGAAGAAATATATTATTCATATGAATAATTTACAACAATGTCTCAAAAATGGATTAATTCTTACAAAAGTACATAGAGTGTTGATATTTAAGCAATCTAAATGGTTACAGCAATATATAATGCTAAATACTGAACATAGAATGAGGGCTGTAAACAAGTTTGAAAAAGATTTTTTTAAGTTAATGAATAACTCTGTTTATGGAAAGACTATGGAGAATGTAGAAAAGCGTAGAGATGTGAAAATAGTAACAATTTCGGATATTAATAGAAATCAATTAAATGCTAGAAGTCTTGCAAATCCCAATTTTCATAGTCGATCTATATTTTCACCCAACATGTGCGCCATTGAGTTAAAAAAGGGAAAGGTAAAGTACGATAAACCCATTTATTTAGGTTTTGCGGTATTAGAACTATCAAAGTGGTTAATGTATGACTTCCATTATGATTATATGAAACCAAAGTTTAATGAATCAGTTCGGTTGAACTATACAGATACAGATTCATTTATTTATTCGTTCACAACAGACGACTTTTATAGTGATATATATAATGATGTCATTGATATAGAGAAATCTAGATTTGATACCTCCGAGTATCCTATAGATAATTGTCATAGTTTTCCTCTAACAAATGGTAAAGTGCTTGGCAAGTTCAAAGATGAAAATAATTCTCGAAAAATGTTAGAATTTGTGGGATTAAGAGCAAAACTGTATTCCTTTAGCATCGAGACCGGTGAAGTGATAAAAAAAGCAAAGGGTATAAAAAAATCTGTAACTAAGAGCTTAGATATAAGAGATTATCATAAATGTTTAATAAAAAAACAACATATTTATAGATCAATGTTTGTATTTAGAAGTAAGATGCATAATATTTATACACAAAATGTAAATAAGTTAGCTTTAAGTTTTAATGATACTAAGAGATATATACGTAGTGATGGAATAAGAACTTATGCTTGGGGTCATTATAAAATACCAATAAATTCTCCTGAACAATAAATAAAAAGTGTGAAAAAAAATGTAGTTGTTTTTTACATCAACTTTTTCCTATCATTAACATACTCACAGCAAATCAAATTAACCTTAACTTCCAAACCATTTCCGTTTACAAACAAAAAACTATTACACAACATACACTTCATCTGATGATAAGAATCCAGTCCAACAACAACAGCTTCGACTGATGGTAAGCAATAGAAACACTCAACCGCATCTAATACATCACCCACAATAAACAATCTTCATCTGATGATAGTCAATACATAAACCACAATATGTATATCACGCCTAATTGTAGACAATACAAAAATCTCTACATATCAAGTTCAATGGTAAGCTATACAAACTGAGTCGGTTCATTTTTTTGCACCGCGTCTGTCCATCAATGGTAGGCAAACCGCTGCTTCGATATATGGAAGGCAATACAAACAGTCAACCAGTTATATATCTTATACCTAATTGTATACAACATAAAAACCCCTTGTATACCACACTGTGTGGTATGCAATATAATAATAATCCATAATTATAGGTAATACTAAAACATTATATATGTAACTCCTAAAAGTATACTATAAAAAAATCGCCATATATAACCCCCCAATGACACACACTACAAAATAATTCGGTTCACTTTTTTGGGGCGCGACTGTGTGCCAGAACCTATATAAACCCACTACTGAGCGGGCTGCCCATAGCCCAAAACACATCGTTTGGTTGGGTCGTAACAGGGGAGCTGTTAGACACCCAACAGGCGTATTCTGTCTCAATTCCATCGCTTCATAGTACAGTAGATGTTGACGTTCTGCTACAATGCTTTGTTAGCTTGATGATGTTATACCTGCTCCTGATGACTCGTATAATAATGACAAAGCTGAGCAACATTTTCGTAAAACCTTCACCCGTTCACCTGATGGCAGATATGTCGTACAGCTGCCATTTAATACTCCTTCTCCTGTCTTTGGTGCTTCTCTCAAATCCGCGGTCAGTCGGTTACACTCGATGGAACGTCGTTTTCTACGTGACACAAACTTGCGTAGCATGTACCTGGAATTCATGCGAGAATATATTCGTCTTGGTCACATGGTTCAAATATCCTCAGCTGAATTAGCCAACCCGGGAAAGCATTTTTACCTACTCCATCATGCCGTTTTAAAACCGGAAAGCTCTACAACAAAATTACGCGTCGTGTTCGATGGGTCCGCTAAGGATTCATGTGGTAATTCGCTTAACAGCAAGCTGCTCATTGGCCCTCCAATTCAGCGGGATTTGGTTGGTGTCTGTTTACGCTTTCGACAGCACAAATATGTCTTTACGGCTGACGTGGTTAAAATGTTCCGGCAGATATGGGTGGATGACAACCACTCTGATTATCAGCGGATAGTTTAGCGCGAAAACCCGTCGGATGAAATCAGATACTTCAGGTTACGCACCGTCACATGTGGAACGGCATCTGCACCATTCTTATCGGTACGGGTACTCAAGCAGATTGCGATGGACTATCAAATGGAGTATCCAAATGCGGCTCGCGTCTTGTTCAATGATGTTTACGTAGACGACATCATGACCGGTGCAAACTCAACGGAGGAGCTCATCACTCTTCAATCGGAACTGGTAACACTCTTATCCTTTGCGAAACTCGAACTACGAAAGTGGAATTCTAATTGTTGGCCCTTGCTTGCTCGCTTACCCAAAGACGATTGTGAATTCTCGTGGTTTGATACAGAACGCTCCAAATCGTTGATCAAAGTGCTCGGTATGCACTGGAGTCCTACTTCTGACGAATTCTCATTTCGGGTGACAGAATCACGGCTTTGTTCTTCACCTACTCGACGAACGTTACTCTCGGAAATTTCTCGAATCTTCGATCCATTAGGATTCTTAGCCCCATCGGTTTTTCTCTTCAAACTCCTTTTTCAGGAACTTTGGTCGTCGGAACTGAAGCTCAGTTGGGACGATCCTTTGCCATCAACGCTGGCTGACCGGTGGACTAGCTATCAACGAGAACTTCACTTCTTCGAACAAATACGAATTGCTCGACATGTGTTTCCTTCAGTTAATGAGGTTGAACTCCACGGGTTCTCGGACGCTTCATCGGTGGCCTACGCTGCTGTCGTCTACGCTCGCTGTAGAATTGCTGCGAATCAGTTTAAGGTCGTTCTCGTCGCAGCCAAAACGAAGGTGGCGCCGCTTAAACCTGTCTCCATTCCTCGACTTGAGCTCTGTGGAGCTCTTCTTCTTTGCCGTGTCATGAAATTAATCAGGTCATCCATACCACAAAACTCGAAGATCTTCGCTTGGTGCGATTCGGAGATTGTCCTTCATTGGTTATCCTCACCACCTCGTCGTTGGACTACGTTCGTCGCAAATCGGTCAGCTGCAATCCTGGAACAGATTCCTCGATATGCTTGGAATTATATCGCTTCAGAATCTAACCCAGCAGATTGTGCATCAAGCGGAGTAGTACCGTCGAATCTCATCGATCATCATCTCTGGTGGACCGGTCCTTCCTGGCTCTCGCTGTCACAAGAGTTTTGGCCAACATCAAGGTTCTCTGTGCCACAACCAGATCCAGCAGTGGTGGAAGCAGACGAAAAACAAGTCCCCAAGCAGGTCTTAACATCATCTACTGTTACCGATGTCCTCAACAATCTCATCCTAAATAACTCGTGTTGGCCTCGGTTGCTTCGAATTGTCGCGTATTGCGTTCGTTTTATTACCCACTCTCGTCATAATCAGTACCCCAAGATTCCTCGAGGACGAATTATTTCGCTAAACGAACTTAAAACCGCAAGACTCTATATCCTTAAGCATGTGCAACTACAAACTTTCGGGAGTGAAATTCATCATCTCCTACACAATCGGGACTTACCAAATAAGTCCAAACGTCAACACTGGATGTGACTACGCTGGACCATTCACCATCAAACTCTCGAGAGGTCGTAAGCCGAAGCTGGTTAAGGCCTATCTGGCACTATTCGTCTGCCTGTGTACTAAGGCAATACATCTGGAGTTGGTAAGTGACCTAACAACTGATGCATTTTTAGCTGCCTTTCGACGTTTCGTATCTCGACGTGGAAAATGTTCCAATGTCTATACTGACAACGGAACAAATTTCCAAGGAGCTCGTCGATGTCTCAACGAAATGCAGAAGTTAGTCTTGTCTCAAACCTACAACGACGATGTTGCTGCTGCTCTTGCATTGGATGGAGTCGAATGGCACTTCATACCCCCGTCGGCCCCACACTTTGGTGGATTATGGGAGGCCGGGGTGAAGGCAGTAAAGCTGCATTTACGTCGAGTTATTGGATCCAATATTCTTACATTCGAAGAATTATATACGGTGTTAAGTCAAATTGAAGCAATCTTAAATTCACGTCCGCTTTGTGTATTGTCCGATGAAGATTGCAACCCATTACCTCCCGCACATTTTCTTATAGGTCAACCGTATACCGCTGTACCTGAGCCCAGTTACCTCGAGACGTCACCCAACCGCTTGTCACACTGGAACCACCTGCAATCAATGGTCCAAGGGTTTTGGAAACGATGGCACGTTGAATACATCACCACTTTTCAAGAACGTCCAAAATGGCAAACACCCAAAGTCGAGCTGAAGATCGGGGATATAGTGGTTATCAAAGAACCAAATCTTCCGCCAACTAAGTGGCTTCTCGGAAGAATTGAAGCTACTCATCCAGGTTCTGATAACCGTGTCAGAGTCGCAACCGTGAGGACAGCCCGTGGAATATTCACTCGGCCAGTTACCAAGCTGGCAGCTCTCCCATCGTCCTGAAACTTGTTCCAGGGGGGGCGGGATGTTTAAGATTATAATTCTTAATTAAATCATGTCAATCTTAATTATTTTGATTTCTAAAAAAAATATTGTTTGCATTAATATTTGTTAATTTCGTACTATCATGTTGTGACACACTGTACATCTAGCTTGTAGAAAAATCGGTTCCAGTTGCATCACAGCAACATTGCACAAGCAAGTTCTATCGCTCCCAAAGCTTAACCGCACAGCATTGCAAATCATACATTGTGTTGTTGTTAGAAACAACGTTATTTTTGCTTTTTTTTGGCTGCTACCTGTGCATTGTCGATGTCGATGCGTGATGATCTTTTCCACTTGGATTCATCTCACAGCCGGAACAACATCTTGGTAATAACTCTTTATTGTAAAATAAATGTAAGTGTGGTTTGATTCGCAGCGTTTTCTTTTTCTCTTTGGCATATCCCTTTTAATCTAATTCGCTTCGGTAAGGGTTTTGCTTGGAGAAATTCGTCGATTCCAAATCACTAACAATGTCAACCAATTATTTTTACCGTTCTTGAAGAAAAAATAAAGCTAACTCTTTCTTATTGACAAAATTTACTTTTTATACAAAAAAAAAAATCTCTTCACAAACAACGATAGTAATTTGACTGCTTCTAATCTTATGAACCGATTTAAATGCATGCGAATCTGACTGATTCAGCTAACATGTCTCAAAAGTACAGTTAGCCTATTTTCTTTACAATTTGGACCGTTGCATTCAGCACAAACCACTCTTTCTTTCACCATCATCTTTTGTTCTGAAACTGCCATATATCGGAAGGTAGATTATTTTCAATTCCCGAAATTGCCTGCATCTCATCTAGTGAGCCGCAGTGTCCCATCTTAAAAGAGTTCCGAATGAAATAGCTACTTTGGAGTTACTTCGACTAAAAATTGTGAATTTTAAAGTATGTTTTATAATAAAGTTTTCTGCTACCACAGTAGATATAGACACTTTTATGCAGTTTGAGAGTTAACGAAGAAAGGAAGTCCATTTTGATGAGAGTTATAACGCTTATAACTACATATGTACTACAACTATTCATTGTATAAATCTTCTTAATGCTGTTGCAATATTTTATTTACATTTCGTAATTGCCGAAAACTAGGTTATTTTCGTACACAAATACATACAGAATCATATTAATTTCAAAAAATTTACTCCATTTGTCATCGAGAGACGTAAAAAAACCAACACAAACGGATCTAAATGAAAAACATTTTATAAGTCTACCCTGTATGAATGTACTTAATCATTCAGGTAATGCAGTTGTGAACCTTACATTATGTATCAACATATGTATGTATATATATGTATTTTATTGTTTATGATTTCAATAGCTTTGACGTGGTGGGCCCGATATACGCAAACTCATTCTGTTTAGAATTAATTGATAACATATCATTTTAAGATATCAATATTACTTTTTTATTAACAAAAACGTTCACTAACTATTGAAAAAGAATCAGTCCATTTACTTTCTTTAACGTGTTAACACCTAAAGCCTCTACTTGACGCAATGGGTTCGATTGACAAGAAGGATGAAGATTTGTCTTTCTACAAGACCAATATCATGTTGGAAGATACAAATAACACCAATAACAAGGATAAAACTGGATTGTAAGTAAAAGCTATTGTGAAAATGTGAAAGAATAAAAAGAATAGAAATACTAAAACTACAACATGTGTATAACAATACCAATTTTACAATATCGGCTAAAGTGAAATCATTTAATCGAAAGTACAATAACTGCAGACGCCTCTTGCGAAATCGAAATGCTTTATTAACTTTATCAGCAAATTCCATTCATGACTTGCAAAACCGCAAGTCCTAAAAGTAAATATCATTGTTTTTTATATTGTGCATTTATATATTTACATATACACACAGTGTATCAATCTCATATTCGTACACCTGTGTGGCAATATTTATTTAAGGAAAAATCGAAACAAATTGAACAGATACTGCAAAATGTTATTGATTTCAGTAAGAATACATAAAAATTAAAAAATTAACTTCAATTAATTCAAATATTTCAAATAAAATATTCAAATTTTTTTCATAAAAGACATGAAATTAAGAAAAATATGGTCAATTTCGTATTAGTACACTTTCATATTAAGTCAATTTGTTTACGTGCGTTATCGAAAAACTAATACTTTGAATCTAAATCTTTGTTAGCTAAGACTTATTTAAGATGGCTGGGCATGGATTTTGCTACTTTTTCTGCAATTTCAAGGGTAATTTTTTCCCACTCTTCAATAAGCCTTTCTTTGAGATCATTTTTGTCCCTCAAATTCTTTATGGCATTAATATCCGGTGACTGTGGAGGTGTTTCCAATACTTTTCGGGAGCGATAAAGAAGCCACATTCGAAATACATAAGCTTTATGTTTGGGGTCATTACCCTGGTAAAGGGTAAGATTGTTCCAGAGCTCCTTTTGAACAGCACTTTCCTTCAGATTTGGCTTTGATATCTCAATATATTGCTTATAGTCCATTTATTCCTTAAATTATATGCAGTCATCCCACTCTAGCTGCGAAAAAATACTTCCACACCATCATGTTTGACTGTCCCACTTTGGTATGTGGAAGATATCCGGTAGTTGTTTTTCGCCAAACCATTTGTCCGCCATCCGACCCATTATCATTCAATTTAGACTCGTATGTAAATACTACTGTGTTTCAAATGTCGAAATCTTTTAATTGGTGTTGTTTAGTGAATTCTAATCTCTTGCTTCTGTTCATTAAACTATTGACAGGTTTCTTACCCATAACTCTTCAATTGTACCCATGTTTTCGGATGCAATTTCTTGGCATTTCTGTTCAGAAACCTTTATTAAAAGTTCAATTGTTCAATATCCAGTAAAAATACTATACTATATTTGACTTAATATCTCAAGTTGTTTTTGATCAGGAATTCAATGTTATTCTTAATACGATAGCTGGTGTACGAATATGAGATTGATACACTGTAGGTATACACATACCGAACCTGCGCCGTACAAGTGTAGAAAAACGTCATAAAGTTTTGGCTTATCATTATAAAGTTATTGTTTAATCATAAAGACTTTTTCCTATATATTCCAAATCTATTGCGACTATTAATCGATTGATAACGACCACGTGTAGATTTGTAGATATTATTTGGCTATAAATGTACTATGCATAGTTTCTCTTTTTTTTTCCTAATATTTCTGTTAAAATAATTTATATATGTACTTATATACATATTATATTTTTATGTACATCAGTAAAAACATTGTGTACATACATATGTATTTTTATTTATTGTATCATTTACTGCCTAGACCCGTTTAATATAAATATAAATATTATAAAAGTGTAAGACACTTACACAGTACCTTAATAAATGACTGTGTTTAAAATAAATCAATCAAATATAAGTCATTGAAAAATGATGAAAAATCTTTTTTTTATTGATTGACATATCACATATACATATTATATATATATTATTTATTTATTATTTATTTATTATTAATTAGTATTAACATCATTTACAGTAGACTAATGTAATCTTTAAGTTATAAATGAAGATGCAATTCGGAAATGAAAAGAAGAGAAAAACGAGAATTTAATTTACATGTGAAGTAGTAACAGTTCAGAAGGTTTTAAGCTTTAAAAAAAAAAAAAAATCAAATGAAAAAAAAACATACAATTCGTCGAGTTGCTATCAACACACCGATAGTGGCCTGATGCAAAACTGTACTGTACTACAGTAATGTTTCCAAATACATTGTATTTGTTTTAATTGTAACAAGCCTTGATGCGTAGCTAACTAACTGAAATATTCATTACCAGGGAACGGATTTTGTTGACTTTGTCTTTTTTTGCCCTTTTTTTTACTCATATTGCCTTTTTTGCCTTTTTTACTCATTTTGCCTTTTTCTGCCTTTTTTAACCCTCAACAGACCTAGTATCAATTCTCATACTATTTCGTGAAAAAGCGCGCATAAAAAAAATCCCTCCACACCAATACAACCCTCAATACATTTGTATCAACTCAGCATACATGCGCTTTTTCTTGTGCCGTATGTGCAATCTCAGGCATTCGCCGCAGTTTTATTAACCATCTTTTCATCTCACAAAAACCGTTAGACATCTGGGAAGTATTTTTTTCGTAACTGTGCGCCTATTCAGCTAGATTCATATTCTTTGACATACTGGTCGTGCTAAAATGCATGCTAATCCCAAAATATTTTGTGGCTTTTCATTGAAAGTGAAAATGCCCCAAGACGAAGTTTGTGGTGAAATTGGAAAAAGATTTTTAGTCGACCCGAAAGACCACATATTTAATAGTTTACAAATTACAGGTGACTCCTAGTAGTTGTATTTTTTTTTGTAATTTGAGCACCTGATCTTATTGCATTGCGTAGTATTTAGAAGAAAAGGTGTTAAAGACTTTGAACGGACTCGAAGAGAAATTACAACAAGCTAAAGGGCCAGTAGCTGAAGATGGGATGAAAAAATTGTACACGGTTTTTTCAGCAAATTAACGAAATGGCGCTGCAAACTCTAAATTGGACTCAAATATTAAAGTCAAGGACATGATATCTCTTATCTTGGCTCCACTAAGCTCTGCCCATGTTGAAAGATCCTTTATTTCATTCTTTCCTGAGAGATAATCGCAGGCGATTGTTACCAGAGAACTTCAAAATGTTTTGGGTTACAATGTTAGTAATAATGCATAAAAACCTTATAAATAAATGCCTTTTTTGCCTTTTTCTGCTGTATTATTTTGGCTTTTTTTGGTCAACAAAATCCGAACCCTGTTCATTACATTACACTTTTTAACCTTCCGTCGGGCGCAATAGCAATATGGACATGAACGGACGCAATGTGCCTGACAGGTCCATAAGTATTTTTCCAAGTTATTTAGCTTTGCTTGACGTTTCACTGTAAAAATAAAAGCTTCTATAAATTCTTCAGTGTCAATCTCACTACTGCCTCTTTCACCAAACTCTGCAATAGGGTCGATTTCATCGTCTTCTAACGGCCTGAGAAACTTCGCTACGAGCTCAGGGTTTTCAAGATTATAGGATTTGTTTTTACTTCCCTTATTCAATTCTTGATAGAAAAAAATTAAAAAGCAAAATATCTCTCAAAAACTAATATGTATAGAAACTAAAAAATTAAATGCACAAAGAAAAATAAAATAACGGGCCAAAAGCAATGCTAACAGAAGTAAACGGTTATGTCTTGAAAAAGTTCCAAGAACGGGCACAATGTGCTTGTCAGATCAAAATGGTCACCAAATTTACTTCCAGTCATTCAATCACCACCTGAATTGTTTTTTTGAGTGGGGAATGCAAAAGTATGAAGCTAATAAAAAGCTCGCATTCTTTGCGTCAAAAACTGTGCAATGGTATGTAAATCTTCAGCAACTGTGCCTGTCAGATCATTTGCGCCCGACGGAAGGTTAAGACAAAAAAAAAAACCCTCTTGACTGCATCTATACATAGTTTATTTATTTATTTATTTATTTATTTATTTATTTATTTATTTGTATGAAACAAACAAAGGGCTTTCTCAGACATTTGGATTTATCTTAATAAAATACAATAATTTTTGTTTACATGAAACGTAAAAAATAAATAAAAGAAACAATAGAATAATACAAAATAAAACAATCAACCAATAACATAAGTAAGTATAGATACAATTTTAATACAATTACAATTTCAATAATACGTTGAGCAAACAATTATGACTGGAAATAATTTAACAATTTAGTTTTTATTAATGGTATTGACATATTGAAGTCAATTAAGGACGCACAATCATTATACAATAGCAGTAAGCCATTTATAGAGGAGGAACGGCCATAGTTAGTACGAGAACGGGAAATATAAAAGAATCTGTTATAACGTAAGTTGACAGATGGGACATTAAGATTCACAAGACTTAAGATTTCAGGACAGTCAATCTCGCCAATTAGTATTCTATGGAGAAAAACAACTCTTGACACCTTTCTCCTAATCTAAAGAGAATCGAGTCTAATTAATTGTAAACGAGATAAGTATGACGGTAATATAAAAGAATGAGACCAAGGAAGTTGTCTAAGTGCAAACCTTAAAAATCTTTTTTGAATTGCTTCGATTCTCATGATGTGGGTACTGTGGTAAGGATACCAAATAACAGACGCATATTCCAACATCGATCGAACAAACGATATATATAAAGTTTTTAGAAAAAGTAATGACCGAACATTTGCAGACATTAAGAGACAAGTGGGCACCGTAGCGCAAGTGGTTAGTGCGTCGGACTACTGAGCCAGCGGTCTTGGGTTCGAATCCCACCGCAAACACCTAAAAGTTTTTCACAGTGCCCACCTCTTTCGAATGTCTGACAAGCATCAAAGAGTATCATTTGTCACGATTGAGCTTCTCAACTCGCCGTTCGGATTCGGCAAAAAACTGTAGGTCCCTTCTATTTGTGCAAAAATATAACACGCACACACAAATGGTTGCGAAAAGCAGGCCCAGGTTCACCTCGAGCTGTAGCGCCAACTAAGTAAGTAAGTAAGTAAGAGATAAGTAGTTTTTAGAGCACCACAAAACAAACTTTTGAAGATGTGCATTCAAATAATGAAAACTGGTAGGTTCTTTGCACGACGAGTAAATTTTGAAATCATCTGCAAACATCAAAATATTACACCTGATCCCCCCTTTTTAATTTGTCAAATATCTTAAAAAGTAAAATATTAATTGCCTTTTTATTTTAACGATATTATAAACAATTTAATTGTTCATCATATTGTACAGTTTAATTAAGAAAGTATGTAAGATAAAATATATTGTTTGCCGTTTTTCTAAAACTATCCAAAATAACCAAGTGTCCCCCATTCAGGGAGACTTGATCCGGACTTAGGGCAGACTTAATTATGGGAGGATACAGCATACGGCCCTGCAAATTTTTATGTAGGAAGATCATAAAGGGGGAAGATAGTTCCCCATTACGTTCAGGTATAGCACAGCATGCAGTTTCCAGTTCACCGCGCTCACCTGACGTCATTTTGTTTACTTGTTTTTTCCCCTTGGTAGCAACCACTCTTTGGTTTATGGACTGCAGTTAGCCTAGTCTCGTCAATGTTCCATATAGATTCTGCCCGCAAATTTAAACCTTTTCATCATAAGCGTATATTTTCGAAAAACTGCGAAATATTGTGCTTATTGAAGCACAATATCTTGGGAACAAGTCTTCCCTACATTATAGGGATCAAATCTACCCTGGGGTCATAATTTTCTTTTGAAAATGTTTCTAATACGTATCGATATTTTTTTTAAAAACAAACCTTCGAAGACCTATCTAAATGAACCTGTTTTCGATTATTTTCAGAGATAGCTCATATTAATTATCAACACCTATGTTAAAAAAACAGTAAAAATACTTATAAAAAAACAATTGGACAACTAAAATAGAAAAACACGTCATCATAATACTGCTATCTGCGCGCGAGTTGTAAATAAATATTTGTCGCTTCTAACCAACGGTAAATAGTGTGTTGCCAGTGAGCAGTAAAAACAAAAACATTCCCACATCGATATAATAGCCAGTGATCAAGTCTCCCAAGGGATCAAGTGTCCCCGGGATCCCCTACATATCAAATTTTTACAGAAAAAAATGTAATTTGTCTGTAACCAACGAATCAAACAGTTTAGGGATGGATGATTGCTTGCAGATACCTCTATAGTTCTCAATTGCCGGATTTAAAGATTGGGATTATAAATTATTTTTTCCATACGTTGGGAAACACACCAGTCCTTAGTGCCAAGTTAAATATGTGGCACAATATAGTGTGTAATGGAAGGGCATACATTTTTAAGAAGCCCGACGGAATACCATCAGGTCCAGGATTATAGTTTGAGTTTAGTGCATTGAGCTTACTTAAAACAGTGTCTTCTGAAAGTTCAATACAGTTAAAAACGTAGGGAAGGGTGCATCCAAATAAGTGAAAAAGTTATCATCTATAATTGACTCAGTGTCCGAATAGACTGATTGGAAAAATTAAGCAAAACTGTTACAGATATTGAGGGAATTATCAATTGACACACCTTCGTAAAAGAAAGAGGCCGGAAAACCATCACTATTATTTTAAGAATTTATGAAACTCCAAAAATTTATAGGCGAAGACTTAATTTTAGTTTCAATATCAAAAATATAAGTTGAGTAGGCATGGTGGAGAGAAGTTTTGAACTCAGATCTAAGCTCACGATATAAAGTATAGTCCTCATCCAACTTACTAGAGCGCCACTTTTTATAGGCTCTATTTTTGAAATTTTTTAATCTGCGTGTAATGTCATTGTCCCAAGGACAAATCCCGTTATGAAAGCTTTTAATTTGAACAATTGGAACAAAATCAAAAATTAACTTATTAATGACGCGATAAAATACCGAGTAAAGTTTATCAATTTCAAAAGATAATACTGGACTCCAGTCAAAATTACAGAGCTCATTACAAATATTAACATAGTTAGCTTTTTTAAAATCAAATTTACAAGAATTGGCATTAGTTGAAAATCTAGAATCCAAATGACAAAATAAATATAAAAAAGGATGGTAGAAGTCTTCAGGAACCAACGTGGTCTGACTTCTGGTGACATGGCTTTCATCATTGCAATTTCAAAATATGAGGTCCAATGCTTTTGCATTAAAAAAAAACTATCTTAGCATTGAAAGACACATTTTATGTATCGTTTATTTACATATGAATGAAAAAAAAAACTTATAACAGAACAAAAACAAAAAATTAAAAGTGATTGCACTTCATTTAATATTCTTTCTTATATCCGTGTTACTGATATAAGAAGATATCTTTCTTATATCCATTTATTATATATAAGAAAGCACGGATAAAAGAAAGAAATTCTTTGGCTTTTTTGGACTTTCTTATATCCGTCATCTACTGTATATCGAATTACGGCACTCGTTAACAAGTTACTCGTTATCGAAGTATGACGATTTGGGATTTCCGCTCACGTTATCCAGTATCATTTACTCGATCATTCGATAACGAGTCCTACTCACTCACTCGTTATCGAGTGCGATAATTCGGCCCCTGTTTCCACCACGAAAAATTTCAAGAAATTGTGATATTGATTAGCCTCCAAGGCCAATACCAATAAACCAGATACACTTGAGCAATTTCACCAAAACATTCGCGATGCAATTAATTAAATACATGATGAAATGTGTGAAAATGTGATACATTTTATAAAATGAGCCCCCATTGTAGACTATAGAGCTGAATATTTGGCTGACATTCTTTTCCATACGTAATTTCCTACATTCATTAACCCTATTACTGCCATGCTATCTGACTAACGTAAACTGCCATGGTGTGACTTAGAGACACTAATTGAAAATACATAGATAATTCATTTAATTTATTGAAAAAAAGGAAATCTAATACAAATAATGTGGCGATTGTTATTTAACTATTTATTTATACATATTAGGCAAACTACAGTTTTCTGTGAATGCTCGTTACACACAGGTTTCTGACCAACACTTGTATTGCTTAAAAGGTCGTCCTTTTTCATAAGGGCAGTAGTAACAGCGTCGCCTCTTATGTTATTGTACTGCTAAAGTGATACAGTTGAAGATAGATTTGATGATCAGTTTTCCAAAACCTCGTCTATCTCAGAAACGTTAGATTTCGACATACATGACATACATATTCGGAATGACTAAGGCGAGTTGTTTCAAAAAAAGTTTTCGACTAGAATTTAGCTTCGCCTGGTTCCAGTTAGAGTATAAACTCAGCCCAATAACTTTGCCGCAATACCACACATGCACACACATCAACGATATTATAAAATTGTGCGAGAGACCATATACTCGTTTTTCGCTTTACAGTAAAAGCGTGACAGTCACATTTGATTTAGCGAGTGTACTCCTCCCTTTGTACGGTTATAGTACATACGAATTTGTTTTGAATGTATATTTTGATAGTTGACAGAAGTACATATAACTGATCTGCTCTGCTTCGGTATGGAGCCAACCATTGTCATGCCTCGACGAAAGGCAAACACGTTGTTTTCAACCTCCTTTATTCTATGATGTAGAAAATTTGCTGGAAAGCATCTTTTATTTTTTCGTTATGTGCCGACACATGTTAGTCCCTTCGATAGCAATAATTGTCGAATGTCACGTCCCTGTTTGTCTTTGCAAAAGGTAGCATCTCGACAACTTGAGTAGAGATATTAATTCTTTTCCGAGGTACGGAATGCCATATAGCGGATAACTGGTGCTGGCATTAAATTCACCAAATGTTCATTCCATATTTCTGTGGTCACAAACCATAACTGCCAAAGTCGATTTTGCACATTTTTCAGGAGAACAGTTTGAAGTTTTAAATCGGTCTTGTATTTCATAAATCGACTTAAACTGTTAGGTTTTTGTTATGTTCAAAAAACTTAAGAGCCATTTTATTGCTAACATTCTCCAAAAAAAACTTGTCATAATAGCATTGTGAATCCAATGAAACTTATAACTCAATTTCGTCCTAACTCGACTTTGGCTGTTATGGTTTGTGACCACAGATTTATCCGGATTAGAAGGCATATATAGGCAAAATACCTTTCCCCTGAAGGCGACTAGTTGTTCATCTATTGTCAAGTTACTACCTGGCATGTAATGCTTTCGCAATTCTTTGTTGATAATATACCAAATATCCTTTATTGGCGCGAATTTACATATCTTGACCTTGAGCTCTGCGAGTTGATCGTGTAAATTTCGGCATGCTAGCCCGATAAATTGGACTTCCAAATGAAGGATGCCAGAAGTTTTCATGAACGTACCACCTTATCTACGTAATCTAGCATCGATCAATAGTTGCAGAGATAGTGTTTTAACATGAATTTAAATTCACCGTCGTTATAGTGTCTTAGAGTTACTACGTGGCAGTTTATGTTCTTTTTGAATATTTTGTGTAATAAGTAAACATTGCCAAAACATAAAAACAAATTAATTATTTATATCAGTAACGTAATGACCAATAATAAAATACATTAAACTGATTGTACGTTAAAATATGTTTTAAATCATTTATATTGAATTGAAATTGAATAGTGACTCACAGTCACAGCGTGGCAGTAATAGGGTTAAACATCTATCGGCATTGAAAAATTTTAATTTTATTTTCCATAAGATTTAAAATTTAATTTAGAATTTTACCTATTCTCATTATAAAATATTTATACATACATATATATATGACGACCCCAATAAAAGCAACTCTCAATACGCGCAACTCGTTGATAAAATCAACACCTAAAATCTTAGCATTGTTGATTTAGTAATTGTAAGTTTAAAATAAAGTGACTTGATAAACGCAACAATTGTATCATGAATTCTTATTTCGTTCGCTATTTACACCTCTTTCTGCTTTTTTACGTTTGCTATGTCTGGGGAGTTATTTTACGAACTAGCATACACAATACACATGTATACACAGGACGCACAGTGTAACGAATGTATGAAGAAGTAGGACAAAAATCAAAATTTAAAATATATTGATTTTATTCATTTTTTTTGGTTGTATTTTTTCAAAAAAAAGTTAATCAAGAAGTTTTACAAAATTTTAAAGTTTATCATATGTAACATATGTTTATATGTACTAAAAGTTATTCGCTTTTCAGAGTCCGTAAATGAGTGATCCGAATTTAAATTGATCGCAAGTGTTTCGGACTCATTATTTTCAGTTATGAGTATATTTACATTTATTTAAAACTACTTTTTTGTGAGTACTGGTACATTTTCTAAACCTTCCTAGACCTGGATCAGACGTAAGAAGAAGCATTGTCATGATATCCTTATCCACAGAAAAAAATATATATTCACCGAATCGGCACGTTTCGGCAGCTAAAACTTGTAATAATACAGTTATCAACTTTTTTACACAAAAATGTTTAGAGATATGTTTTTAGTTCAATTTTTTAAAAGCTTATCCAAAGATGTAACATCACTTAAACCGAAGTTCCTTTAAGAAAACCGCGCTTACTACACATATTTGAAAAAATTAACTTATTTTTTTTTTACTTAATAAGAAAACCAGGGTTCACTTTCCGATTTAAGAATAACAACAATGTCAAAGAAGCACTACTCAACTTGTAAGTTGCAATGACAATTGCAAATGAAATGCAGAAATTCCAGCGCGATTATATTAACATTCAAAATAACGGACATTTTTACTGCGTAAACAAGAATCGTGTATTGTCTAACGGATTTTTTGAATTCTTTGCTTGGCTAATATATTAAAAATATGAAAACATAAAAAAATAAAAAAAAAATTTTGCATTTTCGTCCTCTAGTCGTTACACTGTGGGACGGGGAGATAAAAAGTGAAGATACCAGCAAACTGCACTATTCTCCAGCCAATGGATCAAAATGGGATCAGCTTGCATAACATTATTTAAAAAATTAGTCTATTGACACATTTGATCGGTAGCGAAGTGTCTGATTTATAGTGCAAAATTATTGCATTTAATATTTAAGACATGCCTCTTGCATGGGACAAGGTGCAGTATACGGCAATATGGAAGTGCTGGAACCATTAGTTAGTTAAAGCAGAAGACGCAATTCCATCACTCAACATCTACCAACAATGGGCTGAAGAAAATTATGCTTCACTGATAACATTTTAACGCCGCAAAATTTAAGAGAGTCAGCCGCCGTGGAAAAGAATTTTGCACCAAAAGGACGTAATATTCTTATTTATTTAACTATTAGTTGTTTTTTTTTTTTTTTTGTTGCGGTCGTACTGTAGTATGTATAATATGAAAACAAAAAAACAATTGCATCGGCGCCTATTTACATATGTTCATATAACTATACATATATGTTATACTTCACAAAACTGCTACTTGTATTGAAATTAAACCTCTTTATAGCACCTCGTTTAATATCACAACCCGCATAGAGTCATTCTAAAATAAGCCTAACAAAATCATTTCTTAGTAAATTTTTCCGCTTAATATCACATTATTATAGAAAATGCTCAAGTCCCAGTTATTTTTAAAATTTTTAAAAAATTGCTATTTGTGGGGTTATTTTCAATTCAGTTGAAAATCTGTTAATCAGAACTAATTTTTGAATTGATAAACACCTTATAGACCGCAAAAATCACAATAAAAAACAATTAAACAAATAACAGAAAAGACTTTTAATTTGAAAAATTGAATTTTATTACAACGAATGCATTTCGGTTCTCAACTGCGGAACCATCATCAGCGAACGACATGAAGTACAACAATGTCGTTCGCTGATGATGGTTCCGCAGTTGAGAACCGAAATGCATTCGTTGTAATAAAATTCAATTTTTCAAATTAAAAGTCTTTTCTGTTATTTGTTTAATTGTTTTTTATTGTGATTTTTGCGGTCTATAAGGTGTTTATCAATTCAAAAATTAGTGATCCAGACCACAAACTTGGCTATCGATGTGCGATTAAAATTGCATATTTCAAATCTGTTAATCAGAGTTTTATGTTTTTCTATTTCCGTGCTGCGACCATTTTTATAAAACGAAAAAATCATTTTACATCTATATTTGTAACTATAAAAATGGTGTAAAAAATAGTAATTCATCAATTGAGAACGGCTGGGCCGATTTGGTTCAAATTTTTTTTCAGTTGTTTGTTATTACCAGGAGAAGGTTTTTACGAAAGAACATTTTGGGAAAACCTTTTGGAAAAGTCGGAAAATGGGAAAAATCGAAATGTATGCAATTTTGTGTGCAATTGTTCCGGAATTGCTTTTCGCATGGAAAAATATAAAATTCTTAGTGGAAAACTCGGAAAATTCCGGAAAAACGCGAAAAGTTTGAATTTTTTGCATTTTATCGCTTGGAAAATTTCGGATAATTGTGAAATTTATTGTGATAAAAGACGTTTTGTGTGCATTTTGGGTGGAGAAGTTAACGAGATAAATAAAAGATGGCACTGTGCTGCGATCAATGCTGTGGCTGTGCGCAATTCGACAGGTATCCTTTTCGCATTGTCATTTTCTATTGAGCAAATGTGCTATTTTTCTTGCTGCAATTGATTCGAGTTTTGCGTATTATTACACTGGTTCCGGATAGTTGTATATCGTCAAATGCTTTTCGTCATCCCGAAATCTACTGCTGCTGATGAACTTAATGCGTCATCTTTATGGCGGCATGTCAAGAAGTTGAAATTGACAATGAACATGAGAGTCGCATTGCAGAACGACCCATCGGCTGCTGAATTCTCGAGACAACTGCTGGCGCCTAGCAATGGCCAAATTCCTGTTGATGTTTCGACTGGAATGATATCGTTCCCGGCAAATTTTTGCGAGTTCACATCGTCGAAGGAGAAACTCATCACCAAAGTGTTCCCCGGCATTGCACAAAATTATAAAAATCTCGACTGGATTAATGAACGGGCAATACTAGCAGCGAAGAATAAGGGCGCCGATAACTTGAATTTCATTATTCGAAGTCAAATCGCTGGAGAACTGCATTGTGCCAGGAACTCCGCCGCATAATTTACAGCTGAAGATGGGATTTATTATGATCATGTCGCTTAATCTGAATCATCCAGAATTGTGCAACGGTACGCAGTTGTCCGTCAAGAAACTGATGAACAATGTGATTCAAGCGACGATCATCAAGGGAAAATTCAAAGGAGAGGATGTCTTTATCCCACGAATTCCGATTATTCCTACTGATCTTCCATTCCAATTCAAGCGGATTCAGTTCGCCGTTTGATTGGCTTTTGCGATGACAATCAATAAATCGCAAGGCCAATCTGTGGGCCTAATCTCGAATTTCCATGTTTTTCGCACGGTCAGCTGTACGTTGCCTGTTCGCGTGTTGGCAAACCGTCTTCGTTGTTTGTTTTTGCGCCGGAAAACAAATCGAAAAACATTGTCTATCATATCATATCTCTACTGATTTCGATTCCATTCAAATAAATCACATTGAAATTTTAACTATCTGTGTCTTATTATCACTCTGGAGTTTATCTGAAGGCATTAAATTGGGGCGAGCGCGAGACGAAGTTCGCCGAGTCTGCTAGTAGCATATAAAACATTTCAAAGTATAATTGGAGCCTTTCGGCTCCTCACTTAAACTCTTAAAACAAACGCAATTCTAAATGTCTTGCGTATACATCTTGAGTCCTTCCTTGCCGCATTACCTCGCATTCGTTTGGTAATGTCTTCCATTTCATTAGTTTTAGGTTCGATGAACAGTATTGCATTATGGAAGGACTTGCTTTATAATTTAATCATTTCATTGCTCGCAATGCGGCCTAATTCTATGTCCAGTACTTCTAGAAGTAGTTCCAGAGGTAAGGCCTGGCAAAACCGCGACTGGGTTATGTTCCGTTGCAAATCACGGACTTTTAACCGCAAGCATGCCTTTTCTTTTCCAGTAAAGTAAACATTCGAACAAGTTCACCGTGATTTAAAACGAATATACCAGGAATATCAGCAGGATAAACGTAGGAAAATCCACAAGAAAACTATTGTGATGTGTGCCTTCTCATATACTGTTAAAAATGTAGTTATATTTTTTTCCCCGATAAGAGCACAGCCCGCTTATAGTCACAAAGTTTTGCTGCCCGGTTGATGTGACTATATCCGGGTTTGACTGTTCATACATATGTGCCTGCATTACAAATAATAGCAGTGTAGCGTCTTGAAGAACATATTTTTAGTATACAAATATAATAGATAGAAATAATCTATTATGTACTTTCTTTAACTTATTTTTGCCTTAAAATTGTATCCCCTGACTAATTTTTGACGTTTGTACAGAGGTAAATTTGTATGCAGCTCCAGGGTCGGCTAATTTTTTAAAGTCTCTATACAATACACCAAACAAGTGTAAATGATCTTACAGAATGTTCGATTATTTTAAGAATTAAAAAAGATACGTCCTTTTCAGTTTTCGTTTCTATTTAAATCTTTATTACTATATTTATTATAAACGTACAGCTCATTGCCGCTCAGCAATACTTTTTTTTATTTTATTTTATTTAAAACAAGTATACTTTACATTCGGCCAATCTGACTAATAGCTCGGCCTCGATCTAGTATCCCCTTTAGGTCTGGTACACACATGCGATTGCAGTCGCATGACTATTCAGTCGCAAAAAATAGAACACATAGCTTTCAATGTAAGTGCGCGCATATGAAACCTATCAATCGCTACGTATCATGTGCGCGCACTTACATTAAAAGCTACGTGTTCTATTTTTTGCGACTGTATAGTCGTGCGACTGCAATCGCATGTGTGTACCAAGCCTTACTCAGTTTCCTGGTGGCCAATAATATGGTAATTGACACAGCGCTTTGAGTCTCTCGGTTTGCGGTTAACAGGATTCGATTGGCGGTTAGTATCATTCGGTTGGCGGTTAGCATCATTCGGTTGGTGGTTAGAATCATTCGGTTGGCAGTTAGCATCATTCGGTTGGCGGTTAGTATCATTCGATTGGCGAGTAAGGTGTTTCGGGTATTAACAGTATTGGTGCTCACTAAATTCAAGGCGACGACGGTGGCTTTGAGTTGCTGGTTCATCGATTTCCAATGCGCGGAGCTCAGCCTTGAGCTTCGTTATTTCGGTCATTTTTCGTAGTCGAATTAATTCGGCATCTAGGTCATGGATGTGCTCAATAGGTTGGAGTTTCGGTATTGAGTCACTTATCTGATGGACATATGCCTTCGACGGTGCAGGTGACGGTGAATGACGGTTGTCTCGTTGTTGAAATTGTTCCATATAAATCCTACGAAGTGCGGTGACTGAGGATGTCTGGGGAAAATCCATTCCGGCCTCTTATAACACCTCAGCTATCTCGGCTCGGTTCATGCGGTTGGCCATTTCTTTTTTTTTTTTCTTTTTTTTCAACGATGTATTATTTTATGATCTCTTCTTGGAGGTAGATCAACCCACATCTGATTTGTAAATGGTCTTACAGAATGTTCGATTATTTTAAGAATTAAAAAAGATACGTCCTTTTCAGTTTTCGTTTCTATTTAAATCTTTACTACTATATTTATTATAAACGTACAGCTTAGTGCCGCTCAGCAATACTTTTTTTTATTTTATTTTATTTAAAACAAGTATACTTTACACAAGTGTCAAAAATTATCCAGTGGATACAATTTTAATGCACTTGGCACACAGACTAAGAGCGGTAGCTATCGACCGCTCATGAATCGCTTTTAAAGTTAAGAGGCTCTTAAGCTTAAATTTTTGGTTGGTATTCATCGACGACGAATAATAATAATAATAATAATAATAGGTTTCTGTTAATGCTGTCTATGCTACTTCGACTTTGAGAGATCTCAATTTGCGGATTTCCGAATGCGCTCTTTTTCGAACATTCGGAGTCAATCTGTCAATGGCGTTCTTTTTCGAACATGCCAGTGACATATGACAAAATATGGGGATGACGCAACACAGCTGTAGATGGTGAATTTGATGTTGGTGGATGTTTTTTTTTTTTGTTGGCAAATTTATTAGGAATTAAATAGTGGAATAAAGAACATGTTCACTAAATTCATTATAATTTTCTTTCCCCCGCCGGATGAATTCAGATTTCTTTGTTTTCTACCTACTTTAAAAATCAACAGAAATAATTTAAATTTGAAATGGCAGCTGATTTAGAATTATTTCGAAGCTATCTAATCTAAGATGTTAGCAGAGACAATAGGCGTGTTTTTTTGTAACCTACATATATTGACTTCGAAAAAGCTTTCAGAGTAGAAATAACACTCGATAGTTATCCAGGCTAAGGTTTTGTTGTATTTTACATGGGTAATCATGCTGCTGGAACATGTTTAGCCTATACAGGTTACAAAAAAAGCACGCCTAATAATAATTGTCTATGATATCATTGCTCGTAACTTAAGAGTGTTTGGGACCACTCATAAGTCTTATGAGCGATCATAAATACGCACTAATAGCGGTTGGTGAATAGGTTTATGGGGCTCTTAACTTATGGGCGGTCGATGGGTACCGGGCTTAATGTCCAAAAAAAAATCACATAACGGTTCTTTTTCAATACGTCACTTAGTTGAACTTATTGTGTGTTTCTATACAGTCAAAATAATAGCAGTGCGCGATAATTTCTTTGATTTTATTGTTGTTTATTGGTCTTGTGTGTATTTAGATTTCTGCAAAAATAATTTTAAATGCTAAGAAATATGAGGGTCACGCCAAAACCCAAGGAAGAAAATAAGTTTTGTCTACGAAATCAGTAAACAAAATTGTAAGCTCATTGTTCATCCCGTAACCGAGATAAAAGTTAAATCGTCCTGTACGGCGGCTCTGGTGCCCGTGAATATGTTCGACGATCACCAAACGCTGAATACGCGCCTAGGTATACGCGCAAAACAGTTAAACATGGTGGCTCTAGCATAATGGTATGGGGTTGCTTCTCATACCATGTGGTAGGCCCCATATAACGAATAAATGGTGTGATGGATCAGCATGTTCATGTTGTCATACTTCACAGAACCATGCTCCCTTATGCAGAGGAGGAAATTTTCTTTCAATAAGACAACAACCTGAAATACACCAGCAAAAAAGCTAAGGAATGATTTCGTGTTAAGAATATCTTTGGGTGGCCGGGGCGTAGTGGTAGTCGTTGTCGCTTGTCACGCTTTAAATCCAGATGTCGCCGAAATATTTATTTCTCACGAAATAAAAATAAGTTGATCAGATTCAGAAGCTAATATCAAAACCTACTGCAAAGGCATAACACTGGCAGTAGAATGGTGGTATGACTGAAGAAATTGATCGCACGAACTATAATAGGGAACATCTGAAAAAAAACTTCTGTGAATCATAAACAATGACAAAACTTTCAGTAGTACACAACTCTCCAGTAATCCTGGACACTACCCATAGAGTTCGTTGAAACCTGAGTTTCCTGTCACTACGTCGATCTGTCTGTCTCTCGTTATTTTTCTTCATGTGCTCGCGCTGTGTAAACATTTAAGGATAGGGTACTTAAGCAAAAAAAAATCTCCGTAAAGGAATGGCTTCCCCAATCGCCTCACCTTAATCCACAATAGCGAACCTTTAGGCAGATATCGAAAAGTGGTTTCAGTTTCAAAGCTCAAAAATAACAATGAACTTTAGTAAAGACCGATTAGGAAGATGTGCCATTCCAAAGATTTCAGGCTTTGGTGGATTCCTTGAAGCGGCGCGGCAATGTGAAGCTGTACTAAAGAATAAGGTGTCTACAGCAAAATAATAAGTTTTTCTTTATCAATTTTATTTAAAACTAGCGGATACCCGGGGTGCATTGCTACGCTTTATTTCACAGTAATTTTTTCACTTTTTGATTTTTTCAATTACCCGACTTTTCCGGAGGGTTTTCTCAAAATGTTCTTTCGTAAAAATCTGGTAATTGCGATTGCGTTCTCAATTGATGAATTACTATACATATGTCATCTTAAGCATAATCCCACTACTCGAATGTGTTCAAATGGGTGGGGTGTATGTACATATATGTATACCTGGTATCTGTTGCATTTAATTGTATTTTGTATTTGTTCCAGCTCACTAAATGGGAAGCAAACAAAAAAGGACAAGCAGTCTAAAACACCCACGGAAGCAAAAGATGATGTTCCTCCAGTAGCTTTCTTCAGCATGGTAAGCATAGAAATGGATACTAAAAAGTCCTTTGTATACGAATTGTATAAATACGAGTTTTTTTTTTATTTCAGTATAAATATTCCAATTGGTCGGATAAAACAATGTACTTCTTGGGAATTTTATGTGCTATAGCTACCGGATTGACCACACCTCTAAACAGTTTGATCTTTGGCAATTTAACTGATGTAAGTACCTTCATTCTAAATACATTTCTATTTAGAGTAAATAAGCTAATTTAAAAAAACGAGCAGCTTTTAATAAAGCGTTTTTAACCTTCGTCTCATCCTTGTGTAGAAAACTACACAAAAACAACCTTTTTTCTTACTTTTTCAAAAACCACTAATTGATAACTTCTGAAATTTTCTGACTTTGTTAACAACCTTATATTACAATAAAAAAAACGTTATTCCCAATGAAAAAAAAGTTCATGACGGTTGTTATTGCTAAAATTACGTTGTCTACCTTCTTGTGTGGATTTCTACACATATGGAAACTTAGAGCATTTCATATAAAATTTCATTTGCATTGAATCTTTTCGCAAGTGAACAATGTTCGAATATATATTGTGAATTCAATAGTAATAAAAAAGAACTATATCGGGACCAAGATAGTTGGAAATGGAAGCATGTTTGAATGAAAGTGATGGTGATGATAGTGAAATTTCTGGAGACAGAGATGACGAATTTGTGCCAGAAGAAAATGTTTATGATAACATTTACTAGAAGATTCGGAATAAAAATATGATTTCTCTTCGTCCCTAATATCAAAGATGCTTCCTTATTTTTCTTGCCACCACACATTGAAAGTATAACTTTGAAAGATTCTAATGTGCATTCACAAGCTAAGGTTTTTAAACTTATCGTAAGGTTTTTAAACTTATCGTTTCGAATATGTTGCAAGCACATAGCACTTGTTTCGTTCATTGGAAGGAAATACAAATGTACTGTATTGCAAAGTACAATGCATAACTCTATTGAAATTGGAGCTGGTGAAAAACGAATGACAGAGTATTACAATAAAACAAAAGGATTGTTCATATGCCTTTTCAAATTTCAAGTCAATATTTTTTTTTCATTTGATTTACAATTATGTACATACATGTCTAGGTGCCAAAATGGTTCCTTGCTACAGCCGTAAAAGAAAAGCAAATGAATGGCCAGTGGCTGTATTTGCAAAATATGGTTGATATTTCTGATATGAATTCATTAATTATTTTCAAGGAAGTGAAACTGAATTGGCAATCAACACAAAAAAATAGCGATACGAAGGAAAGTGAACTTGAATTTACTTGCAAAACCACATATGGCAGCTACAGGGTTTTTTAACAGGGACGCTACAAAAGTAGAGCGACAGGGGCAGCAAACGACGCCATATTTCTTGCCGCTCTTTTGACATTTCTCTTCAGTAAGGTTTGCCATTTCATGACGGAAAGAAATATGAGCCAACAACGAGTCGAAATTATTAAAATTAACTACCGAAATTCGGAGTCAGTGGCTTCAACGTTAAGAGCGCTACGTCCAATTTATGGTCGTCATAATCGTCCTAGGAGATCAACAATTGAGCGTCTAGTGGAAAAATTTGAATCCACAGGCACAGTACAAAATGTTCCCGTGCCAGTGAAACAAAGAAGTGCCCGTAGTGTCGAGAATATTGCTGCCGCTGAGGCTTCAGTTGAAGAAAGCCCAAATGTGTCTCTGACACGTCGTTCTCAAGCGTTGGGCATCTCTGTGACGTCGTTGTGGCGAATTATGCGAAAAGATCTTGCCCTACATCCTTACAAGATTAAATTGACACAAGAACTGAAGCCGCTTGACCACCAGAAGCGTCGTATGTTCGTGAATTGGGCTGAGCAACAACTTGAAAATGATTCGGATTTTCATCGAAAAATCATCTTCAGCGATGAGGCTCATTTCTGGCTGAATGGCTTCGTCAATAAACAAAATATGCGGTATTGGTCAGGCAGGAATCCACACGTACTCCATGAGTCATCATTGCATCCCAAAAAAATTACGGTTTGGTGTGGTTTATGGGCCGGCGGCGTCATTGGGCCATACTTCTTCCGTGATGATCAAGACCGGCACGTTACTGTGAATGGGAATCGCTACCGTTCAATGATAACCGAATATTTTTGGCCCCAATTGGATGATATGGACTTGGAGGACATGTGGTTCCAACAGGACGGCGCCACAAGCCACACAGCGAATGTCACAATCAATTTATTGGAAACAAAATAAACAAAATATGCGGTATTGGTCAGGCAGCAATCCACACGTACTCCATGAGTCATCATTGCATCCCGAAAAATTTACGGTTTGGTGTGGTTTATGGGCCGGCGGCGTCATTGGGCCGTACTTCTTCCGTGATGATCAAGACCGGCACGTTACTGTGAATGGAAATCCCTACCGTTCAATGATAACCGAATATTTTTGGCCCCAATTGGATGATATAGACTTGGAGGACATGTGGTTCCAACAGGACGGCCCCACAAGCCCCACAGCGAATGTCACAATCAATTTATTGGAAACCAAGTTTAGAGAACGTGTTATCTCACGAAATGGTCCAGTCCCTTGGCCACCTCGGTCGTGCGATTTGACGCCGTTAGACTATTTCCTGTGGGGCTACGTCAAGTCTATGGTCTATGCCAACAAGCCAGCAACGATTGATGAACTTCGTACGAATATCGAACGTGAAATTGCAGCAGTATCGGCCGATTTATGCTTGAAAACCGTTGAAAATTGGGTTCAGCGTCTGGCCTTCTGCAAGCGTGCCCGTGGTGGCCATGCAAAATAAATCGAGTTCCATACATAATGGCATCGAACGTACTTTCACAGGAATAAAGAATTTCATTGATATCCAAAACCGTTTTTGTTTTATTTAAAAAAAACTTTTGTAGCGCTCTTATTGAAAAACCCTTTAGAAGAAGAAGACCGGCCTTATCAGCATCTTTGCTTGCAAAAGTTTCAGGAGAAAGTTTACCAGCACAATCTATACTTCTGCTTCATCTTCATCATCTTCTTTAAATCCATCAAAGCGATCACGATGCGTTCTACTTCAAATAAAAGGCAGTACAAGATGTCACGATTACATTGAAGAAAATTCCACCAAAAATAATATAATATATGAGCCAATTTGTTGTTTTTGCACAAAAGCTGATTGTAAAAATCGAAAATCAAAATGTTTGTATAAAATGCATTCAAGAAAATTAATTTGAATTTTTAAAATTATAAAGACAATGGCGCAAATTCATAGTCAGATAAAGCCGACGATAAAATAATTTATTCACCTACATAATCTAAAATATACTTTTTGCTATTCATGTCACCTTATAGTCGACTTTGAACTTATAGCCGGCTCGAAATTTAAAATAACCCAAACGTCATTTTAAATAATTAGAGTCGGCTATAAATTTCTCTTATAATATTTTGACGTTTGGGTTTGTTCGCTCAAATCACTTTACAAAAACATATCAAAGTCGATACTAACTAATACACAGGCAAATATGTGTTTATGAATAACGAAAAGTTATAGTCGGCTTTTTATTTATAGCCGGCTGTAACTATAGTCGGCTATAGCAGGCACTATTCATGGGCTCATAGTCAGCCCAATTGAGCGCCAATTTTTTTACTTAATTTTATCCAAAAAAGGTCTAAAAGGTACAACGTTGTGATTACATAGATTTTTTTCTTCTCGTCGATTTTCGAAATCGATACAAAAACTTTTTCAACAAGTTGGTAGATCCACTTTTTGCCCAATCGCCTTTGTTGGTGTCTGTCTGTCACAGGACTTTTTCTCAGAGACTATTTGGTATAAATGGGATATCAAAAAAAATGTCATCGTGGGGTATTTCAAATGAAAGCTCGAAGGACGAATTCAAAAATATCACACTTTTTCAGAAAAACGTTAAAAAATTGCAACTGTTTACTTACATAATATTCAGAAGTGAAATAAACCTATAAAAATCACATAAAAGCGGATACGTCTAGGGAAATTTGAATGTGTGAGAGTAAAAATGTTATGGTTGATCCTAGAAATATGCCCCAAAAATTAGCATTGAGCTTATACTTAAACCATGACTTTATGCAGATGAAGGAACCTTGAAGGTTTCCTACACATTATAATATATGTAGGTGTAGCTGTAGGTGTCTCTACTTTTACTACACTGGGAAAAATCGAATTTGGCTACAGACACAGACACGCATTCAATACAATTCAACGAATAACGAGACGAAATATAATGCACATGCGTAAATTTCTTCTATACTTTATTTGTTGTTTTCTTGTAGCATAAATCTATCAAGTATCAATATAAGTCTATTGCATATACGTACTTATGTAAAAATAACTGATAGTACGGAACAATTATGGCGCAAGTACGACTTGCACTTAACCGGATTTTATCCTAATTGATTGAAATTACATTTGGGGTTTTTTTGATACTTTTCAGTCAAGCTTTCGAGATTTTGGTTAGTTAGTTCTTTCTTTCTTTAGGTGGCACTACAGTTCGGTGTGAACCAGCAGGGCCTACTTCTGGCAACCATTTGCGTGTGCATGTTATATTTTTGCACGAATGGAAGGGACCTACAGTTTTTCGCCGACTATGGACGGCGAGTTGAGAGGCTCCTTGATAAATTATATTCTTTGATTGCTTGTCAGACATTCGAAAGAGGTGGCCCCGTGAAAAAAATGTTAGGTGTTTGCAGGGATTGAACCCGGGCACTGGGCAGCATGCATTGCAGTCCAACGCACTTACTACTACACTACGGTACTCACGAGTTAGTAAGTTAGTCCCAGTTAGTTTAGTTGCTAGTTAATCTAGGAGCACCTTCTATTTCGAATATATGATTAACACAAACATGAAAGCTTACTTTTGCTGACATTTTCTTGCAGAAACCTTAACAAAACTGATTTGAAATATTTTTTTATACACGAAATTAAAATTATTCATCCCTTAATTCTTACCTAGGCTATGATTGCATATGGAGAGTATCTAGTTAGTCTGCAAAATGGAAAGAGTGCTGAAACAGATGCGTTACTAGAAGCCGTACAGACTTTTGCTAGTCAAAATGCTATAATCGGTGGAGTAATGTTTATTTGCAGTTACATCGGAATAACATTGTTTAATTACGCAGCTCAATCTCAAGTAAGTTAGAAAAGTATAACTATTAATTTAAATATACAATAAAACACTCTTTTTTAACTTAATAGATTTATGCGATCCGTGGAAAATTCTTCCAATCAGTCCTACATCAGGACATGTCATGGTATGATTTTCATCAGAGTGGAGAAGTAGCTAGTCGAATGAATGAGTAGGTTATTTATTTACCTTGTGTATACATTTGTGTGATATCTCACAAAACATTTATTTTAAAGAGATTTGACAAAAATGGAAGATGGGCTAGGTGAAAAGGTAGTCATGTTCATTCACTTTTTTGTTGCTTTTATATCGGCTTTGATATTGGCATTCGTTAAAGGCTGGCAACTGGCACTCGTTTGCTTGTCAAGTCTTCCTGTTACTTTTATAGCGATGGGTCTGGTTTCTGTGGTATATTTTAATTTGCTTTTTTGATATTTTGAACATGTTCGTAACTTTACGTTCCATATGAAGGTTACTTCAAAGCTGGCAAAAAAAGAATTGGATGTCTATGCCAAAGGAGGAAACATTGCCGAAGAAGCATTGAGTGGCATTCGGACAGTAAAGGCATTTGAGGGCGAATTAAAGGAAGTTCAAGCATACAAAACAAATATAGTTGATGCACGAAAAATCAACATCAAAAGAGGATTTTTTTCTGGAATAGGATTTGGACTATTATGGTTTTTTATTTATGCTTCCTATGCACTGGCATTTTGGTATGGGGTTGGGCTGATTATAAAAGCAAACGAAGGAAATGAATCTCTGGCCAACTATACTCCGGGAACCATGATAACTGTAAGTTAAAATTAATAGAATGTATTCAGCAAATAAAAAAACAAACATATTTTAGGTATTTTTCTCTGTAATGATGGGATCAATGAATATAGGCATGGCTGCACCTTACATTGAAGCATTTGGCATTGCGAAAGGAGCTTGCGCAAAAATATTCCACCTTATAGAACAGGAGCCCAAAATTAACCCTATTATACGAAGAGGAATTAAACCTAAAGGGCATCTAGAGGAAATACGATTTAAAGATGTGGAGTTTCAGTATCCTACACGACCAGATATAGAAGTAAGTTTTACTTATAGAAATATTTTTATCAAATCAATTTCATTATGAAACTGCATACTAGACAAAAATGCTTAAATCTAATTTAGTTTTAACAATATTACTTAATCTAGTTTTCAAAGTTCTTGGATAACACTCTATGCGTCGCTCTTTTACTGTGAGATATTGCCTTACGACTACGCTAATCTAACAAACAATTCCATATCGTTTATTTCTTTAAAACTTTCAAACATAACATACCTATCCATCCAGTTAATATTAGCTAACTTTTATTGTTGTTGTTTAGTTTTAATTTTGAAATGAATAAAATTATATATCTATCTATCTATCTATTAGAACACATCACAAGATGTTTTCGAATGACCTTAATGAGGAAATTAAATTATCAATTCAGCTATAAAGTTAAAAATTAAAAGTTGTGGAAACAACAAGTCTCCTATTGGGAAAATACCCAGTGTCTTTGTCAGGCCAAAAAAGGGCCATGAAACCCTTCTACAGTAAATCCATAAAGCCAGCTACAGACGAAGAGCTAATCGCCCAACTGGTTGAAATACTGGTTGTAATCATTTGCCTACAGACGCAAAGACCAATTTTCAAATTTCAGTAGTCATCCCAAATATTCTATGTGACTGCATGGCATTATGTGCCCTCAGGAGACAAGATTTCCGCAGAGAAATCCTAACTCCCAAGGATATTCGTAAAGTCTCCGCCAGTGAGATCCTCAACTTCATCAAAAGAGTTGAACCTCTTCTAGTTCCCTAAACTTTCTTTGCGGTACAATAGATCTTTCATGTCAGACAGAGTCTTTAAAAAAAACAATAAAAAATCATTAAATTGGCAAGCCTGTTCAGTTGCACTGGGATCCTGGTGTTTTGTACAATCCTAGGCAGTTCTTTAGACACTACCTCCCAAACACCCGAATATTCTCCATTTCTATATTGAAAGACACCCCACAAGGATAACCATATGCTATGGTTGGTCCCAAAAGAAAAAAATGAGATTTATGTACATACATACTATGTCCCACTTAAGGTGGACCCAAATCGAATTAGAAACTCATGTCCCACCCCATCGGGACATAAGAACCGATGAGACTTTTGTCCCAATGGGATGAGAGCCAGCGTTAGTTTTGGGACCCTTTGGGGTAAAATTGAACCAATTTTTATGGCATGGACCCCAGAACCCGCCTTTTTAAAAATCTGATCCTTTTGGACCCCTTCTGTAAATTGGGAAACAATTAACAAATTCAACCGAAAACCCATTCACTTATTTTATCAGGCATTGCCATGACGGTAATCTGACTTTTGCAGTTACCCGATTTCTATCTATGTATATGTGTTTTCCAATGCCAAATAATGTAAATTTCCACTGTAAACAAACACATTCACATTCGTTCTACATTCGCTTCTAGCCCGGGCAGTTTTTTGACCAGGTCGATGTCGCTGTACAGCTCGTATAGTTAGTAGTTGAATCTTCTCCTCTAAAACCCGTCAACGCAAACGGGATCGAATATCTTACGAAGGATTTTTTCTTGGAGCGACCAAGGATATCTTCATCCGCTTTCGATAAAGTCCATGCTTCAGCTCCTTATAGCAGGACTGCGATGATACGGTTCTTATATGTAGGCTCCTTAGACGATCGGGAAAGCGCTTTACTACTCAATTGCCTTCTTAGGTTCGTAAGCAATTCCGCGTTTTCGATATGCGTCAGGCAGAGTCAAGCCCCCTACAAAAAGGGGGGATAAAGAGTACTTTAGCTCTATATTTTATATTTTACGCGACCATATTTTAAATAGACAGGTTATACTGACAGGTTATACTGAGAATTGACGCAGTAGGCCTATTCTCCTTGTAATAAATAGGACTAAAGAAGGAGAAAGTTGTTAGAAATATCTGTGTATGCTCAATGAGTAAGTTGATTCGGAGCCATCGTGGAATTTGCTACGCCACAGATTTGGAGAGCAATAAATTATCTTTACTATTATTATAAAAAGGAAAGGTGTGTATATATGAGATAATCTCTGGAACTACTGAACCGATTTCAAAAATTCTTTCACTACACTATCCGGAAGTACTATAGGCTTTTTTTTTTGTTTAGATAACATGAATTAAAATATTATTTCTTATACCTATTTTGTATGGCTGACCCATAATTCACTCCTAACATTAAAGCAGTTATACGAATTGCAAATAAAAAAACCGGCCAAGTGCGAGTCAGACTCGCGCTCAAAGGGTTCCGTAGTTTTAAGAATAGTTACATTATTTACATATATAAAACGAAAACGACCCACCCCTACATTCACTTTACAAACCTATAATTCAGTAATATTATTCACTATGAGAAATTGGATAAACATTAAGAACGCGGCTGAGTGTGTAGCTGAGTTCAGGGGTCTCAGGTTCGTTTCCTGGCCAAATCCGTATTTTAATTTTTTTTTTTTTTTTTATATGGCAGCACAATTTTAGATAGTCTTTAATTTTCCCAAAATTATTGTTAATCGAATAGTGATAATTTCAGTCAAATTGGTCTAGTAGTTTACGAGTTAATCGGTTGAGAAATTGAATTTTCCGTAGTTTTAAGAATAGTTACATTATTTACATATATAAAACGAAAACGACCCACCCCTACATTCACTTTACAAACCTATAATTCAGTAATATTATTCACTATGAGAAATTGGATAAACATTAAGAACGCGGCTGAGTGTGTAGCTGAGTTCAGGGGTCTCAGGTTCGTTTCCTGGCCAAATCCGTATTTTAATTTTTTTTTTTTTTTTTATATGGCAGCACAATTTTAGATAGTCTTTAATTTTCCCAAAATTATTGTTAATCGAATAGTGATAATTTCAGTCAAATTGGTCTAGTAGTTTACGAGTTAATCGGTTGAGAAATTGAATTTTCCGTAGTTTTAAGAATAGTTACATTATTTACATATATAAAACGAAAACGACCCACCCCTACATTCACTTTACAAACCTATAATTCAGTAATATTATTCACTATGAGAAATTGGATAAACATTAAGAACGCGGCTGAGTGTGTAGCTGAGTTCAGGGGTCTCAGGTTCGTTTCCTGGCCAAATCCGTATTTTAATTTTTTTTTTTTTTTTTATATGGCAGCACAATTTTAGATAGTCTTTAATTTTCCCAAAATTATTGTTAATCGAATAGTGATAATTTCAGTCAAATTGGTCTAGTAGTTTACGAGTTAATCGGTTGAGAAATTGAATTTTTCGACATAAAATTGAATTTTTCGACGTGAATTTCTCAAAAACTATACAACTTACGAGACTCGTTATATTTTTCTTCAAAAATATGGTTAATCACCTACGAACTATGATTTTTTCATATTTTTGACTTAAGTAGTTTCCGAGAAAAAGTTCTGGTGCTTTTTGTATGATATTTTTCACACACATTTGGCAATAACTCCCAAAGTTTATAACAGAAAAAACTGAGCAAAATAGTTTTGGAATCTTTGTTTCGAGCCCTTTCGAAGGATGTCCCACATGATATATTTTTCAGATTTTTTTTTTTCGAGTTCACATTTTACCCACCCTGTATAGCTGTTTCACAAAACTTCTGAGTGATTAGCTGTCTCATATATGTAAACCATCGGAATGTATAAGTGTGCCAAATTTCAAGTTTCTAGCTGAAACGGTTCTTGATGTTTTTATCGTGACAGACACATTAAATCGAACCTATTTTGTTTTCCGAGTTCATATTACGCCGTCCTGTGAAGTTGTTCCACAATATTTTTTAGTAATAGTTACTGAAACAGGTGTGGATCACCGTTATGTATAACTATGCCAAATCTCAAGATTCTAAGCCAAACGGTTTTTGAGATAAGTCATTTGAGACAGTCATTTCGGCAGATATACCTGAGGTAGTTTCCATAATTATTTCCTTTTGTAACTTATATTCAAAATTTGCAACCCATATTTTACAAGTAGCGGTGGTGCTGACGGTGAAACTCTGACTGTCAACTCGAATGCACTGGGATCGAGTCTTTGGCACTGCGATTTTTTTTTCTTTGTTTTTTTCTTCTTCATTCAGTATTGTATATGTATATATGTGTATTGAAATAGATGTGTTTTTTTTTTCTTTATTTGGTTTTGTTGTTGTTTTTATTATTATGTTTCTTTTGTTTTCTTTTCTTGTTTGTGATGAAGATAGAACCGAGTATCTGGCTGATATTATTTCTTATGTACGAACTTAGACATCAAATTTTTGTAATCGCGGTGGCCGGGTGTGTAGCGCGTCGGTTTTCCTCTTTTTAATGCTGTACTACTGAATTTTGAGGTCCCAGGTTCGTTTCCTGGCAAAATCCTTATTTTCATTTTTTTTTTTTTATTTTTTTTATATGGCAGCACAATTTTAGATAGTCTTTAATTTTCCAAAAATTATTGTTAATCGAGTAGTGATAGTTTCATTGAAATTGGTCTAGTAGTTTACGAGTTAATCGGTTGAGAAATTGAATTTTTCGACATAAAATTGAATTTTTTGAAATATGGTTAATCACCTACGAACTATGATTTTTTCATATTTTTGTAGTTTCTGAGAAAAAGTTCTGGTGCTTTTTGTATGATATTTTTCACATATAATTGACAATAACTCCCAAACAGAAAAAACTGAGCAAAATATTTTTGGAATCTTTGTTTCAAGCCCTTTCGAATGATATCCCACATGATATATTTGTCAGAAATTTTTTTTTTGAGCTCACATTTTACCCACCCTGTATAGTTGTTTCACAATATTTTTGAGTAATATTTTGTCCATGAATGTGGACCAACATAATGTATAAGTGTGCCAAATTTCAAGTTTCTCGGAAGAATGGTTCTTGATGTTTTTATCGTGACAGACATTTTTGAGTTAGAGCGAACTTATAATGGTTCCGTATTACCATATGGGTACGGAACCCTAAAAAACTGTAACATGAGTGAATATACTTACGGAAATTCAAAGCCTTTAATCTTTTCTTAATTACACCTAAAGGCTGAGAAATAAATAAAAAACTAATCTAAACATGCATTATTTTCATTTGCTTACATCGACGACCTCGATTCTATCGCAATGACGAGACGAGGTTGTGTTGCTACTGTGTTCTGTATGTTCCCTTCCATTCCAACATCATTCTGCGGTACTCTCACGCTCACGCTCTCACTCCCATTCTAGTTCCTCTTTGGTATGATCACATATGTATATTGTATGTATGTATGTATGTGGCTGGATACACGATCATTTCAATTTTTTTTTTTTTTTTTTTTTTTTATTTACATCTGTCCACATTGGACACCAAGTAATTGTTGTTATAGAACAGGATATGATAGCTAATAAGGCCAGTGCCTTTACATACTATTGTTTTACAATAAGGTGGGTTTTTTTTTAACTAACGAATTTCAAAAAGTTAAGATTACAATGGTTATCATTTTTATTAAAGTCCTTGAGCTACATACGTAGGTCTGATGGTCTAAGGCGCTTCAGTCCTCTTTTTTCGGGTTATTTCTTGTAGCGGGATAGAGTTGACTTTATTGTTATCATGGATTAGTAACCGGATTTAGTGTTTTGTGCCCGTATTTTGTATTCCATTACTTCCATTACTGTCGCTATTTTGAGGTCTTTATGGATGTCGTCATTAAAAATGTACTATGGAGGGTCTATCATCATTCCTAATATTTTTGATTGCTGTCTTTGGATGATCTTAATATTTGATTTACTCGCTATTCCCCACAACTGAAGCCCGTATGTCCATATTGGTTTAATAATCGTCTTATAAATGAGCAGTTTGTGGTCCATGTGGCTGGCTACACGATCATTTCCATACCGATTGTTTTCAGGGAGACAGGTACATTTTATGTGAGTTAAAACGAGAAGGGTTGATTTCACCAAAGGGACACCGAAAATCCACTTTGAATAATAATTCTCGGCGGAAGATGCATGTGCTTTTCTCAAAGCGTTTTATCTCTCATACATTTTTTAATTTTTTTTCCGACCGTGCGTCGTCGGAGGGTTCACATCACGGAAAACTCAAAAAAGTAATTCACTGTGCAGGACGGAGCACGGATGTTGTGTGTAAAGTCCGACCGAATATTCGGCTTCGGCTTCGGCCACCTTCGGCTAAAAACTCAACCTTCGGCAAAACATTCGGCTTCGGCTAAATGAGGCCGAAGACTTTGCCGAAGCCGAATGTTGAATTTATTGTTTTTTGTAAAATAAAATGTTTGTTTCGCTTTGCGAAATTTGTTTGCGTCGACAATAATTCTGTTGTAGAAGTGCAGTTACAAGCTGATTTATATTGTATTTGTTTTAGTATTTATATCTTTTGAGAGTTGAAAGAGTGAAAAAATGTAACAATATCCTTAATAGAGAAAAGAGTTTAGATTTAATGGTGTCTTTAAAATTGAAGTGGGAAATAGTCTAGTTTCCAACATGAAAGATATTGTTAACAACTTTAACAATTATTTCGTTTCGGTTGCCACTTATCTGAAACCTTGTCCCACCGAAAATAATTGGATGCGCGACCTATAACCGAACTTAGTTGATGGCACTTTCCAAATTAATGGTTTCGCTTCTAAGCCTGTAACCGCGCTTGAAATTTATAAGTGAATAAATATGTGCTCATGTACATCGGACGATATCACAACCGACATTTAAAAATACATAGTAAATATAAGCGTAAGCTGTGGCATTTTTCTGTCTGCGCAGAAAGTTGCTGAAGTTATACATGTATTCAAAAAAGGTAATCCAAAATCCATGTGTCAATACAGAGCTATTTCATTACCCTCAATATTCTAAATTTTTTTTGAAAAAATTACGAAGGATCGATTAATAACCCTGTATGATTGAGATACCCATTTTTTTTTTAAAAATATTACCGAATGACTCCTTTAAAATTCGAATACATACTACATACATATACAGTGGACGTCCAGTATTACGAATGCTCGATATAACGAAGTTCCAGTAAAACGAATGAATTTTTTTTCCCCATTAATGGTTCTATATAACGAATGGCTTAGAAATTGTACGCTCGATATAACGAATGACTTGCAAATTCCTGTAGGTGCAAGTTTACTTTTGTCGGATATTGTTATATTTTGTATGTATCCGTACTTCTGCTTCGGCTAGTAACATCTGTTGAGTGTATACTGGTCACTCGCTTTGCGCGACTTCTTTTTGCGCGGTTTCACTTTTGCGCGAAATGCATTTGCGCCCTCGATTTGCGTGGCTTAGATAAATGCTTACATTTCATTTTTCAGGAACGAAAAACCCTAAATTATATGAAATTCATACTTCGCTTTGCGAGGTTTCGCTTTGCACGATTTCGTATTGCGCGAGATTTTTTATTCCCATAACCACCGCACAAAGCGAGGGACCAGTGTATCTACTTTTTTTTTTGTTAATTCCTGGTAATGATCAGTTATGCTAACATGTACATACATACATAAATGTAATTTTAAAGGAATATTAACTGTTTCAGTTTGTTGGGTTTTTTACGTTTTATTTTTACGCCTTTCTAGTGGCGCACTGATGAAACAATTAAACACTCAGAAGCAATGAATTGCTTCAATAAATGCATACAGTGGTCAGTTCAAAACAATATCGACTACTCAAAAAGGCTTTTATTAAGAGAAATGCTAGAGGAGGCGGTCCAAAAAAGCTTGGAGGGAACCAAAAGGCAAACTAATATTAAAGACTTCTTTTCCAAATCATAATTGTTTTGTTTACCAAAACACATACATTTCATTGCAAAAATCACTTGCTTTTTATATTCTAGTATGAATTAGCAAAAAAAAAAGTCGTTCAATATAAAGAATTTTTCGATATAACGAATGACTGTGCATTATATAATTCGTTATACTGGACGTCCACTGTATGTATATAAAATACCGTTAATTATATAAAAAGGGAAAAAACAATTTTGTGGACACAATTTCAGCCGAGGAGAGACTTGCTGGTACGTTCAGGTTTCTCTTCTAAACTCGCGTTTGAAATTGCAATTCAACCCCCGCAGAAAATTTAAAATAGCCTTATTTATCAGATTCGGCTTCGGCTTCGACCAAAAAATGGCCTTGGGTTGAACTCTAGTTGTGTGTTCTGTTTTCAAAGCGATTCCCTCAACACATTTTGTGCGTAGCCACGGGGAACTTTTCAATGCCTATCATGCCATTGCCCGTGTGGCCACCGTCTATTCCATAGCATGCTTTCTCTTCTTTACTGCCTTCTGCTTCCTACCCTTAAAATATTTTGCACAACGCGAGCCAATGTGAGTGGTCGCCGTGACCGTGGGAAAGCCAATGGGAAAAATTAAGCGGGACGAAAGAGGAGGTACCCAATCGCATTGGCGTTTGCAAATCGTAATGAGAGCAAAACATTAAGTATAGTAAACCATTCGCGATAAGCCTTAAGAAGGAATCACCTCTTTCATAGTAAAGGGTGATTTTTTAAGAGGTTGAGAACTTTTTTTAAAAAAAAAACACAAAAAATTCGAAAAAATGAATGAAATATTTATTTGAATCGATATTTTGAACCTTGCAATTTAATGTTTAAAGATAATTTCATGCAAATGTTGACCGCGGCTCCAATTTTGGCATACTCTTTCACACATATCGGCCGGTATCTCACGAATGAATGCATGGATGTTGGCTTCCAGTGCGTCAATCGAAGCGGGCTTGTCCCTATAGACATTAGCCTTGACATACCCCCACAAAAAATAATCTAATGGTGTCAAATCGCACGATCTAGGCGGCCAATTGACCGGCCCGAAACGTGAAATTAACTGTTCACCAAACTCGCCTCGCAATTGCGCCATTGTTTCGCGTGCTGTGTGGCATGTGGCACCGTCTTGTTGAAACCACATATCATGCAAGTCAAGAACTTCCATTTCGGGCAAAAAAAAGTTTGTTATCATCGCTCGGTAGCGTTCACCATTGACAGTAACGCTGCGATTCGCATCATCTTTGAAGAAATATGGCCCAATAATGCCGCCGGCCCATAAACCGCACCAAACAGTGGCTTTTTCGGGATGCATTGGTAGCTGTTGCAATGCTTCTGGCTGATCTTCACTCCAAATGCGGCAATTTTGCTTATTTACGTACCCATTCAACCAAAAATGAGCCTCACCGCTGAACACAATTTTTCATTTCGAACATTTCGAACCGAGCACGAATTTTGATAGTAAAATTCAATAATTTGCAAGCGTTGTTCATTTGTAAGACGATCCATGGTTAAATTGCAAACCAAACTGAAGCTGTTTGACAGTGACACAAGGTACTAAACACACGTCAGCTGTCAAAACCAGTGTTGCAAAAACCAAACCAGCTAAAAAATCACCCTTTACCTACTACACAAATGCAAACCAGCTTGAAGCTAAATCAGAGGGGTTTTCATGATACCTTTGGTTTGTGTTATTTGCTCAAAATGGAAAAAAGTGAGTTTCTTTTTTTGATAAAACACTACTTTTTGCGCGGTAAAACTATTAAGGACACTGAAGATAGACTTAAAAAATATTATGGAGACTCAGCTCCCTCGCATGGGATGGTACAAAAGTGGTTCACTGAATTTCGTACGAGCTTAAAAGACACTGAGCGCCCAGGACGTCCAAATGACGTCACAATGGAAGAAATGGTCAAAAAATCCACGATATTGTGTTGGACGATCGCAAGTCAAGGTTCGTAAGATAGCTGAGACAGTAGCCATTTCAAATAATAGCGTCATTCGAATCCTGCATGATCATTTGGGCATGAAAAAATTATCAGCAAGATGGTTGCCGCGTTTGCTGACGATTGATCAAAAACGGATTCGGGTGCAGTTTTCAAAGAAGAATTTGGAACTCTTTAAGCTTAATTCAAGTGAATTTTTACGGCGGTTCGTAACAGTTGATGACGAGTTCGTCGGCCGGAAAAGTCGGGACAACGGTTTTCTGGGATTCCCACGGCGTAATCTTCATAAACTACATGGAAAAGGGAAAAACGATTACCGGACAATACTTTGCCAATTTATTGGATAAATTTAAGGCAGAATTGATGGAAAAATGGCATCATTTCAAAAAGAAAAAAAGTGCTCTCTCATCACGATAATTAAATTAGCTGAATTACGCTATGAACTACTTTCTCATCCACCCTATTCTTTAGATTTGGATCCTATTGATTGTTTCTTGTTTCCTAATTTGAAAAAATGGCTCGGCGGAAAATCGATGCAACAAATGCCTATTTTATAGGGTTCGAGAAATCATTTTTTTTGGAAGGGTTAACAAAGTTGGAAAATCGATGGGAAAAGTGTATACGCTAAAAGAAGACTATGTTGAAAAATAAATTAAATTTTGAAAAAAAAAACGAGTTTTTAGTTTCGAAGTCACTGACTTATCGAACAGCCTACGTACAAGTAGAATCAGTAGGTAGACTGTATAATTGAAGGGAGAGTGAATTGAAGTATCTATACGAAAGAAGTAGTGACCAGTGCCACCAGCCACCACTAAGGAAAAAATTCCTAGTTATTAAATATTTGTAATAAAAATACTTCCTATTAGTATGTATATTATTACTGAATCTATTTTATCATCATGTAACTTCTTTCAAATAGGTTTTACGAAAACTTAACATCCAAATTAGAAAGGGTGAAACCGTTGCTTTAGTAGGACCATCGGGTTGTGGAAAATCGACTTGTATTCAACTTTTGCAGCGATTTTACGATCCGAATGGAGGAGATGTATATATCAATAATATCAACGTCAAGGAATATGATGTGCAGAGTCTACGTGAGAAAATTGGTGTCGTAGGACAAGAGCCAGTTCTATTTGGTACGACGATTTATGAAAATATTCGCTACGGTAATGAAACCGCTACAAGATCTGAGATTGTTGATGCTGCAAAAGCTTCAAATGCTCACATGTTTATCCAAAAACTACCAAAGGTAATCAATTTTTTTTTTTGTAAAATTACATTTTTTAACTGCAGACACGTTTTTTTTTATATAAACAGGGCTACGAAACCTTGGTCGGAGAAAGGGGAGCTCAGCTGTCAGGAGGTCAAAAACAGCGAATAGCAATAGCAAGAGCGTTAGTTCGCAATCCTGAAATTCTATTATTGGACGAAGCCACCTCTGCACTTGATACCGCTAGTGAAGCAAAAGTGCAAGCAGCACTTGAAAAGGTTTTTTTCTCTAATTAAATATGTATTGTTTTTACCAATAGCGTACATGTTTAAGGCGAGCGAAGGAAGAACAACCGTTATAGTGGCACATCGCTTATCCACCATCCGCAGAGCAGATAAAATCTTTGTAATTGACAAAGGTCTAGTTGTGGAAAGTGGTACACATTCACAGTTGATGGCTCTTAAAGGACATTACTTTAATTTGGTCACTACACAGCTTGGAGATGAAAGCTTAGGTAAGTAGTGTGAAACATGATTAGGTTTTATAAGTACATATGTAACTGAACTAAATACACACGAGTATGTATTAGGTCCGTTGATGTACATGAGGGTGCTTACGAAAGCATATTTTTGTATTTTTACACTATCAGATTTGTGTCATGGTGTGCTTAATAAAAGCAACAACCACAAGCAGGAACTTGCCAGGGCAAAATATGCAACATATGAGTATGGAACTTTCCCAAGCTGCGAATTTTAGCCCAAGAAATCTTTTTGGGCAGATGTATGAAATCTGTCAAATCGCATTTGACTACTCACCTGGTAGAGAATTTTACCTCCACCTTTCGAAATTGGATAAACCACGAACTTTTGACTAAAAGGTACCCGAACAAATCTATTAACCCTTTATAGCCCCATGTGACAGTAATGTTACAAATCGTTTAAATGTTCACAAAAACGAAAAAATGTACTTAAGTCTATTGTAAATCAATGTTACAGTATTGTCATAAACCGTTCTATTAATTTTGAGTAAGTTTCCGCTGAAAGAGATTGCGTTAGGTGCTGGTCTCTGTGTTGCAGTTCGCTTGCCGCGAAACTTGTGAAAAAACACATGTGTGAATATTGTTAAGTAATTAAAAGAATACTCAAAATTGATATCCAGTGCATATTTTTGCGTAAAACTATAAGTAAGTTCAGTGCATTATGCCACAATAATTGAAGGTTTTTTCGCGTTTCCTTCAACGTTGCTTGTTTTCTCAAATAAAAAAATTTAATATAAATTGTAAACCATATTTCAGAAGTGGGCACCGTAGCGCAAGTGGTTAGTGCGTCGGACTACTGAGCCAGCGGTCTTGGGTCGAATCCCGCCGCAAATACCTAAAAAAAAGTTTTTCACAGTGCCCACCTCTTCCGAATGCCTGACAAGCATTCAAGAGTATCATTTGTCAGGTAAAGCTTCCCAACTCGCCGTTCGGAGACGGCAGAAAACTGTAGGTCCCTTTCATCCGTGCAAAAATATAACGCGCACACACAAATGGTTGCGAGAAGCTAGGCTTGGTTCTACCTAGGACTGCTGAAGCCAAATATTTTTTTTTATTTCAGAAGAAAGATAAAAAAAATCATATCTCTGTATTGTAAAATGTGTGGTAACAAAACCTATTGTAAATTTATATGCGAAAGAAATAAAATTCATTCATTCAAGCAAAATAATTGCTTCAAATAGATTCTTTCGCTTTAGTCAGATACCTTTGACACATCGCTGCAATAGTTTTAGTTTTATTTTTATTTACTGCGACCTACTTAGCAATGATAAAAACAAATCCCATTCAATTAAATCGCTTATCGTTAGGAAAACATTTCCACGACATCAGGTCGGTCATCCGCATAAGCATACGTTAATACGTTGGTAAGGATAAGTCCTGACATGTGATTGTTTGGATTGCTGGGAATCTGATTAAGCTGACGAATATCAGTGTAGTTTGCTTGGCCGAGGTTTCGGCGATCTAGTGATTACATGTAAGGGCATTGGTCATTTTAGGTTATATAAGTTTAGATTAAGTTTGTTTAGGTTAAGTTTATTGGATTAAGTTTATTTATTTATGCCTCATTTCTTTATTTATGTATTCATCAACTGAGCTTAGCTCTAAACAGATAACTTACAATTCAATATAACTTAAACTAATCAACTAAATTTTGCAATAATAATTTAAGTTCAGTTCTTACAAGATTTATATCTATCTCACTTGGGGACGTATAAAAAGTTTAATACGTCTAGTAAATGGTTCATTGGAATTGTAAAGTCTTGGATTGTAAAGAAAATTACGAGGACGCATTATTCTTTCGGGGACATAGATATATTAGAAAAACATGAACAATCTCAAAACATTTAATGCGATAAGAAAAAACATCATATACAAACATTATACATTGAACATACCTTCTTTTTTCTAACGTTTCAATGTCAATAAGAGCACACCTCGTCAAATATGATGGCTTATACTTAAGGTTCCACTTCAATTGTTTCACAACGAATCTTGAAAACTATTTTTGGATTCGTTCAATACGACTAATTGAATTTGAATAAAACAGATACCAAACTAGACAACAATATAACGTATAAACTGATTTAAAAGCACACGGATTAGAAAATTCTGAACAATTTCGTTTTAGAAAATCCAACATCGAATTACTTACTTACTTACTTAGTTGGCGCTACAGCTCGAGGTGAACCTGGGCCTGCTTCTCGCAACCATTTGTGTGTGCGTGTTACATTTTTGCACGAATGGGCGGGACTTACAGTGTTTTGCCTATTCTAAATGAAGTAAAAAACAGAAACAACTTGTATCGCAAGGCTTAGACACTTTATCCGACGCCTAATCACGTTGTGAACACATGTTCTTTACTACTGAAGCTTCCAAAAGTGCAGTCAGCTCGTGTACAGCGCATCATTGCGCCTAACTAGGTCCAGCTGGCGTGTCTAATGTCGATTTCGACTTTTTATCTCGAGCAATTTTTAGCGCTCTAGTACAATTTTCATTTTCCAACCAACCAAAAAAGCTCTTTTTTTTGCTCTAGATCAATTTTCGTGAATCTAGGATTCTACTCGAGATTCACACCTACTTGCACTAACACCAAAACATTTTATACGAAATTAAAGCGCAGCACATCAAAATACTATATATTACAAATATTATCAGAAAAAAATTAGAAACATAAAGAAAGTGGCGCAAATTTATAGTTGGTTAAAGTACACTTTAAAATTATCTTATCACGGAACTGCACCTACTAATACCGTCATTAAATGCGGTTTTCCTTACGGCGCTAGGTCGAAAGGTCTTGTTCTTTGTAGTCGGCGCTCAAGAATTGTCACGTCCATAGTACGGATTATTTCATTATTGCAGTGAACATGAAGACGGGTACGAAGTTTGCGAGCAAAGTTTGTTACTTCGTCCCTCACGGTAGCAATTCCTAGATCTCTGTGAATATCACTATTCCTTATATACCAAGGAGCATTCACGATTGCTCTTAGTATTTTGTTTTGAAATGCTTGCAGTAGAGCCATATTGCTTGGTTTGATACAACCCCAAAGTTGTATACCATATGTCCAAGACGGTTTTAGCACTTGCTTATACAGAAGCAGTTTGTTATATGTGCTTAGCTTCGAGTATTTCCCGAGTAACCAATACATTTCTCTAAATCTGATTTCGAGCTCTTCGCGCTTCTTTTTAACGTGTGGTTTCCACTTAAGTTTTGCGTCTAGGGTCATTCCTAGAACGAGGCAAAATCGTTTGCGTTCGGTATTTGCACCGAGTTAATGTATATAGGTAAGTTGTTTATCTTTCTTAGCGTGAAATTTACATGCGTTGATTTTGTCTCATTGAGGACTATTCGCCAGGTTTTTGTCCATTCGAATACTTTGTTCAAAGCTTGTTGGAGTTTTCCCGTTGATGATTCGACTGACTCATCCGTTACGAGGATAGCCGTGTCGTCTGCGAACGTTACTACAACGGTCCCTTCATCTTGTGGTATATCTCTTGTGTAGAGCAGGAACAGAATTGGGCCGAGAAAACTTCCTTGTGGAACACCGGCGTAGATTTCTTTGAAATCCGAATATTCACTCCCGTGTCTAACACGGAAAAGTCTGTTTTCAAGATAAGATTCCAATAGTCTGTACAACTTTTCCGGTAAGATTACCCTTAGCTTATACTTTAGGCCTTCGTGCCATACCTTGTCGAAGGCTTGCGATACGTCGAGAAAAGCGCTAGAGCATACTTTTTTCCCTTCTAAAGCTTTTTCAATTTCGTTCGTTATTCGATACACCTGATCGATTGTGGAATGTTTGACCCGAAAGCCGAATTGATGATCCGGGATCAAGTGTCTTTCTTCAATTACTGGTTGCAATCGTTTCAGCAGAAGTTTCTCGAAGACCTTAGATATTATTGGCAGAAGTGAAATGGGTCTATATGATTTCTTGTCATTTGCACATTTCCCCGGTTTTGGAACCATAATAACTTCGGCGACTTTCCATTGCCTTGGGACATATAATAGTCTTAAAGAAGCATTTATGATGTTGAGCAGCTTAACCAGCACTTTTTTCGGTAGCTCTTTCAAAATTTCGCCAGTGATTAAATCATATCCCGGAGCCTTGTTATTTTTCAGTTTTTTTACTGTCATTCGAAGTTCGGACAGGGATACAGTTTTTACTTTAAAGTTGTCGGGTGCCATATTATCATTCGGATCTTCGATCAACGGTTGCCTATCGAACGGCTTGAACGTTTCCTCTAAGTGATCGGCAAATAATTCTGCTTTCTCTTTGTCTTCTTTTGCCCATTCCCCGTTAGCTTTCCTAATTGGCGGCGAGTGCACTACAGGTTTCCTTATGGCCTTCAAGGCTTTCCATAGAGAGTAGTTTGAATACTTATCAGCGGTCAGACCCTCAAGGTAAGTAGAAGTCTCGTGATTTTTTAGGTCATGCAGCACATTTTTAAGCTTGTTACAAAGGTGGTTCAAATAAGTTTTATCCGGTGGCGCGCGGGATTGTTGCCATCTCTTGCGCGCTCTCCTCTTTTCTCGTATGAGGTCTTCGATTTCAGGCGGGTATTTGACTTTATTGTTCCGTGCTGCTGTCTTCCGCAAAGGAGTGTTTTTCCACGCTGAGCTCTGGATGGCTTCGACGAGTTTGTCGATTTCTTCTTCAATTTCGAACGGTGTCTTTAGCGGTACATTTAAAGCAACATTTTCCTTGCAGTCTCTTCTGAAAGTGTCCCAGTTAGTTTTGTTACTCGTTAACCTAGGCGGTCCTTCTTTTTTAACTAAACTTCCACCTATTTTCAGAGTGACTGATGAGTGATCTGAGCAAAGATCATAGCATTCTTCGATTTCCGTCAAATTTTTAGTTAACCCTTTTGCGATAAAGAAGTCGACGAGGTCAGGGATTTTATTTTTGTCAGTTGGCCAATAAGTTGGCTTTCCTGTCGAAAAAAAATTCACCCCACGTTTCATGCTGGCTTTGTACAATAATCTGCCTTTTGTCGAATTACATCTTGAACCCCAGAAAGTGTGTTTCGCGTTAAAGTCACCACCTAAGACAAAATTAGGTCCGAGGGAGTCAAAGAGACGAACTTGGTCGTCTTCTACTAGCTTATATCCCGGAGGGAAGTAGCTAGACCCGATGTTGTAGTCTAAGTGGCTTAATATTTGATATGGAATCAAACTTATAAGTTTTTTTTTATTCAAACTGTTACTTTTATGTGTGTTCGAATGAAATTTCTCATAGGAACGTTGCGAAGTAGAAATTATTTAGCGGTATACTAAAAAGTTTCATTTTATCTCTATATATAAAACAGTTCACTGACTGACTGACAGACAACGCACAGACCAAACCGTTGGACCTAAAGAGCTGAAATTTGGACAGGACATTCCTATAGTGACACAGGCATCCGCTAAGATTTTTTGAAATTCCATCTCTAAGTGGGTGAATTTGAAAAAATCCTTTTTCCTTGTGTGTGTGACTAACGGACAACGCACAGACGAAACCACTGGACCTAAAGGGCTGAAATTTGGACAGTACATTCCTATAATGACGTAGACGTCCGCTAAGGGACGATTTTTTAAAATTCCATCTCAAAGTGGATGAATTCGGAAAAATCATTAATCCTTACATTCTTATATATAAAACAGTGTGACTTACGGACAACGCACAGACCAAACCGCTAGACCTGAAGAGCTGAAATTTGGACAGTATATTCTTATAATGACGTAGACATTCGCTAAGGGAGGATTTTTTGAAATTCCATGTCTAAGTGGGTGAATTCGGAAAAGTTCCTTAATCCTTTACATTCCCTACAAATAAAACAATGTGATTAATGGACAACGCACAGACCAAACCACTGGACCTAAGGGACTGAAATTCGGACAGTACATTCCTATTATGACATCGACGTCCGCAAAGAGAGGATTTGTCGAAATTCCATCTTTACGTGGGCGAATTTGGAAAAATCCTTAATCCTTACATTCTTACATATAAAACAGTGTGACTTATGGACAACGCACAGACCAAACCGCTAGACCTAAAGGGCTGAAATTTGGACAGGACATTCCTATAGTGACATAAACATCCGCTTAAAGAGGATTTTTCGAAATTCCATCTCTAAGTGGGTGAATTCGAACAAATTCTTAATTATATAAATCTCTATATATAAAACAGTTCACTGACTGACTGATAGACAACGCCCAGACCAAACCGCTGGACCTAAAGGGCTGAAATTTGGAAAGAATATTTCTATAGTGACACAGACATTCGCTAAGAGAGTATTTTTTGAAATTTCATCTCTAAGTGGGTCAATTCGGAAAAATTATATTCCCTAATATATATATTCAAATTTCTGTCATCAAACAACCCTAACTGATCAATGGCTTATTGGATTTAAAACTTAAGAAAAGAGTTTTTAGTAAATTCTTTTAGGATTTATTTAAGGTATAAATCATCCTTCTGCGTTATCCTGGAGCTGAGCTATGCTCAAAACAGCCCTAGACAATTCAAACACAATTGAACACAATTCATGAAATCATTGCCAACAATTTCGCATCAGTGAAGCCGATGCCAACAGCCATGCAGCAGTGGGTGACAGTGGCAATGCCGGGCGGAGCGGGTTACAGCTATCTATCTATCTTTCTATGGTCTATGCACAGACAGCCAACGAATGAGACTTATAACAAGTGTAAAATGGCATGTGGGAAGGGGAAAAGGGACTATACCGTGGGCCGTGGCTGTGTGATTTTCATAGTAGGTACCTACTGCGGCAGGTGTTGAAACTTTCATGAATGGGAATTTTGCTACCGCGTATTCGTATATACATTATATACATATGTATAATGCGAAGGCACAACGAAGGGGCGGGAAAAGTAGTTAAATTGGTTGGATTTTCTGTACATATTTGCAAACAAATAATTTCTTCGACAGCATTTTATAAAAGTGTGTGATTTTTTTGATACCATTTGTTAACAGTGGAAGGGGGGCGAAGCAAAGCGAGCACGGGTCAGCTAGTTATTCATATAATTGAAGTAACATTGGCGCAAATTTATAGTCAACCCCACTCTATCAGTCTAACCCCGTACTAGTTATACGCAACTTTAAACTTAAAAGCATACTTTAATTTTTGTTCAATAATAGACACTTTTTAGTATGCCGCTAAATAATTTCTACTTCGCAACGTTCCTATGAGAAATTTTATTCGAACACACATAAAAGTGACAGTTTGAATAAAAAAAACTTATAAGTCTAGTTCCATATTAAATATTTAATACGAAGTTCGGGTGATTTTAAATGTAATACGAGGCGATACCGATAAAGTGGGCTTTATGACGACTATAAATATGAAAACGCTTAGTTCCGTGCTAAAATAATTTGAAAGTGTACTTTAAGTGACTATAATTTTGCGCCATTGAGTTTTATATATTCCTGCGAAGCTTTCAAGGCTTATCTGCAGGAGGTTATTCTAATAGTTAATATTAACATTGACATTGATGTGAACAAATGGAATTAAATTACATAATTTACATAAAAACATAAAAAATAGACAATAATAAATTAAATTACATAAAAAATAAATACATAATAATAAATTAAATTACATAAGACAAGTTGGTTGATATTTTTGATTTTAATATTTTGTATTTTTGTAAAGCATTAAGTGCAGGGTAGGAACTATGTGATGGGTTCTAGGAAAAATTGTTTTAATCTTCTTTTTCTTCTGGCTCTATTGCTGATATTTCTCACAGACCTGCGGGAGTTTGTTGAAAATGCTGGGTATTTTATATGCCAGTTGTCTCTTGCCATAAACATTATGTATGCATGGAAGCTGGTAAAGCCCCTCTACTTGTCGTCTGGTACAGTATTGATGGTTGATTGGTGTCGGGAAACGCGGGTCATCATAATATGCTAAGGCTGCAGTCACTTCAAATACACTGCTTACTTTCATTACCTTGCTCATGTTTGTTGTAGCATTTCTTCTTGTCAGTAGTTTCACCGCTCTATCTTGTATACTTTGCAGTTTGTTTATGTTAGTTATTGCAGCTCCTTCCCATGCAAGTATACCATACCTTAATCTGGAGTCAACAAGGGCGTAATAAACTTGCTTTTGTACTCTTGATGTCGTTTTATGCTTGAGGCAAGCCATAGCAAACAGTAATCCCCTCAGCTTGTTCCTTGTGTCGTTGATATGTTTCTCCCATATAAAATGACTGTCAATTATTACAACTGCAATGTTCGAGAGTGAATAGACGTGTTTCTGATCTCCTCCAGCAAAAGCATTTTAAACTCGCGCATTTATTAATTTACTGTATTTATATTGTGCCGGTACAAACAGTTGCGATAGTATTTAGTTCACATCGTTAAAGTTATTTCTAATTTTCTTATATAATTGCGAACAAAAATATAATATTGCAAATTGTAGTTTGCCGCCTTTGCTTACATACATATATATAAAACTTGCACGATGTCATCGTCGTCTTCGATTACCCTCAGGTCAAACCTAGTTCGAGACCAACCTCCAACGCAGCCGCATTTGAATTCGCCCACAACCCACACACCCGTAGATGGCAAAGCGGCAGTTTCGGACAAAAAACAGGTTAAACAGAAGAAACAAATAATTTTTCCCCCTTCCGCTTCCACTGCCACCACATCACAACCGAACACACGCACACCAACTATCTCCGCTAATTCGCTGCTCTCTTTGGAAATTCTTCATACTGAACTAGCAAAACAAACTGAGTCTCTAATCGCGAAATTCAAAGAAGAGATGGACAAAGTTCACAATGACTTGTTGCTTAAAGTGCACGCCATCGAACAACAGTTAACTGAACATATAAACAATATCACTTTGTCTATGTCCAATTTGACCCAGCGGAGTGATCAGATTGAGTGCTATGTGGAAAATGTAGTAAAGGGAGAGGTAACCGAGATAAGAAAGCGTTGTGATGGTCTGGAGAGAAAAGAATTCCTGACCGACGCTGTTATTTTTGGAGTCCCGAAACTCACGGGCGAGAACTTGCAAAACATCTTTAATAAACTTTGTAGTACCATGGACATTGCACCACCAGCTCTGAAGAATATTTTCCGCACTACACGCCGTAATGACAAAGACGAGCCCCCAGTCATCCTCCAATTTAAGTGTGAGAGAGAGAAGTGCAATGCTTAAAGCACTTGCTCATTTTCGCAAAAAATCTAAGCGTCCGATTTCATTACGTGATCTTGGAATAGATTCAAACAGCAATGTTTTTGTTAACGAGAGCTTGTCACAAAAAAATCGAATTCTTCTTCAGCATGCAGTGCGCTTGAAAAAAAGAAACCAGTTATTCTCTGTCCACACACACCTTGGCTCTGTGTATGTCAAAATCAGCGAGAATGGGAATAACATAGTAATTGATGACCTTGACAGCTTAAATGCAGCCGCCGTAAAAGGACAACCGAGGAAAGAACAATAATATAAAAAACTAATCGCTTACAATAAGTACCTACTGTAGTTTCTCTTTTATTGATTGCTATATATTTTAATTTTAATTTTTCTCTTTTATTTATCAATGGCCACAGTCTACCCTTTATCTTTTTATTCATATTTTCACGTTATTTTATGTGTTTGTGTTTTTGAAGCTCTCTCTTTGATTTCATATTATTATTTATCAATGGAATCAGCTGCTTGTAGTGTTGGGTTCGGTCTGAGTGGAATGGATGAGAGTTTGTTTCGAATGATTCGGGTCTTACGGTCACGAAAAAAAGGCTTACATATATGCCATATTAATGCCCAAAGTCTGAGACCAAGATCGGATGAATTTCGGTGGTTGTTCACTAACTCTCAGGTAGACATTATCTGTATATCTGAGACTTGGTTTTCCTGTAAATTATGAGCATCTTAGAGAGGATCTCTTGCAATGTGCCTAATATTGTCGTTTGTGGAGATATTAATTGCAATCTGCTAGATACTCATTCTTCTGCTCAGTTGACTGATCATTTCAAAAGTATTAACCTTTCACCTGTTAATGTGTCTCTAGCTACTCATTTTCCAAAAAATGAATCTCCAACTCTCCTCGACGTTTTCTTTGTTGGCGATGCTGATAAAGCTCTATTTTATAGCCAGCTCTCAGCGCCGGGTTTCTCGAAACATGACCTGATTTACCTAACCTATGACATACAAATTGATTTAGTTGAAACGCGAATAAGCTATCGGGATTTTAAGAACATTCAATACGAAAATTTACGGTGTGATGTGGCTGACATACACTGGGAACAAATTTATAATTTTTCGTCTGTAAACCAACAGGTAGCGTTTCTGCAAGAAAATTTGAACGGGCTTTTTGATCGACACGTCCCGCTAAAGTATAAAACCATTAAATCTAGTTCTTCGCCCTGGCTTAATAGCCATATACTTAATTTAATTCAAGAACGTAATATGGCGTACATCCGTTGGAAGCGTTATAAACTGGTTGAATTCTATAACACCTATCGTTCCCTTCGAAACTTAGTTGTACTTCGTATTAAAAATGCAAAACGACTCTATTTCGAAAATTTGTTGAATCCCAACAATCAGTCCGGAAAAAATCTTTGGCAAAACTTGCGTAAGCTTGGAAATGGTAAACAACGGCTGCAGGTACCCACTGACATTGATTGTGACCTCATAAACTCTCAGTTCGTATCTGTATCAGCATGCAGTGCGCTTGAAAAAAAAAACCAGTTATTCTCTGTCCACACACACCTTGGCTCTGTGTATGTCAAAATCAGCGAGAATGGGAATAACATAGTAATTGATGACCTTGACAGCTTAAATGCAGCCGCCGTAAAAGGACAACCGAGGAAAGAACAATAATATAAAAAACTAATCGCTTACAATAAGTACCTACTGTAGTTTCTTTTTTATTGATTGCTATATATTTTAATTTTAATTTTTCTCTTTTATTTATCAATGGCCAAAGTCTACCCTTTATCTTTTTATTCATATTTTCACGTTATTTTATGTGTTTGTGTTTTTGAAGCTCTCTCTTTGATTTCATTTTATTATTTATCAATGGAATCAGCTGCTTGTAGTGTTGGGTTCGGTCTGAGTGGAATGGATGAGAGTTTGTTTCGAATGATTCGGGTCTTACGGTCACGAAAAAAAGGCTTACATATATGCCATATTAATGCCCAAAGTCTGAGACCAAAATCGGATGAATTTCGGTGGTTGTTCACTAACTCTCAGGTAGACATTATCTGTATATCTGAGACTTGGTTTTCCTGTAAATTATGAGCATCTTAGAGAGGATCTCTTGCAATGTGCCTAATATTGTCGTTTGTGGAGATATTAATTGCAATCTGCTAGATACTCTTTCTTCTGCTCAGTTGACTGATCATTTCAAAAGTATTAACCTTTCACCTGTTAATGTGCCTCTAGCTACTCATTTTCCAAAAAATGAATCTCCAACTCTAATTCTACTCTAATTTAATTCAAGAACGTAATATGGCGTACATCCGTTGGAAGCGTTATAAACTGGTTGAATTCTATAACACCTATCGTTCCCTTCGAAACTTAGTTGTACTTCGTATTAAAAATGCAAAACGACTCTATTTCGAAAATTTGTTGAATCCCAACAATCAGTCCGGAAAAAATCTTTGGCAAAACTTGCGTAAGCTTGGAAATGGTAAACAACGGCTGCAGGTACCCACTGACATTGATTGTGACCTCCTAAACTCTCAGTTCGTATCAGTATCTGTTCCATCAACATCAAATTTGAATATCGGACTTCCTGGCTTAGTGCATCAACAAACCAATGAAGACAGCGACACTGAACGATGTTTTAATTTTATTCCGTTTACAGATGAGGACATAGTTGAAGCTGTGTTGTCCGTCAAATCGAACGCAGCAGGTTTGGATGAAATAAACCCTAAATTTTTGAAAATCCTTCTCCCTCAAGTCCTTAAATTTATAACCTATATTTTCAACTCTATCATAACTACCTGTGAGTATTCAAGCTCATGGAAAAATGCTAAAATACTCCCGATACCCAATTCGCAAAATGGTGCATGCACTGAGTACAGACCTATTGCCATCTTACCATTTCTGTCAAAAGTATTCGGATAGGCTATCCTAAAGCAGATGCAAGAATACCTCACCAGTAATAGGCTTTTAAGTCCCGCCCAGTCAGGTTCTCGTGCCAACAGGAGTTGCAAGACTGCACTTTTACTGGTTGTAGATGACATATACGGTTGATCATTCGATTCTCTGTAAAAAGCTTGGGAACGGTTTCCGATTTTCCCCTTTTGCAGTCAAACTCTTGCACTCCTATTTAATAGATCGTCAGCAATGTGTGGCTGTGGGTAACCGAATGTCCTCTTTTCTTTCAGTTCGCTCAGGAGTGCCACAGGGCTCCATTCTAGGACCGTTATTGTTTTCGCTGTATGTGAATGAACTTCCCCGACTTGTCAACTATTGCCAAGTTCACATGTTTGCAGATGACGTTTAACTATATTTGAGCTGTCCGTTGGACTGCATAACGAATGGAGTTGAAGAGATTAATTAAGATCTACAATTTATTCAGCGGTGGGCATTAAAGCATAACTTGTCTCTTAATCCGGGGAAGTCCAAAACATTATGCATCTACAAACGCAAATTAGAAACTACGTGCTTTCCACCGATTAAATTAGGCCAATCAACTATTGATTACGTCCAATCTGCCAGGAACTTGGGGATAATCTTCAATAATACCCTAACATGGACTGATCATGCAACCACAACCATCAGCAAAATATACAGTGGTCTCCGTTTACTATGGGCAAGTCAAAGATATGTGCCTACTAAAATTAAGATGGTGCTGATCAAGGCGCTTCTTTTACCCATTCTTTTGTATGGCTGCGAAGTTTTCTGTGTTGTCGACTACAATACAAGGCGCAGGCTAAATGTAACATACAATAATTTTGCAAGATACATTTTCAATAAAAGGTATTTTGACCATATATCTGCCTGCTCCAAACAAATAATGGGTCTGACTTTTGATAACCTCATCATATTTAGATCATTAATACAATTACATAGTATCATGCAGTCACGTGAGCCTGAGTATCTGCACAATATTTTAGTTTTTGCCAGTTCGCAAAGTACTGCCGTCCTAATTCGCCCCCGATTCAACTGCCTGCAATCTGAACGTACATTTTTTGTCCATGCTACTCTTTTATGGAACTTTTTACCTGTAGCACTTAGGAGAATCAAAAACACAAACACATACAAAAAACACCTCTTTAAATACTTGGCCAGTGATATATCAATTGATTTATAAAATATTACATGAACTAAATCATAAAATGTTATTGAAATTATGTTATAGTAATTTTCTTTGTTTCTTATTATTATTATTATTTTCTTCTTTTTTTCTTTCTTCATTTTTCTTTGCTAAAAATCTTGTATTATAACATTTCTAAGCACTCTTGAATTTCTCAGATTTTTTACATTTCTTAAGGCCTTCACAAATAAAAAGATTGTAATCTTAATGTGAAATATTATTTTTGAAATAAATAAATAAATAAATAAATAAATACCTAGATATTAGTTAACACAATGCACTTGGGCCACACACTAAGTGCATGCCGGCGAATCATACGGGATTCGCTGAGTCAGTTTGTTCAGGTGCAAACATGTTCTCACAGTGCCGGTGCACTGGGATCCAATTGCACCGCACCGGATACACGCGCCGAGATAGAATTGATGACTTAGCACATTGAACGATGGGAACGATGCCTTCCTACGGGCATGGATTAGATTTAAGAATTAGTCTTAAGCGGGAGTTTGAGTTGTTAAGATTTAACTTAAAGAAATAAAGTATATTGTTTTGACCACAGTGTTTTACCTTAGTAAGTCGGACGGTTAGGCCAACCCCTTGGTTGGCGTTCGCGATTTTTTGTATGCCCTCTTCAAGGACATGATTTAACTTATTTGTATTCGTCAACGAGGCCTATACATTCGTTTCTTGCTGTGTCGGCACAGTTAAGAGATTTCAGCGTTAGTGATGCTTCCGCATATGGGGGGCTGCGAATATGCATTACTTTGGATTTGGATGCACTGATTACTCAGCCGTTGTCATGACACCATCTACAGACTTTGTCAAATTCTGATTGCATCCTTCCTAATGACCTGTGGTTGACCACTATTGCCGTGTCGTCTGCAAAAGCAAACGGATAGCTTTCTTTAAGGCATTTCAGCATGTCGTTTGTGAACAGTTAATACAACAAGGGACGGAGTTTGGAACCCTGTGGTACACCGTAATGGACGTCCTTCTTACTGCTGCGGCAATCTTTTATTCTTACTGTAAAAGTCCTTCGTCTGAGATAGTCCTACATCCATTTAAACATTTTCCCCCTGACTCCGACTCTTTCTAGTGCTGCCAGTAGCTTTTTATTGTCCAGTGTATCGAAATCTTTACTGAAGTATAGAAAAAGCACTAGGACGAGCACATGAAAGTTTTTGCTTAGACTGGTGTTTATCAAGTTGGTAAAGTCACCAAGAAGCTGGTTAGTGCTCTCGCCCTTTTGGAGCCCGTACTGTGCTTTGCATAGTATTTTATGTTTTTCGACGAATTTTCAGATCCGATCTGCAACAATTTGCTTCATAATCTTATCCACCACTGATAATATTGCTATCTGTCGATAGTTTAATATTTCTTTCTTAACACCTCCTTTGTAAATTGGTCTTTCAATAGCCTCTTTCAGTTTTGTTGGCACTGTTGATTTGTCTAAACTTAGATTTATGAGCCTGGTAATTATGGGAGCAAAGATTTCTGCATTCTCTTTTAAGTCACATGTTCTGATACCGTCAGAGCCTGGTCCTTTTTGGGAGTTTAAACGACGTATTAGGTTCGACCTCGGTGCACTCTACATCTTCTACATAGATCGATTCGCGTACTAAGCTGCTTTGGCAATTGTAAGTTATTGTGCTGCTGAATTATTGAGACCGCTTGCTTCGAGAAATAATTAGCAAATTCTTCAGCCAACTCAGCTTTGTTCGAATTGGATGTGAAGCTTTTTGTGATTGTTGTGTCTATTGACGGTGTCTTCCTTCCTGAGACTTAATTTATTAAAGACCATGTTTTTTCGGGTCGCATTTGGTATTTTCGAATTTTTGTTGCGGTAATATTAACTTTTAGCTGACCGTATTTATTTGTTTACTTGGTTTTGAAGTTTTTTGTACTCGGTTTGGTAGGATACATTATTATTTATTTCCTTTTACGAACAATATGTCATATGACATACTAATACTATTGCAGAAAAACAGATCAATCTCGTTTGTTTTCCATCCAGCACGAAAAATCCGAAATCTGGAAAGCCCAATCGAAAACGGCATATAAGTTGGCTTGTGACAACTCGCTTGTTACTTAGAGACCATCACTGCACATAACTCACGGTGCTCACAATACAGTATAGGTACACAAACTGATTTTTGTATGCCGTATTTGTGTATGGCGATACAGAAATCAAATTTGTGGCTTTGTGACAAAATACACAAATCGAAGCACAAATGTTTGTGGCATACACAAATCGCATTTCTGTACAATATTAGGCGTGTTTTTTTTTTTTTGCCTATATAGAATAAAAATAAAAATTTCATAAGATAATACAACAAAACCTTAGCCTCGATAATTATCCAGGCTAAGGTTTTGTTGTATTTTATATTGACAACATGTTGCTGAAACATGTTTATTCTATAGGCTTAAAAAAAACACGCCTTTTGTGTAGAATTTATGTATGCCATTGTCATACACAAATAAAATTTGTGTATATACACAAATCGACTGATCTTAGCTTCATTGACAAATGTCAATGTATTTAAAACTTGATAACTTATTTCAGTACAGTCGACCCCGCTTAACTGAAACAATTTTATTTCACTTAAGCGGTATTTTCAATTATGCGAAGCTGAATTCATTTGGGACCTAATAATTTTTTCAGTTAACCGGGTTTTTTCAGTTAAGCGTAGTTTAGATAAGCGGAGTCGACTGTACTATTTTTATTTATTTTTTTCTATTAGCACTCAGTCCCAGTATTAAAACTAAGCCCGATGCTTTCATACAAGATGAAGATGAAGCCGAGATCGCAATAGTAAAAGAAGATGAGGTAAGTGTATTAAATAATGTTATTTGTACTTGCTAAATGAGTTATCATCTACTTAGCCACTGAAAGGAGATGCAGATAGTGAAATTTCATACTCTTTGATGTCAATTTTAAAACTTAATAAAACGGAATGGCCACAGGTTTTGGTTGCATCGATTTCATCCGTAATCATGGGCTGCGCAATGCCATTGTTTGCTCTTATCTTTGGTGAAATTTTGCAAGTACTTGCAGCAGAAGATACAACATATATTCGTGAAAATACTAACAAATATAGTCTCTATTTCGTAATTTGCGGTGTTGTTGTAGGCATAGCTACATTCTTACAGGTAATAGAATAAATTAGTGTCCATATAAACTTAAATACTATAGCCAGCAACTACGTTTCATTTCATCTCAGATTTATATGTTTGGAATTGCTGGAGAATTGTTAACAGAAAGACTGCGAGGTTTATTATTTGAAACGATGCTGAAACAGGAAATTGGTTGGTTTGATGATCGAAAAAATGGAACCGGAAGCTTGTGCGCAAGATTATCAGGAGATGCAGCCGCTGTACAAGGGGTATGCTTTCCGAAAGTTTAAATTTTAAATATGATATATAAATATAATTAATATTTTAGGCAACTGGACAAAGAATCGGAACTATTCTTCAGTCACTATCCACATTACTTTTAGGTGTTGGCCTTGCCATGTATTATGAATGGAGTTTAGGGCTTATAGGTTTAGCATTTGCTCCTTTTATTTTGGTGGCCATATACCTTCAGAAGAAGGTTATGGCTCAGGAAAGTATGGGAACTGCAAAAACCATGGAAACTTGTACAAAGGTAACTTATGTCGAACTAAATATGACTACTGATTCATGTGTGTATTTAAAATTATGTAGCTTGCTGTGGAAGTTGTTTCAAGTGTAAGGACAGTGGTTTCATTAGGACGGGAAGACATGTTCCACAGGCAATACATGGAAAGTCTTCTTCCGGCTTGCAATGTGAGTTTCACTGTACAGCTTGTCTTATGTATAATTTTTTTTTGTTGTTATAATTTTATATATAGAAAGCAAAACGAAATACACATTACCGCGGGTTGGTTTATGGATTGGCCAGGTCAATTATGTTTTTTGCGTATGCGGCGACCATGTTTTACGGCGGTTACTGTATTGTAAATAATGGAATGCCGTTCGGAAACGTTTTTAAGTACGAATATGTTTCACATTTCAATAATGGCAACATTTTCCATTTATAAAATTTATTTTAATATTGTTATTAGGGTTTCACAGGCCTTAATTATGGGCACAATGTCAATAGCCAATGCCCTAGCATTCGCTCCCAATTTTCAGAAAGGAGTAACCGCTGCTGAACATATTTTCAATTTATTGAACAGAACTCCAGCTATTAAAGATTCGCCTGAGGCTGACAGACGTCATTGGGAATCAGACGGAAATGTTCTTTATGATGAGGTCCAATTTAGCTATCCATCGCGTATGGAAATATCTGTTCTTAGAGGATTAAATTTAAAGGTATTAAGAGGACAGAAGATTGCGCTGGTTGGACCGTCGGGATGTGGTAAATCTACATGTATCCAACTATTGCAACGATTTTATGATGTTAGCGGTGGAAAGGTGTTAATCGATAAAGAGGACATTCGATCTATTACTACAAACAATCTACGTCGACAACTTGGCATTGTTTCTCAAGAGCCAATACTTTTCGATAGAACTATTGCAGAAAATATTGCCTATGGAGACAATTCGAAAATGGTATCAGAGACGGAAATAATTGCAGCTGCACAGAAAGCAAATATTCACAATTTCATTGCAACACTTCCATTGGTAATATTTAATATTCTATCTTATTTTCTTTTCAATACAAACTTTCGCTGAATTCCTTAGGGTTATGAGACACGCCTGGGTGAAAAGGGAACTCAACTCTCTGGTGGACAAAAACAGCGAGTTGCGATTGCTCGTGCACTTATTCGAAACCCAAGAATACTATTGCTAGATGAGGCAACATCAGCCCTAGATGCTGAGAGTGAAAAGGTTTGAATAACATTTTCGTTTAATAAAATACAATTCCTTTTTCATAAACATAATTAATAGGTGGTTCAAGATGCATTGGAAGCTGCGAGTGAAGGCCGGACAAGCATAAGCATTGCTCACAGACTATCTACGATAGTGGAGTGTGATATAATATTTGTGATAGACGCTGGCGAAGTGCGTGAAATGGGTACGCATAAGGAACTCATTCAAATGCGAGGAATCTACTATAATTTGTATAGGCTGCAGTCCGGTGCAGTTTAGATTTAAAATACTATTCATAAAAATTGTTAACAAAAATGAGGCTCTGTTATCTTAATTTATTTTAGAAATTAAAATCGACCAAAAATATCCAAAAACTGTTTAGTACATAATGTATATTTTAACTCAAACGTACAGTAAACCAAAAAAAAAAGTTTGTCTGCAATTGTAACTTCAATATTCTTACAGTTTGTAGGAATATATCAAATAAACCGCAAATCAAATTTAATTCTTTAAATATTGAAACTTGGACAGTTTTTCCGTTCTTTAATCAATTAATTGGCGCTTTTCCCGTGTTAACATACATATTTTTGTGTCTTTTGAGTCACTGTTTAATCATTCTGTTTGTAGTGATAAGATGTACCGATTGTTTAAAAAAAAAATGATAAAAAGCAAACATCCATTGACACGAAGGAGCTGTCAATGAAGTTGTGGAAAAAAACAGAAGTTTCTAAAATTGTGAAAAACCTAGATGTACGTGGGCGGTCCGATTAGTTGGGGAAGTTTGGACAAAACCTCATATTTAGTGTTTGTCCGCATTAAAAACGATTGAGAATAGTTTTTTAACGAAAATTAAGTCTTTATACTGCAAGTTTGTTAATTCATGAAGGTACATTGAAGGTACTTAGCGGTGAGGCTAAGTACTTATCGGACCACCCTCGTACAGTGTATTATGTCATCCAAGTGTTTAAAAAGAATGGTTTCTTCCAAAGATCTAGTAGACGGCCAAAAAAAATGTCGACTCTTCAAACAGAATGAAAATTTCTTCAATTAGTCCTAAAGACCTACAGAAAAATGCAATTGTAGAGGTCCACCCATAGACTGTTAGAAATTGTTAACATATTCAATGGATTTGAGAGCCTACACTTCCGAAACAAGCCCATTTTGTCTTTAAGAAATATTAAGAATCACCTGGAATATGCCCATATGTTCGTCAACCATTAGAGTTTTAGAGCACGGTAAAAATTCAACATATTTGGGTCTGCTGGACGCCGATTTGTTTAGAGGAGAAAAAGTACAGCCGTTAAGCGGCCATTACACGGTCAATCAAAATGACATCAATCAGTTATATGTGTTAGTGAAAATATAAAAGTATGTGTCACATCGCTTGATTGATGAAAATCAAAACGTGTTTAATTTGTACACGTACACGGTAATTGATTGACCGCGTAAGGGCCGTTTTAGTCCGGCGCATGTATGTTAAATGCCACTGCTAAATATGGGGGAGGCAGTGCTATGGTATGGGGTGCAATAGGTTCGAGTGGACTAGGAAACATAGTATTTGTTGAAGTAGTAGTATATGATATTACATATAGATAGACTACGGCCCCTATTGTGAGTGTCGATCTTCGATCTAACGATCATCGATCGTCGATTGTAGAATTCGGTATTGTCTATTGTGATTGTGATCGGTAGTTGTCGATTTGACAGTCGCTTGTAGTCGATCACAAATTTCTGGTCGATGCTTTCTTTTGCCAAATGTGAAAGAGTTTTGTGCATATGAAATGATAGAATTTTAATATAAATGATATGTTAAGAATTAATTATTATTAGTTTAATTTATTAAAATGCATGGCGAAGCAGGTTACAATGAAAAAGCAATTGGAGCTTCTGGTTTTCTTTATGGAAACAAAGCCTATTGCACATTTTTATTCACAATCGTTGATCGACACTCATAATAGGGGCCTACGTTAGTATCCCCAAAAACAATTTGCTAGTACGGCTACTAAGCCAGGCATAAGCGATAGTTATTGCTTTGTATGTGATAATGACCCAAAGCACTTATTCAATATTGTACGGGAATGGTTGCACTATAACGTGAAAAATGTTCTTCCCCATCCTCCACAAGGCCCGGACTTAAACCCTATAAAGCACCTGGGAGCGCATGGAGAAAAAATTGAGTGAAAGACCAATACGCAGCAAAAATGCCTTGAAAAGCACCCTTAGGATAGATATATCTATGACCAACTAACCGCCCAATGTTACTAAAAATTTAGTTACATATGTCTACGAATAGGGCTAAAAATTGTTTTGGAAGCCAAGGGCCAAAATACTACGTAGGAAAATGTATATTTTTGCCTTTGAAAACTTCTATTTTTGAAGTAAATACTTCTTTAGCGACGTATTTGTTTTTGAAAATGTAGCGTTACGATAAATGTGTTACGATAAATGGTTACGATAAATGTGTTACGATAAAGGGGAAATGATTCCGTACAGTGGAAATGTTTATACAGAAAACATCAGCTATCTGTCTGTCTGTCTGTCTGTCTGTCTGTCTGTCTGTCTGTCTGTCTGTATGTGTGTACATATGTCTGTCTGTATATCTCTCTGTCTGTCTGACTGTATGTCTGTCTGTCTGTCTGTCCGTCTGTCTGTTTGTCTGTCAACTTCGATATTAATTGACCAAAATGATTCATATTCAGTTTATGTTGGTATAGTGCCTAGGTTAGGGTAGGTTAGAAGGGCTGATGAGAATGATAACATCCTCATCACACTTAGGTCTATTTTGAGCCATTGTGATACCCATGTTGTTTTCCCACACCCGATATTAGTTCAAAGGTTTCAACCATCCAGACGCCCTGGCAAATTTAAGTATGACCGATGGTGATCCTGTTGCGTTCAAAAACTTAAACCCTATTGTTTGCTCTTTAAAGAAATTACATTTTGTAAACCCCTATTCTTAAACAAATTCATGTAAAGAATAGCTTCTGATTCCCTGGGTTATCTTTGCTCCCTTGTTTCTTCTGCCCAAAGGTTTACTTCATTAAAATCCGCGAAAGTTACTTATCCTTCCGAGTCAGGTTCATTGTTGAGTGTAAAAGTTAAGTAATGGTTATTGTGGGCGGGTAGAGGCAAACCAAAACAGTCACTAGTACCTCAAAACAAACAGAACTAGAACTTGCGAATATTGGAAGTGTGACTGGAAATTGCAGAGGAGGCAGCTGTCGGAACTCTGCATGTGATTCCCTTTGTTCTGGCAGCTGAATCAACTAACAATGGCAAGGCGAATTCATCATCACTAACACCACTAAAACTTTCCCGCCAAAGAGACAGTGCGTCAGGAAGTGTTGATGAAGTGCTCTCAATGAGAGCTTAACGAAGGCGAGATGGCTGAATTCGCATGCTATGGATGTGTGCGTATGTGTGTGTGAATGGCGGTCCAAAGCTCTCAGTGCGGCTACTAGCACTTTTTGGTTGACCGTCTGAGAGTTCACAGACCATTTTCGAGAGAAATTAGAAAAACAAAAGATAAACTACAAAGAAGTTTAGAAACAAAAAAAAAACGACGATTAAAATACAACGATAAGGCAAAAATATAATAGAGGACACAACCGAGAACGAGAAATTAGAGAACGTGGATTTTGAGGACATACAGATAGAGGTAGTGACTGTGGCGGAGAATTATCTTTCCCCATCACCCCAGGAGATAGCCCTTTTTGGAGAATCCGTAGCCCACCTGAAGCGAAAGGATAACAGATAAGTAGAGTGTAGAAAATATAAAAAGAAGTGTAGAACGTTTAAGAGAGTTTACGTAGAACGTAGAAAAGTTTAGAAGTAATCCTTTATACCGCTCCATTAACGGCAACAAAATAATCTGCTATTATTAACGACTCGCGACCCGTTCCACTCTGGAACTGTCTTATAACCGTAGTTCGAACCGTAAGTGTAATCGGAAGCTATTCCGTTGGCCACCGATACATATATATTGATTTCATTACCTAATTCCACTTAAATTAGTATCGAATTTAATTTACATCTAATACTTAATATCGCTATCTCACATATACTCGGTGCGGCCATCTTTATTTCTTGGTCTTGGGTTGGTTTTTTTCATCTACCTCCTAACTCCACTCTAACTTTAAATTCTTACTTTGTGTGTAATTTATTCGCCTTAATTCCGTGACTCTAATAAATCGACCAAGTAACTTATAACGAGGTCCAAAATAAAATATCATCTCGCCTTTATAATTTTTCTCCATCAGAATTACAGGATCATCGGTGGTTTTATTCTGTTTACTTCGAAAAATGTTTCCCAATCCCTTTATTCAAAAATTGGGTGGCGCCCTTAAAATTAATTTAACTTCGTATTCATTGTGAATACACCACTCTATTCCCGAACCCACCCCAGCTGATCAGCCGGAAAATTGCAGCGAATTCCCCGCTGCAGTTGAATAATTTATTCCCCCAGGCACAACTGAACTGACGTTTACGCACACGCGGTGCATCGGTTTTCGTCTTCGGTTTTGTTTTGGTTCGTGATAATAATTATTATAATAATAATATTTTATATAATTATTATAAATTCGATTACGATTCGGTGGTGCCGGGATAATAATAATTATTCAACAATCCATCCGATAGCTCGTCGATGTCCTCGAAAAAGAATTTACCCAAGGTTTTGTTTCTTAGTTGGCAGAGGTTAGGGTAGTGACAGATGAAATGGGCTGTGTCCTCATAAACGTCTTCATCACCACAACCTCTGCAGATGTCATCAGCATTCATTCATGGTATAGTGCCTAAAGAGAAAACCAGAAAATTTGGACCCGATAGGTGGCGCTGGAGTCAAGTTATTAACAACAACAACAACAACAAGTTATTAATTGACCAAAATGAATATCAGCTGTATATTATTATATGTATACATGTGGGATGGACAGCGCGAGAGAGACGAGCAACAGTCAGTCGAAAATTAGTACTCAACGCGAGCAGTTGGTCCCGCCGCACATCCACTAGTGTTACTGTTAACGTAGATTGCCCGAACCATTTTGAATTTATATTTCTTTTTCTTTTTTTTTCATTGAATCTTTGTAATTGTCTAATAAAAAACTTCAAAAATAGACAGCGCGTTAGATAATTTTTTGTCGTTGGAGGAAACTTCTTTTTTCTCTTTCAGTGTTCCATTTCAGCGGCACCTACATGGGGGCTCAACCGAGATATCGCGCGTAAAAAGAACCCAAGTAAAAAAAAAAAAAAAATAAGTCAAGAAGTAGTCAGTTGTGGTTGTCCGGGAGTCGTGTAAATATTAATTTTGCTGTGGTACGACGTGTGTGCGGTGGACGGACATTTTTCGGTAGAGTTGATTGGTGGTGTAATCTGGCTTAAGTGTACATAAAAGCCTCGGTGGCAGTGTATACAACAAAAAAAAATTATAGCGACACATATCCAAGTGGTGCAAAAGAAAAACAAAAAAAAAAACAGTTGTGGTGTGTTTCTGGCGGTATTTTGTCGGGCGAGCAAAGAAAAAGGCAACGATAACGGTGACTCGAAGTCACGGCTGAAACGCGTATTGTGAAAACAGTGATCTTAAAACTGTTCAAAGCGGGGTCGTGTCACGGGTGTCAGTATATAAGTAGAGAATACAACCAAAAAAAAGGACAGTAGAACTTAAGTAGAGAACACAACCAAAAAGTGGACAGTAGAACGTAAGTTGAAAAACAAAACCAGAGGTAGAATTAAAGTGGACAGTGGAACAAAATATCTTCCGTATTTACATTCGTTGATCGTTTATTTTTTTTGATCGTTGTACAGTATGGGTAGTCGGAATAGAAGAAACAATTTCGCGCGGTCAGGTTACCAATACAATAGTAACGCGGGTATCGATGAAGCGGACGGTCATTTAAGTGCGATGTTGTTCGAATCGACAGTAAAACCATTCAGCGGGGATGGTCGACAACAAATTAGAAAATGGATCGTTGATTTCGAGGAACAAGCGGAGATATTCGGCTGGGACGAGATCAAAAAGTATTTATGGTGTAAAAGATCTTTGTGCGGTTCCGCGAAACTCTTCGTTGACTGTGAACTAAAGCCTCTATCCTATAGGGAATTAAAAACGGGTTTAACGAATGAATTCGCAGATTCGGTGTCATCGGCAGACATTCACAAGGAACTTAGCGCGGGGAAAAAGTTACCAACCGAAAGCTATCGTGAATATTTGTACAGTTTAATCGAGATCGGGAGTCAAGGGAGTGTCGAGGATTCCGCAATTATCGAATACGCGATCGGGGGTATACCGGACAATGAAACAAATAAGCTTTTGTTATACGAAGCAAAGACCATCGCGGAGTTAAAAGAAAAATTAAAAATTTACGAACGTATGAAAGAAAAGCAACGAAGTCGTAACGGTCAAAATACGTTTAGTGATCGGACAAACGGTAGCCCGAAAAACGGTACAAAGAAAAGTGGACGAAGTTGCTACAACTGCGGAAGTAAGGAACATGAGTTTCATAATTGTCCGGATAAGACCAAAGGTCCAAAGTGGTTTAAATGCGGCGCTGTTGGACATCGTAGTTTTGAGTGCGGTCGGGGTAAAAACGAACCCGCGGTGAGCATGGTCTCGAAGAATAAAATGTGTAAGACGGTAAACGTAAACGGTGTGCAGGTGGAGGCCCTCGTAGATACGGGTAGTGACATTATATTGGTAAAAGCAGAAGTGGCGGCCAGAATTAAAAGCAAAAATATTGGAGCAACGGAAACTTCGATTTCGGGATTAGGCGGCAAGCTGCGCACGAAGGGCATGTTCAACACTATGGTAACGATCGATCAGGTAACATTTTGCGAAGCCGAGTGCTATATTGTAGAAAATAGTTGCATGCAATACCCTATGCTTATTGGTAGAAACATAATAGACCAGGTTGACCTGTTTGTCGGTCAAGAGGGGGTAGTCTTCAAAGAAAGAACTAAGCGGGATGATGCTAGCTGTTTCCTATCCCAAATCGAGGTGAACGAAGTTGAGGCGTTGGATCTAAGCCACATCACGAGCCCAAGTACAAGGGTACAAGTTGTTCAGTTAGTTGAGGGGTACAAGCCAAATCGAGTTTTACAAAGTCCAGTTACGATGAAGATTTTAGTGACGGACGACGAACCGGTGTGGCAACATCCTATACGTTTGGCACAAGTAGAGAAACAGTTCGTCGAAAAGCAGATAGGGGAATGGTTAGATAGCGGGATTATAAGGCAAAGTGTTTCGGATTATGCGAGTCCGGTGGTACTGGCGAAGATAAAAGACTCATCATATCGTCTTTGTATTGATTATAGGGGGATCAATAAGAAAATCGTGCGGGACCGTTACCCCTTACCTCTTATCGATTACCAACTGGATCTACTGGAAGAGGCTGTTCTGTTTACGACGTTAGATTTAGCTAATGGTTTTTTCCACGTGGACGTAGAAAAGGAATCGCGCAAGTATACCGCTTTCGTGACACCAAACGGGCACTACGAATTTAATAAGGTCCCGTTCGGGTTGTGCAATTCGCCTGCGGTTTTTCAAAAATTCATTAACCTAGTTTTTGCGACTTGATCTGCAAGGGTATCGTTATCACCTACATCGATGACTTGGTCATACCTTCGAAGGATGAAAATGAGGCGGTTAGGAGGCTTGAGGATGTGTTGGAAGTAGCAGCGAAGAATGGTCTTGTAATCAGGTGGAAGAAATGTCAGGTATTGCAGTCTAAAATCGAGTATTTAGGACATGTTGTCGAAGCGGGTACCATAAGCCCTTCACCTGCAAAAATAAAAGCGGTGTTGAATTTTGCCGTACCCTCAAACATCAAGCAGTTACAAAGCTTTCTAGGCTTAGTAGGATTCTTACGCAAATTTATAAATTCTTTTACCATCATTGCTCGTCCTTTAAGCGAGCTAACAAAATCTGGGGTTAAGTTTGAATTCGGACCAGAACAGTTGATTGCTTTTTCAAATCTTAAGGAGAGCCTTTGTTCCAGGCCAGTGTTGTCCATTTTCAGATATGGCGCGTCAACAGAGTTACACACTGATGCTTCCAAAGTAGGGTATGGCGCGGTGCTGCTCCAAATCTCCGAGGAAGACAACCTATTACACCCTGTGTACTATATGAGTCGGAGGACGTCGCCGGCGGAGCAAAAATACTCAAGTTATGAGCTGGAGGCTTTGGCAGTGGTTGAGGCGGTAAATAAGTTTAGGATCTATTTGTTAGGTCAGCCATTCAAACGAGTCACCGACTGCAAAGCATTCGAATTGACCCTGAAGAAGAGGAACTTACAGCCAAAGGTAGCGCGATGGGCGATGCTATTGGAAGAGTACGAGTACACTGTGGAACATAGAAGCGGATCCAGGCTACGTCACGTAGACGCTTTAAGTCGCAATCCAGTTACATTAGTTGTTGAGGCAAATAGGGATAGAAATTTTCTAGACAAATAACGTAATGCGCAGTGCAATGACCCAAACCCTAAGGCGTTAATGGACAGTCTGGGTGCAGAGGAAAAAGGCGGCTACATAGTTGAAGGTGGTATCTTGTGCAAGGCCGAAGGTGGTGAGAAATTGTTCATTGTCCCAGAACTGATGCAGGTTGAGGTGATTAGGGGAGCCCATGAGAGGGGTCATTTTGCTGCTAGGAAGGTCAAGGAGCTGCTGCTTAGAGAGATGTTTTTCCCAAATATGGCTTCAAAAATCGAGAGCTTTATCGAGTGCTGCATTCCTTGTATCCTTGCGGAAAGGAAAAGGGGAAAGAAGGAGGGGTTCCTACACCCAATACCGAAGGGTGAAACGCCATTGGACACGCTACATGCAGACCACCTTGGACCGATGGTTGCAACGGGAAAGGAGTACCGTTACCTATTTTCAGTTGTGGATGGCTTCACTAAATTTGTCTGGCTGTTTCCCGTCAAGACGTTATCAGCAGGAGAAGCAATCAAAAAATTGAAGGTTATCTGGGAGAGGATACCAATATCCGACAAGTAATCGAAGTAGAGCTTAGGTTGCAATTTTAAGAGGGACGGGAAATGCTACGCGTGAACGTGAAAAGGAGTATATTAGAGGTGCAGGCGGAAAATGCAAACACTTATAACAAGAACCGAAGGAGTGCGCCACATTATGAGGTCGGAGACATAGTGGCAGTAGAAAGGACCCAGTTCGGGGTAAATCTTAAAATTCGGCCAAACTTTCTAGGACCATACAAAGTAATCGAGGTGCGGGCCCCAGATCGCTACAAAATAGAAAAGATAGGCGAACATGAAGGACCAAAGCTTACTTGTACGAGTGCAGATAAAATGAAATACTACATTCCAAGGAACGAGGAGTCGTCAGAGCCAGACAACCGTCAAGACAGCCGAGTGTGGGATGGAGAGCGCGAGAGAGACGAGCAACAGTCAGTCGAAAATTAGTACTCAACGCGAGCAGTTGGTCCCGCCGCACATCCACTAGTGTTACTGTTAACGTAGATTGCCCGAAACATATTGAATTTATATTTCTTTTTCTTTTTTTTTTCATTGAATCTTTTTAATTGTCTAATAAAAAAACTTCAAAAATAGACAGCGCGTTAGATCATTTTTTGTCGTTGGAGGAAACTTCTTTTTTCTCTTTCAGTGTTCCATTTCAGCGGCATCCTACATACATACTTACTAAATTTTATTACACAATTTCTATCGATTGTACTAGACAACTTTCTTCTTCTCTTACACATTACACATACACAACTGCTTTTGATTGGATAAGTATTCACTTCCCCCGTGAGCTTATGCGGATGAGGCTCACACATTCTTTTTTTCTTTATGTGTGTCTTACCTATAATAAAAAACATACTTTAGAAAAATTAATTAAAACTACCTAATTGGAAAACTTAAGAAATTATAGGTCTGGTTGGTAACATGCTAGTTTTCGAAAGTTCTACGTAAACTACATAGAATCTGACAGTTTCATGGCTCTAAATTTTTTTTACTCTCATTTGGCTCTCAACTTGTGATGTGTTTTCTGCAAGACCAATTCCTCGGGGTGGGCCGAGCCAACTCTGTCAAACCAGCCATCTGACAGTTTGTGAAATGTCATAATCTTCATTGTTATTGGAAAACAAAAACAAATTGATAGGTTTGACCAAGCATTGCTTGAAAACCGTTTGTTAAGTTTTGTGCAAGTTTTCTGTCTTTGAGAGGATCTCTCTGTCTTTGAGAGGATTCTACCATTTGACAGATATCAATTCCGTGTGCCAAAAAGATACCAAACAGGCCTTATGTTTGCAATTTTATGATTTGCGATTTTACTCAATTTATCTTTATCTTGTTCCTGTGCAATATTTTTTTTTTTCACTGTATATAAAGAAAATGTCACTACTCCCGATCGCAGAATCTATACCTTTAGGCTGGTAGCTATCGACCGCTCATAAATCACTTTTAAAGCTAAGATGCTCTTAAGTTTAAATTTTTGTTTGATATTAACCGGCCACTAATATGTTTTTGTCTATGCTACTTTCGACTATGAGAGAATCGATTTTCGGATTTCCGCTCTTTTTCGATCAATGGCGCTCTTTTTCGAACATGTCGGTGACAAGTGGGAATGTAAATATAGGGATGATCCAACACAGCTGTAGATGGTGAAATTGATATTGGTAGATACATTTTTCTTTTCGCCAAATTCACTTAGCTCATTTTCTTTCTTTTCTACCCATTTTTAAAATTAACTGAAAAAAATTAAATTTGAAAAGACAGCAGAGCTCGAATTATTTCGATGTTGTCTAAGATAATTACCGGATATAATACGCGTGCTTTTTTTTATATCTAAATATATAGACTTCGATAAAGCTCTCCAAGTAAATACAAGACTGGCTAATTATCCAGGCTAAGGTTTTGTTGTATTTTACATTGAAAACATGTTGCGGAAACATGTTTAGCCTATATAGATTAAAAAAAAACACGCCTTATAATAATTGTCTCTGATATTAGGCGTTTTTTTTAAGCCTATATAGAATAAACATGTTTCAGCAACATGTTTTCAATATAAAATACAACAAAACCTTAGCCTGGATAATTATCGAGGCTAGGGTTTTGTTGTATTATGTATTGAAATTTTTATTTTTATTCTATATAGGCTAAGAAAAAAACACGCCTATTATTGCTCGTAACTTATCGTCGTCTCGTAGTCTTATGAGCGCTCATAAATACGCACAAATAGCGGTTGGTGAATAGGTTTATGAGGCTCTTAACTTATGAGCGGTCGATAGCTACCGGCCTAGAGTTCTAGACTACGACAATACACATACATACATATTATGTAAGTATCTAATAAGAAAGTAGACAAGAAATATACTGCCTGAATCCACCCTATTGCTAAATGTACAATACATTTCAACACTACCACTAGCAATAAATAAACAAATAATGAGAACAAATATACATTAGGCGTGTTTTTTTTTCAAACCTACATAGGCTAAACATGTTTCCGCAACATGTTTTCAATGTAAAATACAACAAAACCTTAGCCTGGATAATTATCCAGTCTTATTTTTGCATGGAAAGCTTTTTCGAATCTATATAGGTTTGGTATTAGGCGCGTCTTTTTTCAAACCTATATAGATTTCGAAAAAGCTTTCCATACAAAAATAAGACCGGATAATTATCCAGGCTAAGGTTTTGTTGTATTTTACATTGAAAACATGTTGCGGAAACATGTTTAGCCTATATAGGTTTGAAAAAAAACACGCCTATTATTATAATAGTATTTATGTGTGAGGAACTACATTACGCAATACATTTTTTAGTGTAGTCTTGTTAAGATTAAATTCAATAAAGTTTACATTTAGTTATAGATTTTACTCATGCGGTTAACCCTTTAATGCATACGAAGCCATATATGGCTTTTCGCAATTATTATTTATTTTCTTTACCAAATGTATGTATATATAGTATATGGCGTTCGAAATGAATAAAACATAAAATGATTATTTCGTATGTATTATTATCAACATAAAACGGTACTTTTCAGATTTGTAAATAATAATAAATTTAATTCTGTGTGCAAATAATTGTGTTTAATCGGTAAGCACAATCAGTTTAAAAATACATTTTGATGGGAATACTTAACTTACTATATTGTTAATGTATTTTCATTGTTAAAAAAACCACTCGTTTGATTAATTTAATAACTGAAGCCATATAAAAAAATGCTATTTTTTAAACCAATTGTTTTTTTCAACTTTTTTTAATAAATTTTATTAAAAAATAACAGAAAGAAGCCATTCCAACAGTTTTTCATCTTTTTATCCAACCCAAATTAATTCATGCTCATGCATCCCGTAATTTGTTGTGTGTTGAGGAACATGCAGTAACTCTATACTACGCAGGTAATGCGATCCCCCACGAAAGTTTAATCCTTAACAGGATAATAAGTCAGGTGCATCAATCAAACCTGAGATCAGTTGATGTATAAAAATTATATCATTATTGACCCTTCTTTGAGCCAAAGGTTGCAACAGTTTTATGCAATGCAAATATGGAGGGAGGTTAAAAGGATCGTCCCGGGGAAGACCTTTTAATGCGAAACGAATGAGGCGTCGCTGTACGGCTTCAATACGAGTATTACGATTATTCTGATAAGGTGTCCATACTTGCGAAGCATATTCGAGGTGAGGACGGACAAGACTGTTAAATAGTGAGAGTGTGACATAAGAATTTTTAAATTCCTTATACCATCTTTTAACGAAACCTAACATTGAATTTGATTTACTGGCAATGTGGTTTATATGCTCTTTAAAATCAAATTCAGGGCTAAAATAAGCACCCAGGTAGGGTAAAGGTGTCAATCAATTTTTGCTTATTGCGCCGTTGAGCTCGCATTTATCATAGCATAGCCATGAAATTTTTTTTTCACAGCTTTTTCAATGGTTTGTCTTCATTTTAAGCCCAAAATCTCAAAGCTTTATTAATGTTGAGATAGTGAAAAAATTATTTGAAATTACCCTTCCCATGTGATCCACTGTGTACCATGGGTGTACACAGTGAATAAGTGCATGGTACACAGTGAAACAGGGATTTAAAATCAATTTATTCAGTAAAAACATAAGTTTTTTTCATAACATATATATATATATTATTGATTAGACAAAAGAATAAAAACGAAAATAAAAACTCTTCAAGTATTAATACAAAAATAAATAAAAAAACTTAACAGTTCTCGTAAAAATATCACAAAACGTTACTTTTTTGTACGAAAATAAAAGAAAAATAAAACTGGTAATTCAGCTGCTCATAATTATTGCTAGCGAACATCCAGATTTGAAAAATTAACATGGGTTTAAAATTTCGAATTCTGGAGCCTCGAACTGCTACCATGTTCATGATTCACTGTGTACCACTTTCAACTGATGTCATTTCACAAAAACATGTTAATAATTTCTAAAATATTTCACCCAAGTAAACAAATCGACAAAAATTATAGTCTATCTCTTTACCAACAAGGTGAAGTGGCTTAAGTCGACATAAGCCAAAAACTGTTTTATTTAATATTTGAAAAGGAAAAAAAATTAGCTTCAATTCGGTCTAGTCGGCTGGTTTCTAGCCACCCTGTAAGTCTGTTTTCAAATTTCATAAAACGGCTTAATTACTGTCAACGAAAAAGTTTGCATTTGGAATAAAGTCCTAAGTCAGAACTATTATTTCTGTGCAATTATTTTTTGGCTTAAGTCTATCTAAACCGTTCTTTATATTTTGAAAAATTTAATTTCATAAAAAGGAGAAATGAATTATGTTGTCTTAGGTCACTTTTTCAAATTCAAAATTGTATGGAACAAAATCTTTATGTCGACTTAAGCCGTTTTTCCAAATTGGAATGGTATACAAAATATATTTATGTCATCATAAGCCATTGTTACAAAATAAAAAAAAATAAATACAGATATTTAATCTTTTTGTAAAAGAGCTTACAACATAAGCCGGTTTCTCAAATCGCATATCCAAAAAATTTCAATTTTAAGTACAAATAAGCCATTTTACCACGTGCAAGATATGTATTTTAGATTGAGAATTCAATAAAGAATAACAAATAAAGTCCATTTAGGCCTTAAGATTTTATCCAAAAAGCCTCAATAGTTTTCCGAGACACAAGACGGTCGCAAAAGGAAATCGCCGAAAACCTTTATTTTGATCCTGACTCATTTTATCGATAAAGTCTAATCGTGATATTTTAGTGCTTGTTCTGTGTTTATTAAAGAACTATCAGATCTGTGTCGTGTTGTGCTCAATACAAGCAACAACCACAAGCAGAGATTTGCCATGGCAAAGTATGCATCAACAGGCTAATCATTTAGCGCTGGTTTTAGTGGTTAGGCTTCACTACATTACAACACTACCACAGCATTGAACAAATAAATAATAACAAAAAATATTCATTATTAGTATTATAGGTATGTGCGCGGGAATATGCAAAACATTTTTAATAGTAACCGTGTAAGGATTAAAGTCAAGAAAGTTTATATTTAAATTATAGAGTTTACTCACGGGGTTAATTGGGTCATGTATCCCATAATTTGTTCTATGATGAGGAACTTGCAGTAACTCTTTAGTGCGCAGGTTATACTATCCCCCACAAAAGTTTAATCCTAAACATGATAATAAATCAGGTGCATCAATCAGATCTGAGATCAGGTGATGCATAAAAATTATATCATGATTGACCTATCTTTGAGCCAAAGCCTGCATTTGCAACAGTTTTATCCGATGCAAATATGGGGGGAGGTTAAAACGATCGTCCCAGGGAAGACCTTTCAATGCGAATCGAATGAAACTTCAGGGGACGGCTTCAGTACGAGTATTGAAATTTTTCTTATAAGGTGTCCATACTTGCGAAGCATATTCGAGATAACGACGGACAAGACTGGTAAATAGTGAGAAAGGGACATAAGGATTTTTAAATTCTTTAAACCATCTTTTAACGAAACCTAACATTCATTGAGTTTGATTTATTCACAGTGTGGTTTAAATTCTATGTGAAATCCAGTTTAGGGATACAATAAGCACCGAACTCCTTAATATTTACAATAATCCGAGAGGGAGAATGATTCGATATCAACATTTATGAACATAGTCAGTACCCGTTTCCTAGAGAATGTCATTAGTTGACACTTGAGTGTCACTACCAGGTACTGAAGTTATTAATATCTGATATCAGAAGTCTACAATCATTTGTGGTTGTAATTGTTTTACTGATCTTCATATCATTTGCAAATACTTATAAGGATGTTGCTATGACTTCTGTTTGCTGGAATATCATTAAAAGAAGGAATAAAAAGTGGACTTATGTGACTCCGTTGAAAGTCACTTTATAAGCGAAATGGGGATATAGTTACAGGTATGTAATTATTTGGCTTATTATTCCGTAACAATATACCAAAAGATGAATATGTACCGTTCTTTGTTTCAACTGATTTAAAAATGTTCTCTATTTAAGCTTTCCTTGTGTAATATTGTGAGTGATCATTTAAGTATGACTAGTGGCTTATGATGGCATAAAGTGTACCTCATTTGTTTATACGTTGAATTAATGTTTGATCGCAATAACTTAACTCATTTGCACTTTTTCAAAGGAATTTTTTTTCACTGAAAAAATATGTTGGAACCATTTAAATAGGTGCAGAAGTGAGCTCTCAGGAAAAGTCACAAGCTTGTGCGCTAGCGATTTAATTATATAGAATATTATATGATGCTTTTGTTTTATAATTATTAATACTCGTAAATAATTTTGGCCTGTCGTAGTTGATTTTCAATACTTAAAAAATGAGTGTCTTACACCATACTTTAGTTTGCATATAAACTTGTTTGCGATGCGAAACGACAGCACACTGAAATTAAGTGTATATTAGAATCATCTCATCTGAAACATAAGAATTTTCAATTATCATATAAAAATGGCACAGTCATATATCACGTTTTGGTATTAAAGTACAGAGATATTAAATTCGAAGATATGTATTAAAATTGCATTAAATTATGTATATACAAGCTGCAAACATTTAAAATATTCAAAATTCAACATCAATTAAGGAAATGACTACGTCCTGTGCAGAAATTATTTTATTTCAACGTAGAATTCGCCAATTTTATTTAAGATAAAAGGCTTATGTGCTAAGTATTTTATCGATTTTGTTTTAGCTTAAAGAGCTTATGTTAAACTAAGCCAACTAACTGTTTTAATAAAAATAGGGTAAACGGCTTAACTGACTTAAGTCAAATTTTAATTGATTTCGGTAAAAACAATAATGGCTTATGTCGGTTTTTCAGAAATACATATCTTCTTAATTTAACTTTTTTTTTTAAATATTGAAAAGTCTCCTAATAGCAATTTGGCTAACTAACTTTGAGTAGCAATTGCGGCTTTGTATTACAAGCGGTTTTTATTCAATTAATTTTTAAAACTTAAAACTCCTCTCCTGAAAAATGTGCAAAATCGACTTAAGCCACTTTACCTTATTTCTAAAGATCTATATAAACAAAAGTACGAATATTAAACTTAAATAAAGTTACAATACGCACTTTTTTAATAAGATCAAAAATAAAACAGAAAAAAAATTACTTACCTATGCAGAAAACAAAAACACACGAGGATAGCCACCTTCGACAATGCGATCGCTCAGACCGTTAGTCTGTTGCGAGGGGAAGTAAAAAGGTGTTCTTTTCTCATTTCCAGATTAATTTTAAAATAAAAAGAGACATTATGAGAGCTATTGATTCACTGTGTACCCTGATTCACTGTTGACACCTTTACCCTACTTAAAACTATAAACCCGACTGAGAGAGTGATTCGATATAAAGTAGTTGAATATTGTCGGTATCCGTTTCCTAGAGAAAGTCGGGGCTGACACTTGAGTGGGTTAAGGACTTAACCGCTTTTACAGCACCAGATACCGAAGCTATCAATATCTGATTGCAGAAGTCTACAATCACTTATGGTTGTAATTGCTTTACTGATCTGCAAATATAAGGATGTTGCTATGTTTTATGATTGATGGAACATCATTAATAGCTCCCTTGAGGGGAGCCGGATCCTGGAGTCTGAAAGACAACCTCTAAATTTAACCTGATATGACCTCTGCTTGAGGTAAGAGTCAACCCACGAAATAAATATTGGGGGAAAACCTAACACCTCGAGTTTCTAGATAATAATATCATGAGAAAGGTGATCGAAAGCTTTGGAGATAACATTTGGTTGGTTGTAACATTTTTTTAAAAACATACAATACTTTTCTATTAGCATATTATTCAGAGAAAAATTATTATGTTAGCTATAAAATTCCGCTAAAGTACTTAAAATGGTTAGATTTGAACTTATCAGAAAATGATATTTAATAAAATTTGGCAGGTGTTACTTTCAGGCCCGACATTGGGGTTGTAACAATATCTGGGGTAAAAAAAACATGCAATCCATTTCTTATACATTTTTTATTCGGAAAATAAACCAATTAAATAACAATTCAAATATCTAAATAAAGTTTTACGAAAACCAAAATCAACAATTTTTTTAGGTACAAAGGCCGTGTGCCAATTGCGTTAAAATACTATCATCTGGCTAATTTTTAACGCTAGTGAGGTGAATATAGACTTCCAAAAATTAGCCGGCTCTGGAGCTGCATAAAAAATTATCCTGTGGCTAATGTTTGACATTTGTATATATCCATGAAGGAATGAGAGAGACGACGAGAGCTTTGTATTTGTTTCGATTTTCCAAGTCGGTGGACAAATGTAGTGCAGTAGTGTTCACATACGATGGGAAAACTACCCATTGTGAGAATTATGTAAAAACAAGTTCAACATATTTTTTTTATAAAAAATTCGTGTGTGTAAACTACGCGCGGCAGAAGTAAAACATGCATATATTGTGTGTCGGTTTGTACTTGTTTTATGCTTACTGTACTTGACTTCATAAAATAAAAAAGGAAACTAGGATTTATTGTAAAAACACGTCGAAGTACACATTATGAAAATAAATATTATATAATTAAACATTGAATCGAATAGTCTTACTACATCTCAGAAGTGGGATTTCAAAAAAATAAACGATACGTTCGGCAAAATTAATGCCACTGAGATCAAGAACTCGTACCGAGTGGCACGAGCTTTGACAGATGCAAGATTCTTCGTTTCGGAAACAGCGAGCACTACACAAATGCGTCCGCTACACGACGAACTACCGATCCATTTGCGGGAGTCAGACATATCATCGGAACCTGATGAAATAAATTTGGAGGCCGAGAAACAATGTAATTCGGCCCACCCTGCTGCCACTGCCTATGCTGCTGCCCCTGCTGTCCCTACTTCTGCTGCTGTCCCTACTTCTGCTGCTGTCCCTTCTTATGCTGATGTCCCCACTTATGCTGCTGTCCCTACTTATGCTGCTACACCCGCTGTCACCACCACTGCCGCCACTGTCGCAAAGCCAACTTTGATTTCTCCTGCTATTACGACCTTCGCCTATGAAAATATTGAGCAAGAGATGTGCTTCCTCCGGAAGCAGCGAGAACTGTTGCTGCTGCAAAGGGAGGTGGACCTGCTTCAGAGCCAGATGAAGCGAGACCTACCTATCGACCCTTCTTTGACTTCATTGACTCAATGGTGAATCGGTTTTCCGGCGACGACTCCTACGAGGCAGGTAAATGGTTTGCCGATCTAGAAGACGCATTCAAATTATTGAAGTCGAGTGAACACACCAAGTTTGTATGTGCGCGTCGTCTGCTAGATGAAACAGCAAAACTATTTATTCAAACCATTCGTGCAGTCGATTACAAGGAGTTAAAACGGTCACTAATGGAGGAATTTGGAAGAACTAGATCATTGCTGGAAATTTACGAACAATTAAGAGATCGAAAACTGAAGCCTAACGAAAGCATCCAAAGGTATGTCATCGAGATGAGGACCATAGCCGAGAAAGCAGATATACCTGAGTGCGACTTAGTGGATATCATCATTGGTGGACTAAATGATAGGTCCTCTTTGGTAACCATGTTGTACCAGGCCACAACATTGCGACAACTTTGGACGCAGCTTGAACGTTATGAGAAGTTGCGAGCAAAATCCCAAGTAGGACCTGAACAGGCATCACAACAGCTGTTTTTGATTTATATGTGGACTGTATGTGTTTAATGTAAAGTGTTTGTGTAAATGTTTTTAATTATAATGTTTAATGAATGTTTAATAAATGTATAATGTGTATTGTGTATAAAATACTTAGCAATGTGTAATGTGTGTAATGTTGTTAATGTTTAATTTTACTGTCTCCGATGTGTGTTGTTTGACGTCCAATTTAAAAAGAAAGAAATTGTGACCGCTTACAATTTAGCAAACGATAGCGAATATGAAGACAAAGCAAAATAAAAAAAGAGAATAGAAGTTACTGTAATATTCGGAGTAATGAACAACTAAGTAGCAAGTTAAAATGAGAGTGCGGACAGTTAGTATACAATTGGCAAATTATAGAATGCAAAATAGGGTGTAATTTAGGATGTTTGGCATTTTGTGCGTATAGTACTGAACATTCAGCCCCCCCTGGAAGACTCCGGTCTTTCAGATATAGGCAATGGGGCAATCTTCACCACTGGTCGTGTGTAGTCCCCAAACTGTGTGTGTACGGTGACGACTCGGCATCGGTTATCTCTTCCAGGATGGATGTTGATTATTCGCCCAAGAATCCATTTTGATGGAAGTAGATTCGGTTCCTTGAGCAAAACTATGTCATCTATCTGTACGTTGCGTTGAAGCTTCTGCCATTTGGGTCGATTTTGCAGAGATGTCAGATACTCCTGGTGCCACCGCTTCCAGAAACCTTGCATCATATTCTGTAAAAGATACCAGTTAGTGCCTTTTGAAATATTTAAATTTGAAAAATCTGGTTTTGGTACTGCAGAGTAAGATTCTCCAATCATAAAATGAGATGGAGATAAGGCAGTGGGTTCGAAGTCTGATGTTTGCCACATAGGTCGCGAATTGAGCAAACATTCAATTTTAGTTAACAGAGTGTACATCTCTTCGTATGTAAGTCTGTTGTCCCCGATTACGCGTTTTAGATGCATTTTAACAGATTTTACACCAGCCTCCCACAATCCTCCAAAGTGAGGTGCGGAGGGTGGTATAAATTTCCAGCTAATATGGTCTTTAGAGAGGTGATTGATAACAATGTTGTGATGTTGTTGACTAAGGAGGAGGTCGTAAAGCTCTCCAAGAAGTCTTTTAGCACCATGAAAGTTTGTCGTGTTATCACTCCATATTTCCGAAGGCTTTCCGCGACGCGACACGAAACGATCTAAAGCCAAGAGAAACGCGTTCGATGATAGGTCGCTGACGAGTTCAATATGAATTCCCTTGGTGACGAAACATACAAAAATGGCTATGTATGCTTTAACGAACCTTGGATTTCTCCCAGGAGCTAAACGTAGCGTTATAGGCCCCGCATAGTCGCAACCGACCTTACTAAACGGACGCGAAAACCGAACCCGCTCCACTGGAAGATCTCCCATGAACTGATGAGCCGAAGTTTTGCGCTGTCGAAAACATACAACGCAATCGTGCACTGTTTTGCGTAACAGATTTCTGCAACCGAGAATATGAAAGTTCTGTTTTAGGATCGCGAACATTAGGGATACACCGGCATGAAGATAATGTTTGTGAGTGTATTGAACGATGAGTTTTGTTACAGAATGAGATTTGCACAAAATTATGGGATGCTTTTCATTGTACGATAAGTCTGAGTAATTTAGGCGGCCGCCGACGCGAAGCACTTGCCTACTATCAAGAAACGGAGATAATGATATCAGTTTATTTCGCGAAGGCAGTTCCTTACCATTTTGAAGAGTTTTCATTTCAGAAGCAAACGACGACCACTGAGCACATTTTATTAAACGAATTTTAGATTCTGAAATTTCTTCTGCCGATAAAAAGTTGTGATTATTCCGATTGGTTAAACGAAAATATTTGCCAATAAAACGAAAAATGTATGCCACTACGCGCACGGATTTGATCCAATTTGAAGAGCTAGCGATAATTTGTTCAAGAATGTTGGTTCCGTTTATGTTAGATACAAATACTTTAACCTTGGTTGCCTTGCGTTCCTCTAATTGATCAACATGAATACCTTGTATACCACACTCCGATACAGGCCACTCGTTAGATCCCTTACTGAGCCAAGTTGGACCCGTCCACCAAATTTCTGTAGAAGCTAGAAGAGACGGTGGAATTCCACGGGATGCGACGTCAGCTGGGTTGCAAGGAGATCGTACATGATTCCATAACTTTACTGGAACTGACGAAAGAATTTCTGATGTTCGGTTACCAATGAAAACCGACCATTTTTTAGGAGGAGCAGAGAGCCAATGGAGAACTATCGAAGAGTCTGTCCATGCGAATACGTTAAGATCATGAGCCTGCAAAGATAATTTGATTTTATTAACAAGGCGTGTAAGAAGAACAGCTCCGCAGAGCTCAAGTCTCGGAAGAGAGAGGATTTTTATTGGTGCGACCTTGCTCTTGGCAGCCACCAATGATACGGAAATCTCTCCCGTTACGCTGGTACTCCGACAGTACACAACAGCAGCATAGGCATCTAACGACGCGTCACAAAAGGCGTGTAGCTCACAATTTAGTTTGTTGGTCCATATGGTTCTCGGAACGGAAATAGACTCGACGAGATGAAGCTCCTCACGAATGGTTGTCCAACGATGTGCAAGTTCTGCTGGAACTTCGTCATCCCAGCTCAATTTTTCTCGCCAAAGATCCTGGAAGAATATTTTGACAGCCACAATAACTGGAGCGAGGAATCCTAATGGATCAAAAATTCGCGAGGCGTCCGAAAGTATGCGACGTTTTGTATAAAGCGATTGTTTCGGAAGGTTTACCTTATAGGTAAAGCAATCCTTCGATGGACACCACTGTAACCCAAGCACCTTTACCATGTTAGATTCCTCGAACTCAACTGGCGAAATCTCCCTTTGATCTTCTGGTAGGGACAATAGAAGAGGCCAGCAATTAGTCGTCCATTTGCGAAGATTAAATCCTGCGGATTTAAGCACGTCTACAAGTTCGTTTCGAAGAGCAATCAATTCCGCAATAGAATCAGCGCCAGTAATGACGTCATCGACGTAAAAATCATTTTGGATGATTGAAGAGGCTCGAGTATGTTTTTCTGCGGAGTCTAAAGCAAGCTGCTTAAGTGTACGTACTGCCAGAAATGGAGCAGCTGATGTACCATAAGTTACCGTTAGAAGCCTATAGTGTTTTATAGGGTCTTCAGGGTTTTCACGCCAAACGATCCTTTGAAAATGTGTGTGATTTGGTGTAACCCAGATTTGCCGGTACATCTTCTCGATGTCCCCCGAAATTGTGTATATGTGGCGACGACATCGAAGACAAATAGAAAATATGTCGCGCTGAATTGTGGGGCCAACGAGAAGCGATTCATTTAACGACAAGAAATTGTTGTTCGATTTAGCAGAGCCATCGAAAACCACGCGTACCTTGGTTGTACTGCTATCACCTTTGAAGACGGGATGATGAGGTAAATAATAATGATTGTTGGTTGGTTGGTTGTTGAAGTTCAATTAACGGGATTTCTTCCATATGACCGAGCGATATATATTCATTCATGAATCGAGAATATTTTGTTTTTAGGTCAGGATTGGACAGAAATCTCCGCTCGATGGAGTAGAGACGATTTAACGACAAACGAAAGGAATTCCCTTGAACATGATTTGAATTTGATTTAAATGGCAGTTGTACGATGTATTTCCCATCTGAATGACGACTGTGTGTTGAAGAAAAATGTTCTTCGGCTCGTTGTTCCTCAACCGATAAAAGTGGTTCCTGATGAATCTCTTCCAGGCGCCAAAAACGTTCAAGGTCAAATTCCTCTGAATAATTTAACTGGGTACAAAATGCCGTAAGTCCCATATTGGTTAGTTTACGCTGTTGACAGCTTCCGGCTATCACCCAGCCGAATATAGTGGGTATGGAATTAGGAGCACCTTCGAGTGTAGGTTCTGAAGATCCTTCAATAATACTGAAGACCTTATCTGACCCAATTAAAATGTCGATTGGACCAGGGGTATTGAAATTTGGATCGGCCAGATTCATCGAAAGGAAGGCAGTAAAGTCGACGCTGGTAATTGCAGTTGATGGAAGTAATGATGTCAACCTTGAGATGACGTAACATTCGATGTCAACATTGTTGGAATCAAATCTCGAGTGTAAATTCAGGGTTACCAAACCATTTGTAACACCTGCCGAAGTTGATGAAACTCCCATAATAGGAATGCAAGATCTTTTTCGAGGGAGTCCCAAGCGTTGAACACATTGTTCGGTTACGAAAGAGACTTGGGACCCTGTGTCCAGCAGAACACGAACATTTTGATAGACACCTTGTTTATCGCGCGTTCTTACTACAGCAGTTGGAAGAACAGTGGAAGCGCGACGAGTAGTTTCGAGGGAATGATTATTTTGGATGGGATCAATGGAATCCTGAGGCGATGACGACGAAGACTGGGGTTGTGCCTGGTTAGAGCTGGGACTTGGTGGCGCAGTTGTTTTGTTTTGTGTAAGATGCACGAGTGTGTGGTGACGAGAATTGCATGTCTTACACCGAAAATTTGAATGGCATTTGTTCGAAGAATGACCATGTCGAAGACAGTTAAAGCATAATGCCTTTTCCTTCACAAAATTACGACGAGCAATGACGCCTAAGCCGATAAAAGATTTGCAGTAGGGCAGCAGGTGATCTTCTCTACACCTAGGACACACTAATTTGGTTTCCACCATATGTGTACGAAGACTGCTTTGGATTTTGGTGTTTGATTTAGTAGCACGGGTCAAAGAATAACAGGTTTCGAGGCAGCTACAGCGAGTTTCTAGGAAGGTAAGGAATTGATTAATGGTACGAGTATCATCCGATCCCACCTCTTCTGCCCATGCCTGCTTGGTTTCATGGTCTAACTTTTGCAGCAAAATATATATCAGCCAAGGATCTCTAGAATTTGATTCCAGTGCATTTAATCCTCGTATAGTCTCGTCAGCTCCATCAGTGAGTTTTCGAAGAGACTGAATGTTGGCCGAACTACACGATGGCAATGAAATGAATGATTGTATGAACGACTGGATGATTAAATGTTTTTTGTCGAAGCGCGCCTCAAGTTTGTCCCAAGCCTCAAAATAATTAACCTCGGTACACGAAATATGCTTTATTAAATTGGCAGCCTCTCCACCCAAGAAGGATTTTAAATATTGGAATTTTTGAGTCGCAGTAAGCGATGGATTGCAATCGATTGTTCCAGTGAACAAATCCTTGAAACCAGGCCAGTCTTTATAGTCACCTTGAAAGGTTGGAATGACACATTCTGGCAAATGAACTGATTTCGGACTATGTGTAGTTTTTGCATCCAATTTTTTCAAAAAAGAAGTCTGCTGAGAAGCCAATTTCTTATCAATTGATTGCTCAGTCGGAGTATTCGATTTAGCGATTTCGCGAATTGCACTGATATATATCGAATGTGCCAAACAGTACTTATCCTCATACTCGGTAAACTCGGGCTCAGGATCTACGAAATCTGGATCACCGGACAAATCGTACATCTTATCATGTAGAGTTGTGAAATTAGACCAGAATTCCGTAAGACGTAACAAATGAATTTCCAACATAGCGAGCGTTGTGGATTCCTTAATCGACTCTGCGTATGATAACGCCCTAGTTATACCCGCTTTGGCATGACCGATTTTCACCTTTAAAGCATTCATTTTATAATGTAGATAATTAACCACGATTTTTTAGAAAAGTTCAACGAGGGTTTTTTGCATTTACCGAATAAGACGATTGTCCAAAAAAAAATGTTCAATAAAGTTTTATGTTCACTAAATTAATTCATGCATTTCATTATTCAAGCAATTAAGTATGTATATATATGTATTTGATTGGCAATTTATTTGTATGAATTAAGGGTTAAAACACGTGTTTTAAATATATATTATACATGCTATATATGTGCGAACCCGTAAAGCCAAATTTCTTAAAAATTGTTCACGCGTCTACCCGTTAAATAGTTTATCGTCACGAGGAGCACCCAATCATACATATGTATATGCTGCAACCATAAAACTCAACAATAAAAAATTATCGAATGATAATTTAAATCACTGCACTGATCACAAAAATTAATCTGGCTAATCGGAGGACCAATGTTTTTGATTTATATGTGGACTGTATGTGTTTAATGTAAAGTGTTTGTGTAAATGTTTTTAATTATAATGTTTAATGAATGTTTAATAAATGTATAATGTGTATTGTGTATAAAATACTTAGCAATGTGTAATGTGTGTAATGTTGTTAATGTTTAATTTTACTGTCTCCGATGTGTGTTGTTTGACGTCCAATTTAAAAAGAAAGAAATTGTGACCGCTTACAATTTAGCAAACGATAGCGAATATGAAGACAAAGCAAAATAAAAAAAGAGAATAGAAGTTACTGTAATATTCGGAGTAATGAACAACTAAGTAGCAAGTTAAAATGAGAGTGCGGACAGTTAGTATACAATTGGCAAATTATAGAATGCAAAATAGGGTGTAATTTAGGATGTTTGGCATTTTGTGCGTATAGTACTGAACAACAGCCAAACACTGCTATTGGTTACAAGCAGAAGACGATTACTGCTACCAGGTCCACCGTTCCAGTTAAGACTTCGTCCGTCAATGATAGCCCACGCTGCTTTAATTGCTCGCAGTTTGGGCACTATCAGTCGCAGTGCCCCCACCCAAAACGTGCACCTACTTACTTACTTAGTTGGCGCTACAGCTCGAGGTGAACCTGGGCCTGCTTCTCGCAACCATTTGTGTGTGCGTGTTATATTTTTGCACGAATGGAAGGGACCTACAGTTTTTTTTGCCGACTCCGAACGGCGAGTTGAGAAGCTCAATCGTGACAAATGATACTCTTTGATGCTTGTCAGACATTCGAAAGAGGTGGGCACTGTGAAAAACTTTCAGGTGTTTGCGGCGGGATTCGAACTCAAGACCGCTGGCTCAGTAGTCCGACGCACTAACCACTTGCGCTACGGTGCCCACAAAACGTGCACCTGGTGCCTGCTTTAAGTGTGGTGAAGTAGGTCACTTTCACCAAGTATGTCCCAGAAGAAGAAATATCATTGAAGCCATCGAAGAGTCATCAAGAGACGCCACCGAAATTGAAGTCCGATTGTCCAGTGAGGAAGCTAGATTGGTGAAGGCAGTTAGTGCTATGCAAATGGTTAGTGTCGCTTTCTTGAGTAAATTAAACAAACGCACTGATGTTAATAAAATTATGGCTCTTTTGGATTCCGGTAGCCCGAAGAGTTTCATTAAAGCATCTGCTGTCCCCGTTCCAATCAGTTCTACATTAAAGCCTACTAGATACCGCGGCATTGGTAATGCGAAGTTGAACATTTTTGATGAAGTAGTATGCGAAGTCATCATTGAAGACCAAGCAGCTGTACATTTATTTTCCGTTTTACCAGATTCAGACTTATCAGTGCCTATGCTCATAGGTCGGGATCTGTTGAAGAAATTTTGTATTTTCCTATGTAAATTTAAAAAGAAAAAGTATTTGAAAGAAGAACTTATTCGTATGAATTATATTACTAAAAATTTGAATTCATAACTTTTGCTTAATAGTGCGTTTGATCGATTTAATTGAAGAAGAATTGATAATACTTGTGACGGGGGTTTAGATGGGTCGCGTTTCGCAAACGATGGCGAGTTGATTCAATCAAATTCTACTCCGGGCTCAGATAAAGTAAAAGTGGCATGTAGGGTCCTCGCTCCAGGGTGTTCGCTGGTACCTGCAGTAAAAGAATATAGGTTACAAATTCATGCGGCCGAACTAGTTGACCACGATAGAACAACTTGCGAAAGAAGTTAGGAACAAGAGGAACCAATAGAGCAAGCCTCGCCTATGGTGATGTTGGATGCAGAGTTGGGTATAGACATCGACGTTCAGTTAGATGATAATAAAAAAAATTCGTGTGTGTAAACTACGCGCGGCAGAAGTAAAACATGCATGTTATGCTAGAATAATTATAATTTTGAAGTGTTGAATGATAAAAATGAATGACAATATGTAGACTGTAACCATTTATACTATACACTGTCTCATAAGTCGGAGGCTGATGGTCGGATGTATGTAATGTAGGTATGTATATAATGTATGTGTGTATGTATGTAGTGATGTATGTATGTAATGTATGTATGTATGTACATATGTAATGTATGTATGTATGTACATATGTAATGTATGTATGGAATGTACATATGTATGTATGTAATGTAGTATGTATGAAATGTATGTAATGTATGTATGTAAATTATGTACGTATGTAATGTACATATGTATGTAATGTATGTATGTATGTAATGTTTGTAAAGAATGTATGTACATATGTATGTAATGTATGTCGGTAATGTATGTATGTTATGTATGTATGTATGTAATGTATGTATATAGTGTATGTATGTAATGTATGTATGTATTTAATGTATGCATGTATGTACAAATGTAGGTACATACATATTTAGATAACGGTAATCCGCCATCTTGGTGCGTCCGCCATATTAAATATCACTTATGTAGCTATTATATTTGTCTTGTCAAAGCCCTTTCATTCAATACCCATATTAAGTAGTTCGTGAAGTTGAAAGTCACCCGCCATCTTGGTACGTCCGCCATACTGAATTTAGATTAACGTAAGTTAACTTATCGTATTTTTCTTGTCAGACCCTTTCACTTGATACCCATATTGAATGGGTCGAGACGTTAACGGTTTCTGTACGTATGTACATAATGTGTTTATGAATGTGTGTATGTATGTATGTATGTATGTATGTATGTATGTATGTATGTATGTATGTATGTATGTATGTATGTATGTACAAATTAATGTATGTATGTGTGTATGCATGTATGTTTGTTTTTATGTATGGATGTATGTATTGATGTATGTATGTATGTATGTATGTATGTATGTTTGTATAGTATCTGTTCCATTACTTCGAAAAGCTAGTATATATTCATTCAGTCGGACCTATGACGTAATCAGTCGTCACACTTTTTCGTTACAAAAATTTTTGACTAACGTGCGTATAAAAGTTTTACTTCAAAAAAGTATATCCCCAGGTATAAGGGCCCTTATCAGATTTTTTTTTTTTTTTTTTTTTTTGTTTTTTTTTTATTATTTTTATTAGTATTAATAATACTTTATATTTCACAAAAATATTTCACAAAAAGGTATATAATTTACAATTTTATCTAACTCTTGACACATTCATTCAGTTAAACATTTTACTTTTTCGTTTTATGTGTGTAGTATGTATATGTATGTTAAGTAATTAATTAGTATTGTAGATTTTTCAATTATGTTTAATTATTTGTTTTAATATATTCTATACATCTCCTTTTATATATTTTAAAATTTACTTCATTCTTTATTTGGCCAGGAAGGTTATTGAATAATTGGACTCCTTTATATATAAGTGTTGTTTGAGCTGCTGCTGTTGTCTGTCTTTGCAATCGAAAATCGTGCTGATTCCTGAGTTGGTATGGTTGGACTTCGCTTACTAGATTGACCTCATTAGTGAGGTACCTCGGTGCTATCCCATGTCTGATCTTGAAAACAGCTATAAGAGTATTTAACTCCAGTCTTTGTTTTATGTTTAACCACTTTAACCACAGCATTATGCGAATCGGGGTAAAGCGGTTGCACTTGAGAATACTTCTCATTGCTTTATTTTGCAGTTTCTGCAATCTTTCTATTTGCCCTTGGTTGCAGCATGAATACAAAATAGTGGCACAATATTCAAAATGCGGGTTTATTATGCTGTTGTATACTATAATAGCCGTCATGCCATCCATTATTTTCCTCATGTGCTTAAAGAAACCTTTTTTTTTTGCCAATTTTCTTACATATATGGTCTACGTGCTCCTCGAACTTATTTTGTCAAAGTCAGTTTTATTTTTTAGTGATTTGCATATTTGGCTTAGTTCGTGTATATTTATTTGTCTGAATTTAAAATTGGTCGTTACATTATCTATGTAGTTTATATATTGCACTTGTTCAATCGAGTCCCTTATATCTCTAATACTTGACACAAAGTATCTACTAAATTTGTTAGCGATTTCTGAGTCATTATTATATTCCACATCGTCAAAAATAACATTTTTAATTTTATTTTCGTCTTTTTTGAGTACCAGATTTTTTAGTTCACGCCACATCTGCTTTTGTCCGCCTGCTTGACTTATTCTGTTACTTATGTATTGATTTTTTACGTTATTAATTTTTATTTTGTAATAGTTTCTTGTGAGTATATAGTCCTGCCAACTTTGGTCATTGTTTACGAGTCTTGCTATATTATATTGTTTAATTTTTTTGTCCTTCAGGATTTTTAATTCGCTATTGAACCATTGGTGTGTGTTGTTTTTTACTGCTATCCTAGTTCTATATGTAAATTTAGCGGTGGTATCCCTCAAAATTGTATCAATCCTGCTTGCATTATTGTGTATATTAGTCTGTAAGTTGTATGTCAAATTTGTTTTATTGAGCTCTTGAGTAAATAGTTCTCTCGTATATTTAAATTTTTCAATCATGTCTTTATTTTTATTTTCGTTGCATTTGGTGTTTAATATGATTTCAATACTCTCATGGTCAGATATTCTTTCGTCTATATTTGCACGTACTGTTATATTCTGCATATTGGTTATAACATAATCGACTATAGTTCTTGTTGTCCGCGTTATTCTCGAAAAATCCTCCATTTTTTGCATTAAACAATTGTCATTTAATATTCGTTCAATCCTCTTCTTGTATGTGTCATTTTTGCACCAATCTATATTAAAATCTCCTGCTATTAGTACGTTGTTACTTTCTTCGACTTTTATTTCAAAATTTTCTTCAAAAAAGCCACAGAATGTACTTTCCGAGTAGCTGGGTGATCTATATATCGCAGATATTACCATTTCGAAATTTTTGTGTTTAGCCTTAACCGATAGGAGCCACATCTCTGGCTCCACTGTTTTTTTTATTTATTTTGGTTACATTCCAATTGTTTCGATAGTAAATATATTGTTGCACCTCCGGTTCTTGTAGAAGAAGACAAGCATGATATATTTTTGTATCCGTCGATTTGTATTTATTTCTGTATCTTCGGTATTTTCAGTAAGGTGCGTTTCAGATAGAACGATAAATTCATATTGGTATGTTTTTGCCAAAATTTCTAGCTCCACAAAGTTATTTATAAGGCCTTGAATGTTTGCGTAGAAAACCTTAATCGTATTTGATTGCTAATAGCCAATGTGTTTTTTTCTGATCTCCAATTTGTTTAGGTAGACAGGACAAGTCTTGCTTAGTGTTTGATGGTTTTCGTCCAGCCCTAGGCCAAGTCGTTCATTGACTCGTATACAATTTATGCATTTAATACTAGCTTCTTTATCAGATGAGAAAAAAGTTGCCCAATGACAGATATGTTCTGGGGGATATTGATAATTTCCAAGTTAGTCAAATACCTTACGACGGGGTGGTTGAATCAAATCGCTTACGAATGTGGCTGACTCCAGCGATCCCACCTGACTCCGCAGTCACGGAACTTGAAAGCGACACTGACCCTTCGGACATTTCGATCGAGTCGATCGAGTAGTCAGGAAGGCCGAGTTGTAAGAAGTTGAATTATATTGTGTGTCGGTCTGTACGTGTTTTATGCTTACTGTACTTGACTTCATAAAATAAAAAAGGAAACTAGGATTTATTGTAAAAACACGTCGAAGTACACATTATGAAAATAAATATTATACCGGGTGTTTCCAAGTGAAATGTCAAGACTTTGGCAACTGATTCTTGGGTTTATTCTTAGAAAAAAATCGTTCTACAGCAAGGGTCTATCTCCAATTTGAACATCATTTATCGAGAATTTAAGAAAACACCTACTTTGGTGTACCTGGACCCATACTAACTCAAATATCTCCGCTAATACTTACTACAGAAACTTTTTTTATGGCTTTAATTTTAGAAGAAATAACACCCTTTTTAACTGCGTTTAAATAAATTAGATACCTTTTTTTGCTTTCTAGATATTTTATTTTGAAGTCAGTATCCTAAATCTTGCCCATACAGTTTTTTAACTTTTAGGTCGCTTTTCTACAAAAAATGCGTAATAAACATACCGTTTTATTATTTTTTCTTATGAACGTAACAATTGTTAACAATAAATGTGTAGTAGGTATTCTGAAAAACTCACAGATTTTATGATACTTGGAAAAAACCGCAGCAGGTAAAAGGTGAAAAAATGATTTTTTACCTATTTTTTTAACCAGAGTTGGCAATTAGTGCGATTTTCTCAGTAAATCATAAGTTTGCAATTTGTTTTGCAAATAAAGTATGACCTAACGAAGGTTTCAAAGTATGCTAATTTATTAGAATACCCGTCAAAACCCTAATTTCCATACCATTTTCCCCTTAACATCCCAGACTCAAACCTAACTGAGTATGTAGGCCTTGTTGGAAAATTTAACTAGGAAAAGTGGTACGTTTGAATACACTGTGATTCACCATGAATACGTACAGAAAAGGTCCTTGAACCATTTATACTATACACTGTCTCATAAGTCGGAGTTTCATTTGCTGATGGTCGGAAAAATAATGTATGTATGTATGTATGTAATGTATGTATATATGTACATATGTATGTAATGTATGTATGTATGTATGTAATGTATGTATGTATGTATGTATTGTATGTATGTAATGTATGTATGTATGTATATAATGTATGTATGTACATATGTAATGTATGTATGTATGTATGTGATGTATGTATGAAATGTATGTAATATATGTATGTACATTATGTACGTATGTAAAGTTCATATGTATGTATGTAATGTATGTATGTATGTATGTAATGTATGTAATGAATGTATGTACATACATATTTATGTATGTATGTTATGTATGTAGCTAATGTATGTATGTTATGTATGTATGTATGTAATGTATGTTTGTAGTGTATGTAGTTAATGTATGTATGTAGCTATTATATTTGTCTTGTCAAAACCCTTTCATTCAATACCCATATTAAGTAGTTGGTGAAGTTGAAAGTCATCCGCCATCTTGGTACGTCCGCCATATTAAATTTAGATTAACGTCAGTTATCTTATCGTATTCTACTTGTCAAACCTTTTCATTTAATACCCATATTGGATGGGTCAAGGGGGTAACGGTTTATGTATGTTTTTTTTTTTTTTTGTAAGAAAGGTAGAAAGCATCAAAAGACTGTGTGTGGGACTTTAATCCACTAAAACCACCTCCTGCCTCTGTTCCCTGGTCCCAACGGTACCACTGTAAGTATTTCGTCATGGGGGGACTTCAGCCGTAGCTTTTCCTCATCTTCACATGTCTTTGTCAATGTGTCTGAAACTGTCCTGAAGAGTATTGTTCGTTTATGTATATGTATCAGTACGTATAGGTCTAGTCTAGTTCGTTAGTTTCGTATGGTGTGTGCGTAAGTTCGTGTGTGTGTCATTCCGTATACGTTCATGTCTTTGAAGTTCGGTTTGAAGGTCCTGTTGTGTGAGCTATTGCCTGAACGGCATTTCCACGCTGTAGCCGCAGTTAATTTGTTACACGTGAGCGCATGTATATTCGTGTGTCCACCTGTCTGTGCCTTTGCGTAGGTGAGTTTTGGTACACAGCAGCGTTACCGCTCGTTTCCACTCTGTGGCTTCTTGCATTTTCTTCAGATTCTCTTCTTTCTCGCTCTAGTCTCCTCAACTCCTGGCATACTTCTTTGGCATAGAAACTCACTGCGTTCCATCTGCCTTCCAATTCTAGCATTTGATGTACTAGATTCTCCGGAGTTGGTGTTTCTTCCAGTGCTGTTTGAAGTGCATCACTTTGCAGCTGGAATCGTGGGCAGTGGAAGAATACATGCTCTACGTCTTAGGGGGTACCACTGCATGATGGGCAAGTGGGAGAGTCATCGTTCTTGTATTTGTGAAGATATGACCGGAAACAACCATGTCCCGTGAGCAGTTGCGTTAGAAAGAAGTTAACTTCACCATGTCTGCGGTTTATCCAAGTCTCTATACTCGGTCCAACGGCCCTTGCAAGAAAGGCTCCAGCGTTGCTGCCACTCTATCAATTCTGTGCTTCTTTCTCTGGTGTCCGCTTCGCTGTAAGTCAGCCGCCGCTCCTGTCTGCTCTCTAGGAACTTTTTCTGCAGTTCTTTCGCCAGTATATCGATTGGTAGCATTCCTGCGATGACGCAGGCTGCGTGGTCCGAGGTGGTGCGGAAAGTACTACTTACTCTTAGTGCACATAGTCGATTTACTGCTATGATTCTTCTCTTGTATGGAGTCACTTTCATAGCTTCGCCCCAAACTGGTGATCCATAAAGCACTACGGATGTGACTACTCTAGCTAAGAGAAGTCTACGGCTGTATCTTGGCCCTCCTATATTTGGCAAAATCCGCGCAATGGAGGCACCCACACGGGAAAATTTGTTGCTTACGTATTCCAGGTGTTATTTAAATGTAAGCTTTGAGTCAATCATATCGCCAAGGTATTTGATAGCTGGTTTTGATACTATCTCATGCTCCCCTACTGCGAGCGTGATGGTTTCTCGCTGCTTCCTACTGGTTATTAGTACCGCTTCTGTTTTGTGTTCAGCTAGCGCGAGGCCGACTGATGCTAGCCATCGTTGAACTACTGAAATGGTTTCATTGCTAATTTGAACAACTTCTTCCAGGAGTTTTGCAGTTACAACTATTGCGATGTCGTCCGCAAATCCCACTATTTTTGCCTCGCCTGGTATTTGAAGATGAAAGATGCCATCGTACATGAGGTTCCATAGTATTGGTCCCAGAACTGAGCCCTGGGGGACTTCTCCAGTGACGGCGCATTGCTTTACGCCGTCATCTGTTTCATAGAGCAACAGTCTTTGTCGGAAATAGTTTTTCAGAATTTCCCTGATGCAGGTTGGCACTCTCATATTTCGAAGCGCCTCAAGGATATGTTTCCAGCTTGCGGTGTTGAATGCATTCTTAACGTCTAGTGTTATGACGCAGCAGTACTGCTTTGCGCCTCTTCTCCATCTTCTTCCTTCTATGGCCCTTTTCGCCGTGTCAACCACTTCTTTAATGGCATGAACTGTCGAGCGTGCTTTTCGAAATCCGTACTGATGTGTTGACAGTCCACCAGCTTCTTCAATCGCCGCTTCCAACCTGTTACCGATGATGCGCTCCAAAACTTTTCCCGCGGTGTCCAACATACAGAGCGGGCGGTAGGCTGATGGATCTCTTGCAGGTTTACCTCCCTTCGGTAGTAGTACGAGTCTCTGTTTCTTCCACTGATCGGGAAAAACTCCTTTACTCAAGCTTGCATTATAAATATCCACAAACAGGTCCATTCTGGTTCTAATCGCAGCTTTCAGGGCTATATTTGGGATCCCATCCGGTCCAGGGGCTTTTTTATTTCCAAACCTGTTGCTTGCCAAAAGGATCTCGTCTGGAGTTATCCTAGGAATTTGTTGAGCTGCTAAAGATGACTCGTTCTCCAGTAAAATTTCCGGTTGCCTTGGAAATAGGCCTTCGACTATTTGCTCCAATACATCTGTGCATGTGGGAGATGGGCCGTTTTCAGCTCTTTTCGCGCTACTGTATACCGATGGTGGAGTTCAGTAAAATCGTCTCTTCCCCTACTGCGCTGGCACTGTCTCCTTGCGCGGTGACATCTTGCGCGCACTAGTGCAATGTCCTCATTCCACTAATAGACTGATGGGTAGCGTGTATTCGTCGTTCTTCTTACCATAGATGCGTCGCACGTCGTTGTAATGTGCGTAATCAGTTGCAGAGACTTCTCACTAGCCGAACCCGTCAACGTAGCATCCGCGATCATAAGGGCGAAAGCTTCTTCATCGAATGTATTTGTCTTCCACCCTAATCTGTTAGTTATTCTCGCAGATGTATTTTGACGTCGCCTTTCTTAATCATTTGTTTCATACAATATAGCTTGGTGATCACTGTGAGTATAGTGTGAGCTGACCTTCCATGTTGTTCTCGGAGCAAGGCAGTTGCTTACAAAGGTTAGGTCGATTATCGAACCCGCCCCATTCCTGCTAAATGTATGTTCATTACCAGTGTTTAGGAGCACTACGTCAAGGACCATTAAAGCCTCTAGTAGTTTGCATCCTCTCGTGTTCGTCCTTGGGCAGCCCCATTCTGTGGCCCATGCATTAAAATCTCCGGCTATGATAGTCAGGCTTCGATCTCTAACATCTATGGTCAATCTATCCAGTAAACAATCAAATTCCTCGATGGTAAGACTCGGTAGAGCGTAACAGCTGCAGATGTAGCAGCCATCAATTTTGGCACGCACGAAGAATGTACCAGGGTTCACCTCTGTTTCTTGGAAGGGTCGCTTACCGCAAGTCCATCTTGCGGCTTTGCCTGTCGCGTCCGCTATCCATACAGTGTTATCATATTGCCGGTACAGTTCGCTTAAGATTGCGATATCAATATCTAGTTCACGAACTGTTTGTGCTAAAAGGGCTTGGGCCGCCTCACAGTGGTTTAGATTTAGCTGCAGTAATTTCATTGTTTCGTCAGCAGCTCCTTCCATGCTCGTTGGTACGATGGACATCTACGGCTTCCTGTAAAGTGGTTACTGTCGATACCCTCCTTGCCTTGGCAGAGTAGACATTTTGGCTCCTTATTGCATAGCTTCGCTATGTGACCATTTTTACCACACCGTAGGCAGTATTTGGACCAGTCATTAGAACTTTTGCAAGCTCTGGCTATATGCCCGAATTCCATACATTTGTAGCATTTAGTTGGGATTAGCTTCTCGCGTATTTGGCACACAACCCATCCTATGCGCACTTTGCCTGCTTCAATGAGCTGCTTGGCTGCTTCTACTGGTAAGCTCACGGTTGCCGTCTGAGTACCACTGTAGGCTTTCGGAAGTGACTTATTTGTCACTGCTTATATGGCACTGGTGTTTGTCAAGTTCTCTGCTAAGGCATTTATCACGTCTTCCTTCGTGGTGACCTCATCAAGATCTATCACCTCAATCAGTGTCTCATGTGTTAGCGTCTTCACCTCCGCTTGTTCCACCAGGATACATTTAATTTGTTCCTCGAATTTAGTGGCCTGCGAGTTGGTAGATCTTTTCAGTTCAATGAGTAGATCGCCTTTCACCGTTTTTTTTGTTGCGGGAAACAATACAATACGAGTTGGTTCATTTATGCATTATAAAATCTCGTAAAGCTTACTTTTCAGGCTTGAGGCCAATTTGTCAATAATATGGTCTTTCAATCGCTAAACACAACTATACATATATGTACATATGTAGTTGGCTTCCAAATCATCTTTTTATTTTAATGCTAGACCAGCAGCGTCTTCAGTGGAGCTTAAGGTTTCGTGTAACGAAAGTCCTATTAGGAAACCAAAATCAGAAGCTACGTCAGCTAAACTTTGAAATCTCCGTCCCATTTGCTGAATAGGTGTGTCTATGTCTAGTGCAGCATTTCCCAAAAGGTGGTCCGCGGAACCCTGAGGTCGAAAACAGTCATAAGTCTTCTACACACGGGAGACGGGAGTGAGATAGCATTCCAGAAGAAAGGTTTTATCCAGGTTATTTGAATTGCGCAACGAACTTAAGATATTATTCGCCGAACAGCCCACTTCCGCATCCGTTAGTACGCTTGTTGAACTATTGCACGATGAGCAATGGTTAATGAAATTGGCTTATTTGGCCGATATTTTTCATAACCACGTTTAAAGTAAGAGATCAAATTGATACGAACAGATTGATAAATTGATTGATAAAAACAGACTTGGCTTTTGGATCGAATGCGTTGAACTTAAAAGTAAGAAATGTTTTACTCTTTTAAATGGCTTTGTGGAAGAAAATCAAAAATTCTGAACCCCTGGTCTAGTAAATCTGAATCTTAAACTTTTGAAATCCTTAGCCCTTTCGTCGAACATTTCGTTTTTATGCTTTTGAAAAAATTACGGTTCTATCGACAGTGTTCGTTTAGACGATTTTTTTGCTAAATCAATTTGATTTTTTCTGAAATCATTCGAAAAATCCACAAGGCAAGTGATGATGAGGCCTGTTCTCATACCTATCCAGAACTGTTAAAACTACGAATTTCTACCGAAAGCAGTCAAACCCTCTTCCCGTACGAAGATTTTTCGTAGTTTGTTACAGAAGAGAGATCTAATAGGAGAGTAAGAAATTTCCACATGCTGCAAATTTTAGCCCAAGAAATGTAATGTTTATTATGTCTTATGTCTACAACATCTCTAGAATATTGTCCTAAAATTTCAAGTCGATCGGAGTAATAGTTTCAGAGATAGTTTTATTGTCACTCAAAATTTAAAACGCGATTTTCTCGAAACTGTATTTTCAAAGTCGGTTGAATCCAATTTTCACTTTTTTGTTTTTTCCTTCGTCCAAATTCTAGTTTTATGCTTAAATGTATACATAATTTAAATTATACTTTCAAAGTTATTGTGTTGTTTCTCTTGGTAAAAAATAAGTCTTGGGGGCGCAAAATTCAAATCTTGCCAGGGGCGCTCATGACCCTAGCTACGACACTGTTGATACCCATATTAAGGAGGTCGTGAAGTTAACGGTAATCCTCCATCTTATGGCGTCCGCCATATTAGATTTACCACGTCATAAAATATACTATATTGTTTAAGATTCTATTCGTCAAACCCTTCTATTTCATATCCATGTCATGCGGGTTGTGAAGAAAAAAGTAATCCGCCATATTATGGCATCCACCATATTGAATTTGATACCCATATTTAGGAGGTCGTGAAGTTAATGGTAATCCTCCATCTTTGGGCGTCCGCCATATTAGATTTACAAGAAATATACTATATTGAGTTGTCACTGGATAAGCAAAATTTCAGCATAATCCGATATCTGGAAGTGGGTGTAAAATCGAATCCCAGATTCCGCCCTCACAGAAATTGAAGTTAAAAAGCGTCTGCCATATTCGATTCACAGCGTCATCAAATAGCCTATATTGCATTATCTCCGGAATTATACAAGTGTGCAAAATTTTAGGATGATCGGATATCTGGAAGTGGGTGTAAAATCGATTCCCAGATTCCATGCTCACAAAAGTGAAGTTAATAAGGTAATATAGCTTGTAAAAAACTATGTATGTATGTGCCGCAAAAACAATAAAACTACTGAACGGATTTGAATGCGGTTTTTTGCAATCGATTCTGGTTGGATTAAATCTATAAAAGGGATCAATAAAAATCAATATATGTATTTTAATAAAAAAACTTCTAAATGAGAAAAAGAAAAGTTTACATTTTACTTTTGGGCATTTATCTCGCTCTTTCTAAGTTGTTAAATAACGTATTAAAATAAAATTTACATATTTGTTTAGATTATTTCACAATGAAGATTTTGATATATATGTTTATATCTTCTTTGTACATTTTCTGTGAGAAAAGTAATAACATAAAGAAATATTGTTTGTATGCTTTCGCTACAACGATCAGTGGAGACCACTGTCACCTTCAATGCACCAGCGGCAGCGGGTATGCGTTTATGCGATACATGCGTGTGTTATAATATACTTAAGTGATTGGGATTGCTTCGTACTAACGCATATGTAGGTATTGTAATTGTTCGATCAACTCTAATTCAATAACTGGATAAATTTGGTTACATAACTAGTATAACGGATTTTTTTTTTTAATTAAAAATCATGTCCAATATGTCTGAAACATTAATTTAAATTTGCAATAAAGATAACGTTCTTCTTTTTTTAATTGTTAACATAATTATTTTTAGCTTTCGTGTATCGTTTTCGTTTTAAAACTATAGTTCAAGTAGTTTTCTAAAAGCAATGTAACAAATTTAGATACTTTTTTTTCTGTGGAGAACGTAACCCCAGTTTAAGTATGTGGCCAAGTATCGTACTACGCGATTTTGTATAACGCGCTATTTCTCGGGAACACATACAAATACACATATCCACATACAAAGAGAATATTTTTGTATGCGCAGCGAAGCGGGTACATCAGCTAGTATATCATAAATTGAAGTTTCTTTAAATTATGTTCTTAGCCCTTATGTGTGTGACGAGGTAGGTACCCGGATACCTTTTCAATTTTCAAACACCAATTACATTACTTTAATGGTTAGCTATATGCACGTGAGCTTATGAGAGCTCCTAACTTTATATTTGGTAGATATTTTAATTAATTCGAAGTTAGTAAGCCGAATGGGAAGATCATCACATCAACCGTGTGACAAGGTACCTATGTACCTTTTTATATGGGGAACGTATTTACTAAAATATTACAATACGTTTGGACTGCAAATTATTTACCAAGAATCAACACATAACGACTGTCAACAGAAACTGACGTATTAAATGTTTGTTTTTCAATGCATACTATGCTATTTTTAATTTCAAAATGTTCAAGTGATTTTGGTTTTTGGTGAGATCAAAGTCTGCAAGTAAAGGGATAGTATTGTCGTTAAAACACATTAACCGTTAAAAAAATAAAAAAAATAAAAAAACAAATGATGCAAAAATATAAATATACTATGTATGTGAATGATTTTTGACCTAATTATATAATATTGAACCCTCAGAAAATCGAACTAGTGCTATTCACCAACAAGAGAACAATACCAGCGTTCAGGCTGCCGACCATTGAGGGAACTACCCTCAAACTGTCCGAAAGTGCAAAATACTTAGGACTCATACTTGACAGGAAGCTTAACTGGAAGCTAAACATAAAAAAAGAGTGAAAAAGGCATCAGTTGCCTTTTATACCTGCAGTAGGTTCTTCGGGAAAAACTGGAGATCCAGACCACGAATAACACTGTGGATGCACTCTGCGATAGTTAGATCAATACTAACATACGGAGGACTGGTCTGATGGCATGCTGCCGTCAAAACTAGCAACCTAATGACCAAAATACAGAGAATAGCATGCACTGGTACAACCAGCGCGATGAGAACAACGCCAACAGCAACATATGGGCACACCAAGATACTTAGCAACTATCTCAATGGTAACGTCAACTCAGACTACACTGTCCCATACTTAGATTTCGATAAACCCTTCTCATGGGCCTTCCCAAGTAGAGAACAATGGGAGAACAACGAAGTATCAAATGAGTCTAAATCCATCTACACTGATGGGTCAAAAATGGAAATAGGTATAGGAGCGTGTTGCTTCTCGGAAGATCTAAGAATCAACAGCTCCACACGACTCCCAGACCACAGCAGCGATTTCCAAGCTGAGGTTCTAGCAGTGACAAAGGCTGCCCAATCGGTGTCAATGATGACAATATCCCGAGAGGATATCACAGTTTACATTGACAGCCAGGCGGCCATAAAAGCATTAGCTGCTACGCAAATAACGTCTAAGCTTGTGAAATGTTGCCGAGATGAGCTTAAGGTTCTTGGCACGCAGCACAACGTAAAACGCTGCTGGGTCCCTGGCCACAGCGGGATACCAGGCAACGAAGCCGCGGATGAATTGGCCAAAAAGGACTCAGCCCTGGATATAGAGCAGGCAGATTACACGGTTAAGCCTCCACTCTGCAACCTCAAGGCCAAAATCGAACAAAAAACACTATCTGAAGCTAATAGCAGGTGGAAATCACTAACTACCTGTGAAATATCAAGAAGGATGTGGCCAGAGTACGATAAAAGCAAAACCAAAAAACTTCTACAGAAAGATAGGAAATCCCTGTCAATACTGAAATAATAATAATAACTGGATACAATATGCTAAGATATCACGCGAAAAAATTACGACTCAACGATGATGACTTATGCAGAGGATGCGGTGACGAAGAGGTTCATGAGGACACAACCCATTTCCTCTGTCACTGCCCTAACCTCTGCCAACTAAGAAATAGAACCCTAGGAAAATTTTTCTTCGAACACATCGACGAGCTATCTGACCGTTCACCGTCAGGTCTGCTCAAGTTTGCCAGGAGATCCGGATGGTTGGAATCAAGCCACTGATATCACGGGTGGGAAAACACTATGGGTATCACAATGGGTTCACATGAACCTAAGTGTGATGAGGATCTAACTATCCTCATCAGCCCGCTTACCTAACCTAACCTAACCTAATATTGAACTGAATTCATATGAAGGTACCCGGGTACCTTGTCACACGGACTAAGGTGTTTTTTTCTTCACGCACACAAGGGTTAATAATGGGTTTTGTTGAGTTAAGGCGCCTAGTGACAAACAACAGAAACAGGAACAGAAGCAGAATCCCATACATTTGCAACTGAAACAGAATTAGCAACAGAATATTTTTTTTGTAGTAACAGAATTTAGCGACAGAAAAATGCCGTCTGGCGACACAACAGAAACAATTCAAGATGAGTTCTGTTGCCAGCAACAGAAATATCAATATTATCGTAGTAGCCATGATTTTTATTTCTGAATTTGATTTTGTTTCGCATTTGGCTATAATATGCAGTCATGTGCAATTTGATTACTTATGAGCAACGAATGATTACTGATTACTTTCATTTCAGTATTCGGTATTCAGTATTCGGTACTTAATACTTGGTTTCCCAATTAAAGGGTGATTTTTTACGAGGTTGAGAACTTTTTTAAAAAAAAAACACAAAAAATTCGAAAAAATGAATGAAATATTTATTTGAATCGATAGTTTGAACCTTGCAATTTAATGTTTAAAGATAATTTCATGCAAATGTTGACCGCGGCTGCGTCTCAGGTAGCCCATCCGCTGAGTCCAATTTTGGCATACTCTTTCACAAATATCGGCCGGTATCTCACAAATGAATGCATGGATGTTGGCTTCCAGTGCGTCAATCGAAGCGGGCTTGTCCCTATAGACATTAGCCTTGACATACCCCCACAAAAAATAATCTAATGGTGTCAAATCGCACGATCTAGGCGGCCAATTGACCGGCCCGAAACGTGAAATTAACTGTTCACCAAACTCGCCTCGCAATTGCGCCATTGTTTCGCGTGCTGTGTGGCATGTGGCACCGTCTTGTTGAAACCACATATCATGCAAGTCAAGAACTTCCATTTCGGGCAAAAAAAAGTTTGTTATCATCGCTCGGTAGCGTTCACCATTGACAGTAACGCTGCGCTGCATCATCTTTGAAGAAATATGGCCCAATAATGCCGCCGGCCCATAAACCGCACCAAACAGTGGCTTTTTCGGGATGCATTGGTAGCTGTTGCAATGCTTCTGGCTGATCTTCACTCCAAATGCGGCAATTTTGCTTATTTACGTACCCATTCAACCAAAAATGAGCCTCATCGCTGAACAAAATTTTTCGACAAAAAAGCGGATCCTCGGCCAGCTTTCCAAGAGCCCATTCACCAAAAATTCGGCGTTGTGGTAGGTCGGCTGGCTTTAGTTCTTGCACCAGCTGTATCTTAAAAGGATTTACGCCCAAATCCTTCCGCAAAATTTTCCACGTAGTGCTGTAACAAAGGCCTAACTGCTGGGAACGGCGCCGAATCGACATTTCGCGGTCTTCTGTCACACTAGCTGATACGGCCGCAATATTTTCTTCACTACGCACAGTACGTAAACGTGTTGGTAGTTTACTGTCCAACAAAGTAAATTTGGTGCGAAATTTGGTCACAATCTTCCGAATAGACTGCTCAGAAGGTCGAGAATGCCGATCATAAAATGGAAGCAGCGCGCGATGAACATTTCGAACCGAGCACGAATTTTGATAGTAAAATTCAATAATTTGCAAGCGTTGTTCATTTGTAAGACGATCCATGGTTAAATTGCAAACCAAACTGAAGCTGTTTGACAGTGACACAAGGTACTAAACACACGTCAGCTGTCAAAACCAGTGTTGCCAAAACCAAACCAGCTAAAAAATCACCCTTTAGAAGTCTGTATTTTTTTAGAGCAAATAGTAGGCGTGTTTTTTTTTTAGCCTATATAGAATAAACATGTTTCAGCAACATGTTTTCCATATAAAATACAACAAAACTTTAGACTGGATAGTTATCGAGGCTAATGTTTTGTTGTATTATGCATTGAAAACTTTTTTTTTATTCTATATAGGCTAAAAAAAACACGCCTAGTAAATATCGCTCCAAAGACGATGATGAATGCAACAAATAATCAAAGAAGCGCTATAAGAAAAATCGGTCGTTAATTTAAAACAAATTATAATTCATCTATCTAGGCTTTTTAAATACTATATTTTCGTATTTTATAAATGTTGGTATTGGTTTATGTTATGAAAAAAATCGTATGAGGGGTTTCTATCTTGAACACGCTCTGAGCTACAGGGTGTTAAAAAAAGTTCCTTCAGGAAGAAGATACCAACTGAAACAAATCCACTCCAACACGTGGCGCTTGTTATGTTGGAATTTCCGCAGCCGTTGTAAAAAAGTGACATTTCGCTAGCAGTCCATATATCTGTGGCAATAAGCTGGAGTAGCTTATGTAATGAAATGTAATAGTAATGTAATGTAATGTAATGTAATTCATATTCAAAAAAAATTATTTTGGGAGGTAGCTTAAAGCTGTGTTCAGACGATTGCGAGATCTGACAATATTGTCAGGTCTATAAATGTGCTAACAATTAGCTGCGAATGAACTGACAACGACAAACTACCTCACAATGTTAAATTGCCAGTTCACACGGTTGCCAGGTTTTGTCCCAATTCCTGACAATTTATTGTCAGGCGGCTGCAGTGTTGTCACTCGGATTTTGAAAAATGTGGTAGATTGGACAAAAAAAAAGTGGTAGATTTAAAAAAATTGTGGTAGATTTGATAACATTGACATTAGTATAAGCGTATGTACAATACATTGCATCAAATGATGCGCGGATGAGGATTTCGGAAAGGGTTTCCATACAAATGAATGAAAAATTCATTGAAAGTGAGTATGTTTTGAATGTGCGAAACAGCATTTATATACATAATTTTCCAAAGGAACAGATTGAATTGATTGTTTACTATGGGCAGGACAGAATTTAAAAACGTGGTAGAATTTTTGCTTTCCGTGGTAGATTTGAAAAACGCTCAAAATTGTGGTAGAGTGACAACACTGGGCGGCTGGCCTGACAATACTCTGACAATGTTTTCTCTGACAATATTGTCAGATGAAAAATTGTCAGTTTACACGGTTGGTAGATGACTGTTAACAAAAAATCTACAAATTCATTGCCAGATGTTGTCAAACTCATAGCATTTGATAGAAATTTTTTCTTTGTGCTGAAATACTTTTATACATATGTACATGGAAAACTATATGCCCCAGGTAAAAACTTTGTATAGTGGATTTGTAGGTAACATTATGGCGCACCAAAATGCAAAATAAAATTATGTAAATATAAGCACACTTCCCGGGATAAATGCGATTTTCCCAAAAATTGACTAAAAAAAATGTAAAAAAGTAGTGTTTGAAGACCAATAACTCGAAAATGAAATCCCATGGTAAAAGCCGCGGGTAACCGTGCTAAACATTCATTAATTGTCTATCGAACAAGCCCATTTTGGTTGCTCTGGGCTTAATGCACCAGAAATTATAATTGAATAATTGTTGGTACCAGCTCCTCTGAAGGAACTTTTTTAAGCACCCTGTAGCTCCGTGGATGTTGAAGATAGACCCCCCCTCCCCTACGTTTTTTTTCTTAGCATAGACCAATGGATCGTTCTCCATAATAACTTTTTTCAGCACCCTGTAGCTCCATGGGTGTTGAAGATGGACCGCCCCTCCCATACGTTTTTTTTCATAACATGGACCAATGAACCTTTCCCCATAGTAATTTTTTTCAACACCCTATAGCTCCAAAATAGACAAAAGCTAACTACCTACAGTCATACATGATACATACTTATATAATATGTGAATTTATTTTCTGTATCTGCCTGAGTCACTGCAATACACACCACAATCCACAAATGAAAAGTACTCAAATACTCATTTGATTACTTTTCGCGTATCAGTATTCAGTACTCATATACTTTTTGCAGTATTTTGAGTACCTAGTAATCAAAACCAATGACACGAACCAACAGAGAAAAGAAACGGATAGTGTGTGTGAATTATGAGAATACAGCCGAGTTGAATATGATTACTGAATACCGGATACTGAAAAATGAGTATTCGTTACGTGTACTCATTTCAAGTAACGAATAATAAATATCGAATAATTACTTTTTGCACATCCTTAATAATATGCTTTCAACAACAAACGAAATGCAATTTGACAGATAAGCTGAGGTAGCCATGTTTTTCTCGTCTGCCATGTTATTGAAGATTTGTTCCAGGTTTTTGTAGATGAGCGAGCAACGCAAACCCCAGTTTAAGTATGTGGCCCAAGTATCGTACTACGCGATTTTGTATAACGCGTTATTTCTCGGGAACACATACAAATACACATATCCACATACAAAGAGAATATTTTTGTATGCGCAGCGAAGCGGGTACATCAGCTAGTATATCATAAATTGAAGTTTCTTTAAATTATGTTCTTAACCCTTATGTGTGTGACGAGGTAGGTACCCGGATACCTTTTCGATTTTCAAACACCAATTACATTACTTTAATGGTTAGCTATATGCACGTGAGCTTATGAGAGCTCCTAACTTTATATTTGGTACATATTTTAATTAATTCGAAGTTAGTAAGCCGAATGGGAAGATCATCACATCAACCGTGTGACAAGGTACCTATGTACCTTTTTATATGGGGAACGTATTTACTAAAATATTACAATACGTTTGGACTGCAAATTATTTACCAAGAATCAACACATAACGACTGTCAACAGAAACTGACGTATTAAATGTTTGTTTTTCAATGCATACTATGCTATTTTTAATTTCAAAATGTTCAAGTGATTTTGGTTTTTTGTGAGATCAAAGTCTGCAAGTAAAGGGATAGTATTGTCGTCAAAACACATTAACCGTTAAAAAAATAAAAAAAATAAAAAAACAAATGATGCAAAAATATAAATATACTATGTATGTGAATGATTTTTGATCTAATTATATAATATTGAACCCTCAGAAAATCGAACTAGTGCTATTCACCAACAAGAGAACAATACCAGCCTTCAGGCTGCCGACCATTGAGGGAACTACCCTCAAACTGTCCGAAAGTGCAAAATACTTAGGACTCATACTTGACAGGAAGCTTAACTGTGTAATAGGCCTAAGGAGGTGTGTGGAGCGGATAGGACGTTAATTAAAATTCAATAATTTGCAAGCGTTGTTCATTTGTAAGACGATCCATGGTTAAATTGCAAACCAAACTGAAGCTGTTTGACAGTGACACAAGGTACTAAACACACGTCAGCTGTCAAAACCAGTGTTGCCAAAACCAAACCAGCTAAAAAATCACCCTTTAGAAGTCTGTATTTTTTTAGAGCAAATAGTAGGCGTGTTTTTTTTTTAGCCTATATAGAATAAACATGTTTCAGCAACATGTTTTCCATATAAAATACAACAAAACTTTAGACTGGATAGTTATCGAGGCTAATGTTTTGTTGTATTATGCATTGAAAACTTTTTTTTTATTCTATATAGGCTAAAAAAAACACGCCTAGTAAATATCGCTCCAAAGACGATGATGAATGCAACAAATAATCAAAGAAGCGCTATAAGAAAAATCGGTCGTTAATTTAAAACAAATTATAATTCATCTATCTAGGCTTTTTAAATACTATATTTTCGTATTTTATAAATGTTGGTATTGGTTTATGTTATGAAAAAAATCGTATGAGGGGTTTCTATCTTGAACACGCTCTGAGCTACAGGGTGTTAAAAAAAGTTCCTTCAGGAAGAAGATACCAACTGAAACAAATCCACTCCAACACGTGGCGCTTGTTATGTTGGAATTTCCGCAGCCGTTGTAAAAAAGTGACATTTCGCTAGCAGTCCATATATCTGTGGCAATAAGCTGGAGTAGCTTATGTAATGAAATGTAATAGTAATGTAATGTAATGTAATGTAATTCATATTCAAAAAAAATTATTTTGGGAGGTAGCTTAAAGCTGTGTTCAGACGATTGCGAGATCTGACAATATTGTCAGGTCTATAAATGTGCTAACAATTAGCTGCGAATGAACTGACAACGACAAACTACCTCACAATGTTAAATTGCCAGTTCACACGGTTGCCAGGTTTTGTCCCAATTCCTGACAATTTATTGTCAGGCGGCTGCAGTGTTGTCACTCGGATTTTGAAAAATGTGGTAGATTGGACAAAAAAAAAGTGGTAGATTTAAAAAAATTGTGGTAGATTTGATAACATTGACATTAGTATAAGCGTATGTACAATACATTGCATCAAATGATGCGCGGATGAGGATTTCGGAAAGGGTTTCCATACAAATGAATGAAAAATTCATTGAAAGTGAGTATGTTTTGAATGTGCGAAACAGCATTTATATACATAATTTTCCAAAGGAACAGATTGAATTGATTGTTTACTATGGGCAGGACAGAATTTAAAAACGTGGTAGAATTTTTGCTTTCCGTGGTAGATTTGAAAAACGCTCAAAATTGTGGTAGAGTGACAACACTGGGCGGCTGGCCTGACAATACTCTGACAATGTTTTCTCTGACAATATTGTCAGATGAAAAATTGTCAGTTTACACGGTTGGTAGATGACTGTTAACAAAAAATCTACAAATTCATTGCCAGATGTTGTCAAACTCATAGCATTTGATAGAAATTTTTTCTTTGTGCTGAAATACTTTTATACATATGTACATGGAAAACTATATGCCCCAGGTAAAAACTTTGTATAGTGGATTTGTAGGTAACATTATGGCGCACCAAAATGCAAAATAAAATTATGTAAATATAAGCACACTTCCCGGGATAAATGCGATTTTCCCAAAAATTGACTAAAAAAAATGTAAAAAAGTAGTGTTTGAAGACCAATAACTCGAAAATGAAATCCCATGGTAAAAGCCGCGGGTAACCGTGCTAAACATTCATTAATTGTCTATCGAACAAGCCCATTTTGGTTGCTCTGGGCTTAATGCACCAGAAATTATAATTGAATAATTGTTGGTACCAGCTCCTCTGAAGGAACTTTTTTAAGCACCCTGTAGCTCCGTGGATGTTGAAGATAGACCCCCCCTCCCCTACGTTTTTTTTCTTAGCATAGACCAATGGATCGTTCTCCATAATAACTTTTTTCAGCACCCTGTAGCTCCATGGGTGTTGAAGATGGACCGCCCCTCCCATACGTTTTTTTTCATAACATGGACCAATGAACCTTTCCCCATAGTAATTTTTTTCAACACCCTATAGCTCCAAAATAGACAAAAGCTAACTACCTACAGTCATACATGATACATACTTATATAATATGTGAATTTATTTTCTGTATCTGCCTGAGTCACTGCAATACACACCACAATCCACAAATGAAAAGTACTCAAATACTCATTTGATTACTTTTCGCGTATCAGTATTCAGTACTCATATACCTTTTGCAGTATTTTGAGTACCTAGTAATCAAAACCAATGACACGAACCAACAGAGAAAAGAAACGGATAGTGTGTGTGAATTATGAGAATACAGCCGAGTTGAATATGATTACTGAATACCGGATACTGAAAAATGAGTATTCGTTACGTGTACTCATTTCAAGTAACGAATAATAAATATCGAATAATTACTTTTTGCACATCCTTAATAATATGCTTTCAACAACAAACGAAATGCAATTTGACAGATAAGCTGAGGTAGCCATGTTTTTCTCGTCTGCCATGTTATTGAAGATTTGTTCCAGGTTTTTGTAGATGAGCGAGCAACGCAAACCCCAGTTTAAGTATGTGGCCCAAGTATCGTACTACGCGATTTTGTATAACGCGTTATTTCTCGGGAACACATACAAATACACATATCCACATACAAAGAGAATATTTTTGTATGCGCAGCGAAGCGGGTACATCAGCTAGTATATCATAAATTGAAGTTTCTTTAAATTATGTTCTTAACCCTTATGTGTGTGACGAGGTAGGTACCCGGATACCTTTTCGATTTTCAAACACCAATTACATTACTTTAATGGTTAGCTATATGCACGTGAGCTTATGAGAGCTCCTAACTTTATATTTGGTACATATTTTAATTAATTCGAAGTTAGTAAGCCGAATGGGAAGATCATCACATCAACCGTGTGACAAGGTACCTATGTACCTTTTTATATGGGGAACGTATTTACTAAAATATTACAATACGTTTGGACTGCAAATTATTTACCAAGAATCAACACATAACGACTGTCAACAGAAACTGACGTATTAAATGTTTGTTTTTCAATGCATACTATGCTATTTTTAATTTCAAAATGTTCAAGTGATTTTGGTTTTTTGTGAGATCAAAGTCTGCAAGTAAAGGGATAGTATTGTCGTCAAAACACATTAACCGTTAAAAAAATAAAAAAAATAAAAAAACAAATGATGCAAAAATATAAATATACTATGTATGTGAATGATTTTTGATCTAATTATATAATATTGAACCCTCAGAAAATCGAACTAGTGCTATTCACCAACAAGAGAACAATACCAGCCTTCAGGCTGCCGACCATTGAGGGAACTACCCTCAAACTGTCCGAAAGTGCAAAATACTTAGGACTCATACTTGACAGGAAGCTTAACTGTGTAATAGGCCTAAGGAGGTGTGTGGAGCGGATAGGACGTTAATTAAAATTCAATAATTTGCAAGCGTTGTTCATTTGTAAGACGATCCATGGTTAAATTGCAAACCAAACTGAAGCTGTTTGACAGTGACACAAGGTACTAAACACACGTCAGCTGTCAAAACCAGTGTTGCCAAAACCAAACCAGCTAAAAAATCACCCTTTAGAAGTCTGTATTTTTTTAGAGCAAATAGTAGGCGTGTTTTTTTTTTAGCCTATATAGAATAAACATGTTTCAGCAACATGTTTTCCATATAAAATACAACAAAACTTTAGACTGGATAGTTATCGAGGCTAATGTTTTGTTGTATTATGCATTGAAAACTTTTTTTTTATTCTATATAGGCTAAAAAAAACACGCCTAGTAAATATCGCTCCAAAGACGATGATGAATGCAACAAATAATCAAAGAAGCGCTATAAGAAAAATCGGTCGTTAATTTAAAACAAATTATAATTCATCTATCTAGGCTTTTTAAATACTATATTTTCGTATTTTATAAATGTTGGTATTGGTTTATGTTATGAAAAAAATCGTATGAGGGGTTTCTATCTTGAACACGCTCTGAGCTACAGGGTGTTAAAAAAAGTTCCTTCAGGAAGAAGATACCAACTGAAACAAATCCACTCCAACACGTGGCGCTTGTTATGTTGGAATTTCCGCAGCCGTTGTAAAAAAGTGACATTTCGCTAGCAGTCCATATATCTGTGGCAATAAGCTGGAGTAGCTTATGTAATGAAATGTAATAGTAATGTAATGTAATGTAATGTAATTCATATTCAAAAAAAATTATTTTGGGAGGTAGCTTAAAGCTGTGTTCAGACGATTGCGAGATCTGACAATATTGTCAGGTCTATAAATGTGCTAACAATTAGCTGCGAATGAACTGACAACGACAAACTACCTCACAATGTTAAATTGCCAGTTCACACGGTTGCCAGGTTTTGTCCCAATTCCTGACAATTTATTGTCAGGCGGCTGCAGTGTTGTCACTCGGATTTTGAAAAATGTGGTAGATTGGACAAAAAAAAAGTGGTAGATTTAAAAAAATTGTGGTAGATTTGATAACATTGACATTAGTATAAGCGTATGTACAATACATTGCATCAAATGATGCGCGGATGAGGATTTCGGAAAGGGTTTCCATACAAATGAATGAAAAATTCATTGAAAGTGAGTATGTTTTGAATGTGCGAAACAGCATTTATATACATAATTTTCCAAAGGAACAGATTGAATTGATTGTTTACTATGGGCAGGACAGAATTTAAAAACGTGGTAGAATTTTTGCTTTCCGTGGTAGATTTGAAAAACGCTCAAAATTGTGGTAGAGTGACAACACTGGGCGGCTGGCCTGACAATACTCTGACAATATTTTCTCTGACAATATTGTCAGATGAAAAATTGTCAGTTTACACGGTTGGTAGATGACTGTTAACAAAAAATCTACAAATTCATTGCCAGATGTTGTCAAACTCATAGCATTTGATAGAAATTTTTTCTTTGTGCTGAAATACTTTTATACATATGTACATGGAAAACTATATGCCCCAGGTAAAAACTTTGTATAGTGGATTTGTAGGTAACATTATGGCGCACCAAAATGCAAAATAAAATTATGTAAATATAAGCACACTTCCCGGGATAAATGCGATTTTCCCAAAAATTGACTAAAAAAAATGTAAAAAAGTAGTGTTTGAAGACCAATAACTCGAAAATGAAATCCCATGGTAAAAGCCGCGGGTAACCGTGCTAAACATTCATTAATTGTCTATCGAACAAGCCCATTTTGGTTGCTCTGGGCTTAATGCACCAGAAATTATAATTGAATAATTGTTGGTACCAGCTCCTCTGAAGGAACTTTTTTAAGCACCCTGTAGCTCCGTGGATGTTGAAGATAGACCCCCCCCTCCCCTACGTTTTTTTTCTTAGCATAGACCAATGGATCGTTCTCCATAATAACTTTTTTCAGCACCCTGTAGCTCCATGGGTGTTGAAGATGGACCGCCCCTCCCATACGTTTTTTTTCATAACATGGACCAATGAACCTTTCCCCATAGTAATTTTTTTCAACACCCTATAGCTCCAAAATAGACAAAAGCTAACTACCTACAGTCATACATGATACATACTTATATAATATGTGAATTTATTTTCTGTATCTGCCTGAGTCACTGCAATACACACCACAATCCACAAATGAAAAGTACTCAAATACTCATTTGATTACTTTTCGCGTATCAGTATTCAGTACTCATATACTTTTTGCAGTATTTTGAGTACCTAGTAATCAAAACCAATGACACGAACCAACAGAGAAAAGAAACGGATAGTGTGTGTGAATTATGAGAATACAGCCGAGTTGAATATGATTACTGAATACCGGATACTGAAAAATGAGTATTCGTTACGTGTACTCATTTCAAGTAACGAATAATAAATATCGAATAATTACTTTTTGCACATCCTTAATAATATGCTTTCAACAACAAACGAAATGCAATTTGACAGATAAGCTGAGGTAGCCATGTTTTTCTCGTCTGCCATGTTATTGAAGATTTGTTCCAGGTTTTTGTAGATGAGCGAGCAACGCAAACCCCAGTTTAAGTATGTGGCCCAAGTATCGTACTACGCGATTTTGTATAACGCGTTATTTCTCGGGAACACATACAAATACACATATCCACATACAAAGAGAATATTTTTGTATGCGCAGCGAAGCGGGTACATCAGCTAGTATATCATAAATTGAAGTTTCTTTAAATTATGTTCTTAACCCTTATGTGTGTGACGAGGTAGGTACCCGGATACCTTTTCGATTTTCAAACACCAATTACATTACTTTAATGGTTAGCTATATGCACGTGAGCTTATGAGAGCTCCTAACTTTATATTTGGTACATATTTTAATTAATTCGAAGTTAGTAAGCCGAATGGGAAGATCATCACATCAACCGTGTGACAAGGTACCTATGTACCTTTTTATATGGGGAACGTATTTACTAAAATATTACAATACGTTTGGACTGCAAATTATTTACCAAGAATCAACACATAACGACTGTCAACAGAAACTGACGTATTAAATGTTTGTTTTTCAATGCATACTATGCTATTTTTAATTTCAAAATGTTCAAGTGATTTTGGTTTTTTGTGAGATCAAAGTCTGCAAGTAAAGGGATAGTATTGTCGTCAAAACACATTAACCGTTAAAAAAATAAAAAAAATAAAAAAACAAATGATGCAAAAATATAAATATACTATGTATGTGAATGATTTTTGATCTAATTATATAATATTGAACCCTCAGAAAATCGAACTAGTGCTATTCACCAACAAGAGAACAATACCAGCCTTCAGGCTGCCGACCATTGAGGGAACTACCCTCAAACTGTCCGAAAGTGCAAAATACTTAGGACTCATACTTGACAGGAAGCTTAACTGTGTAATAGGCCTACGGAGGTGTGTGGAGCGGATAGGACGTTGGAATTTGAATTTGACAGGAAATTGGAGTGTGGACAGGATGTTAGGATAAGATGTGGAAAGGAAAGAGAAAGGGAAAGACAGATGAGTGCGAGGGACGTGGCATGCTCGCGATGCTCGACTTCGCTCGCCGGAATTGGCGTGGTTCTTGCCCCCGCACTCAACCAAACCTACTACAAAAAAACATATATCATGCCAAAAAAAAAACTACTACTTACTTTTTTTTCTTCCACCAAAAGCGGACGGACGTCCACCACTCTAAAGGGCGCTGCTGATGGTGTTGCAGCGGTTGCCATGCGCTCCCAATCTTGAAGTCTAATGGCAGATTTGTGGACTTCCCCGATGAAGCCGATGCTGCCGAAGCCTCAGACCATTTCTACCGAATGTTCTTTAGCGCACCCTACCGCACCCCCTGAAATGTCGCTTTAGCAACCCATTAGGACCTAGCCAATAAACTTTCAAGGAGATGGAAAACAAACAACCATGATTTCATTTTATGCAGTAACGTTTAACAGATTTTATTAAATAAAAAGGAATGATTCTGACCTATCAGTTATATTTATACATAAAACGAAACTTCACACATGCTATAAAAAAAGAAATCAAGAAACATTAACAATTATTTCACTATCCTAGAGTGAATTTCTCCGCCCTCCGCTTGCACTACAATCAACCATCCGTATCTGGTTTTGAACAAAAAAATTTTTTTTCTCAGGCGTTCTACCTAGAGAGCTCTTTTTAGATACACTATCCTAAGTTTCTGGTGCGAAATATCGCTTCAAAATGGGGGATGGGGGAAATAACCCTATTACAAAAGAAATCGAACAATTGTATTTAAGTAGCATGGAGAAAAAAGTGTTTACTCTAATTTACATTTACGTACACAGGTATATATATGTATACCGAACACTAACTTAAACTTAACTAGATATATGCAGGTAAGAGTATGTGAGGTAAGTAAGTACGCAAAATAATCGAATTTGCCAAAATTTATCGCTATCTAAAACTATCAAAAATTATATACATATAAGTTATTCTCACGTCTCTTTTCGATAATTTCACTTGTAGGTATATGTAAGTAAATCATATTCATGATAGGTAATTTATATATGTATCTATATATAAAACTATTTTTTTTTTTTTTTGTAGGAACCACGTCTTTGGAAGCGATGGATGATCAAGGTCACCCCTACGACCTATGCCAACGGATTCTTGATGCTGATGATTTTATAATACGTACTATATTATGAATAGGTATATATGTATCTCTTTTTTTTTTTTTGATGACGGATGTAGGGAGATTTATGTTGCTCCTTGTTAACGATCCTTATCCATTTTATTTTTATTGTATGCATATATATATATATGTATATGTACAATGTACATCCATATGATGACTCGAGGTGGATCTCAAATTTAAAAAAATTGGGCGGCCACGACTGTAATTCTTTCGTCGGTGACCGCCAAATTGAATATTCACTTTATTTAATTGTAAAAAATGCGCCTAGAGATATACCACTAATTAATTTATTTTCTTCAATAATACCTTTTTCTGCACTTACCTCAATATAACACAATACCCAGGTTTCAATTCAATTAGGTATATCGTATATACACTATAATTTCACTGCCTTTTTTTATAGGTCTTTATAAATTTTACCGCACTATACTATAAACTTTCGATTATGGCACCATGTACCTACGTGCTTCTTGCTCGGTTGATTATCAAGCATTGAATTCTTTCCAGCAGTCCGTGGTGTGATCTGCTGCAATATTGCCTAACCGACGGTTACCTTTTTCTTGTATGTTGGAGATTGTATATAAAGGGAACCGTTCGCCGCTATTTGACTAATATTTCTTTCTTTTTCTTTTAAAATCTAAAAATATCCTTAGTCGGGACACATTAATTTCCTTGACAGGGACCAAATGGGAACAAAATATGCCATAACTACGACTCGAGACTCAACTATGACACTGACGTTTAAGCTCAAACCACATATCGAAATGACACGAATCAGGAAACAAGATGAGTTTATTTTTTTTTATTTTATTTTATATATTTATTTTCAACATTTGTTTCAGCTAATATGGGACCATAACAACTGGAAGCTAAACATAAAAAAAGAGTGAAAAAGGCATCAGTTGCCTTTTATACCTGCAGTAGGTTCTTCGGGAAAAACTGGGGATCCAGACCACGAATAACACTGTGGATGTACTCTGCGATAGTTAGACCAATACTAACATACGGAGGACTGGTCTGGTGGCATGCTGCCGTCAAAACTAACAACCTAAAGATTATGACCAAAATACAGAGAATAGCATGCACTGGTACAACCAGCGCGATGAGAACAACGCCAACAGCAACATATGGGCACACCAAGATACTTAGCAACTATCTCAATGGTAACGTCAACTCAGACTACACTGTCCCATACTTAGATTTCGATAAACCCTTCTCGTGGGCCTTCCCAAGTAGAGAACAATGGGAGAACAACGAAGTATCAAATGAGTCTAAATCCATCTACACTGATGGGTCAAAAATGGAAATAGGTATAGGAGCGTGTTGCTTCTCGGAAGATCTAAGAATCAACAGCTCCACACGACTCCCAGACCACAGCAGCGTTTTCCAAGCTGAGGTTCTAGCAGTGACAAAGGCTGCCCAATTGGTGTCAATGATGACAATATCCCGAGAGGATATCACAATTTACATTGACAACGTAAAACGCTGCTGAGTCCCTGGCCACAGCGGGATACCAGGCAACGAAGCCGCGGATGAATTGGCCAAAAAGGACTCAGCCCTGGATATAGAGCAGGCAGACTACACGGTTAAGCCTTCACTCTGCAACCTCAAGGCCAAAATCGAACAAAAAACACTATCTGAAGCTAATAGCAGGTGGAAATCACTAACTACCTGTGAAATATCAAGAAGGATGTGGCCAGAGTACGATAAAAGCAAAACCAAAAAACTTCTAGAGAAAGATAGGAAATCCCTGTCAATACTGAAAGGAGTGTTAACTGGCCACAATATGCTAAGATATCACGCGAAAAAATTACGACTCAACGATGATGACTTATGCAGAGGATGCGGTGACGAAGAGGTTCATGAGGACACAACCCATTTCCTCTGTCACTGCCCTAACCTCTGCCAACTAAGAAATAGAACCCTAGGAAAATTTTTCTTCGAACACATCGACGAGCTATCTGACCGTTCACCGTCAGGTCTGCTCAAGTTTGCCAGGAGATCCGGATGGTTGGAATCAAGCCACTGATATCACGGGTGGGAAAACACTATGGGTATCACAATGGGTTCACATGAACCTAAGTGTGATGAGGATCTAACTATCCTCATCAGCCCGCTTACCTAACCTAACCTAACCTAATATTGAACTGAATTCATATGAAGGTACCCGGGTACCTTGTCACACGGACTAAGGTGTTTTTTTCTTCACGCACACAAGGGTTAATAATGGGTTTGTTGAGTTAAGGCGCCTAGTGACAAACAACAGAAACAGGAACAGAAGTAGAATCCCATACATTTGCAACTGAAACAGAATTAGCAACAGAATATTTTTTTTTGTAGTAACAGAATTTAGCGACAGAAAAATGCCGTCTGGCGACACAACAGAAACAATTCAAGATGAGTTCTGTTGCCAGCAACAGAAATATCAATATTATCGTAGTAGCCATGATTTTTGTTTCTGAATTTGATTTTGTTTCGCATTTGGCTATAATATGCTTTCAACAACAAACGAAATGCATTTTGACAGATAAGCTGAGGTAGCCATGTTTTTCTCGTCTGCCATGTTATTGAAGATTTGTTCCAGGTTTTTGTAGATGAGCGAGCAACGCAAACAGAAACAGAATTTACGACAGAACGAAAGCGCTTTCTGTTCTGTTCCTGTTTTTGTTGTTTGTCACTAGGCGCCTTTACAGGTTTCTAATAAAGGGTTTCCAATAAGAGGTGTTATTTTGGTATTCAAAGAAAAATGCCATTTTTTGAGATAAATGATCGGATGTTTATTTCATAATAAAGAAGAAGGTAAGCCGTTAATAATGAAAAACAACATCAGCCAAATGGTCACCACGAGCACGCATACAGGACCATATCCGTTTCATGAAATTTTCCATAACCTAATCGCAAAGTGGCTGCCCTATGTCCTCGATAGCCTCACGAATTTTATCTTTGAGGTTTTGAATCGACGCTGGGCTGTTGGCGTAGACCTTATCTTTCACGTGGCCCCAAAGGAAGAAGTCGCAAGGTGTTAAATCACAAGATCTCGGTGGCCAATTGTGATCACCTCTTCGAGAGATAACACGGTCCGGAAACTTTTCTCGTAAAAGATCAATGGTTTCGTTGCTTGTGTGGCATGTAGCGCCGTCTTGTTGAAAGTAAACGTTGTCCAGATCGATACCATCCAACTCCGACCACAAAAAATCATTAATCATCTCTCGATAGCGCAATCCATTCACCGTAACTGTTGATCCAACCTCATTTTCGAAAAAGTAAGGTCACCGCCGGACCATAAACCGCACCAAACAGTCACACGTTGAGAATGGAGAGGCTTCTCAACAATAACTCTTGGGTTTTCCGAGCCACAGATGCGACAATTTTGCTTGTTGACGTAGCCACCGAGGTGGAAATGGGCCTCATCAGTCAAGATGATTTTTCGCTGGAATTCCGGATCATTTTCATGCATTTCAAGGACCCAATCAGCAAAGACACGACGTTGTTGATGATCGGCCGGCTTGAGTTCTTGTGTTAACTGAACTTTATAAGCCTTAAGACCCAAGTCTTTATGCAAAATACGGTGTAATGACGTTTGTGGAATGCCCAATACCAAAGAACGACGAGGAATGGACAAACCTGGGTTTTCTTCAACACTTTGGGCTACAGCAGCAATATTCTCAGTTGTTTTTGAGCAACGTGCACGGGTTTTATTATTCACATCACTAACTTGTCCGAGCAGCTCGAGTTTTTCCACCAATTTCTGTATTGCGGTCCGACAAGGTGCTTCACGACGACCAAAAAATGCTTTAGTTTTGCGAACTGTGACTGCAGGATTTTCACCACTTTTGTAGTGAATTTTAATAGTTTCAATGCGTTGTTGAAGCGTGTATCGTTGGCGTAGTTTCTACTTGTCAAATGTCAAAGAATAAAAGCTTCAAAAGTGACAGCTACCGAAATAGCGGGCCATTCACAATAACACCTCTCATTGGAATACCCTATATATGGCGAGTGTCTATGATAGTGTTACATGATGAGTAGATCGGAGGGGTTTTCCTTTTTTAGTAGGTGTTGGTTGGTCGCTGAAGTGTGTCCAAGCCGCAATCGTACGAAGTTCGTAAAAATAAAAACTTGTTGAATTTTTAAATACATCGGTTTTAATTTGATTCTTATGGCAACACTGTAAACCAAAAGTAAACAAACAAAATCTCCATTTGAGTTTTTGATTTTTAACGAGACAGAAGTTGCAATTTAAAGATAATAGAAGACCACTTTCATTTATTTTTTTGGACCAATGAATGATTGAGCAGTATTGACTGGTAAGTTTACTTTATGTTTTGACTTTGTTTTGCCAAATTCCATCGACGGGTTTCCCAGTATGCATCAGCGGTACCTAATGTTTTACGCATTTGTTATCACTCGTCTAACATACAAGACGTTATTGTTTTACAATAAAGTTGTTCTAATCGTGTATTATATTGAAATTAGAGGTATTTACTTGAATGTTTACTTCACTATTCTACCAATTTTCTATATTGCAATACAATTTGATGGAAAGAAATATAAAAGCATGTGGGACTGTTCGAACCAACAGAAAAAATGTTCCTAAAAAAATACCTGCTGACAAGGATATGACAAGAGGAGACATCTTTTACACCAGCTACAACGGAATATATTTCATAAAATGAATGGATAACAAGGCTTTCTTATCTCCAATTCCAACATCAACTGCCACTAGGAGACAATCAGGAAAGAATCACTGTCACATGTCCCGATGTTATCAAACATTATAATAAGTACATGGGGGGTGTGGATCTTATGAACCAAAGGAATGTGTATTATGAGGTAGACAGGGAATCAAAAATCAAATACTACCTTCCATTGTTCTTTGATATCCTTGATATAGCTATCAACAATGCATACCTTGTGTACACTAAACTGCATGAAGGGAAGCGAGTGAAAGGACCTCTCCTAACAAATTTAGACCTTCATCAGCAAATCGCAAGATCCCTGATAGTTGGATATTCCTCGAGAAAAAGATCCATCCCATCTACTGTCTGTACAACAAAGAGACTGTTCAAATCTTCAAGTGCTCAGTATGCAAGTTACCATACCATGATCAAAGAAGATCAGAGGAATCGATGCGTACAATGCGCAAAGTTCAAAGTAGAAAACAGAACTAACAATGCTTGTCGTTATTGTGATGTACACTTGTGCTACACAAATGATCGTAACTGTTTCGCTGATTTTCACAATCGTCAGTGAGAGGTTAGGTCCAGTAACTATGTACTTATGTAGAAACTGTAACTTAGGACGAGTAAGTTTAGTACAGTTTTCGTTCCCCCTATACATACTCGTAACATATAGGGTCTCAAAAGTATATTTTTAAATTTTCCCCCCTGTTCTGCAATTCGAGTGAAAATGGATTGAAACCGAAATTGAAATTCACTCGGAATGGAATTCAGTGTTCTGCATTCCGAGTGATTTCGAATTTTTGGAATCCACTTCGAATTCATTTGTTTGAAACGTCAAACACAGCTGTCAAATCATTTCAAAATCATTGGAGATTTTCGGTTCCTGGTTTTTGTTTTGTGCAAGTGAATTAAACATTTAAGAAAACATGTGTTATTAAAAAAAATTTTTCAATTTTGTTTTAAATAATTGGTAAAAACCGAATGGAGAGAGTTCGCAGGAAGACTGCGAGATAAATCTAACATTTGGAACTTCCCGAAGCATTGTTAGCAGAAGTTAGACAACTGAAGAAAAATAGTTTTTGCATTTTTAAACACAGTTTTAGGTTGAGTAAGGAAATATTTGTTGATATCCTGCGAGAAGTGAAGTCAGAGATGGTACCAACTTCGATTCCTCTCAAATTCGGAGAAACACTCCGTTTTTTTTTTTTGGCTGAAGGATCTTATCAAAGGTCAGTGAGAAAGGATTTTCATCTTCGCCTTGGTAGATCCACAGTCGGCAAAGTTCTCGGCGAGATGTAAAGCATTGTGCAACACAAGTTGTGGTCGAAGTGGACTGAACAGAAAAGTACGCAGATGAAATAAAAAAAAATGTTCCGGGGATTAAAGATTGCTTGGATGGTACAAGCAATCACCTTCGCTCATTAAAAAAATATAATGTTTTATTTTGTTAATAAAAATTGTTAACTTCAATTTCTAATCATTTTCATCCAGTCGTAGAAAGACCCACACTCTTCAATCGTTGTTCTAACTCCGTCCACAAATCCTTGGCATACGCTTTGTCCCGTTTAACAAAATCTTGATTTTCTTCCATGCAATTCAAGTGAATACTCTCTTGCCTCTAATTTATGTGTTGCACTATATTAAACAAACGAATTATTTTAATACACTAATGGAAAGTCTTATTATTCTACTCACATTTTTCAAAATGATTCTGATTATCTAATTAATCAACTAATTCACTTTACAACGGCATGTGAATTCAATTCACGTCAAGAATCTCAAGTGAATTCAATTCACTAAAATCACAGGATTTTCGGAATGCAGAACACGAATTTTCAGCTGTCATTTTGAGTGGAATGCAGAACACCAAAATATTCACTTTCGAACATACAATCCACATTTCATAATTTCGTTCGGAATGCAGAACACCCAGTTCCACTTTTGGTGGTTGAATTCACTAAAAGTGGAATGTAGAACAGGGGGGTTTATACCTGAATTGCAATAAATAAAACGTTTAATTGATTATTTTTGAAGCATTTTGTCTATATTTTTTATCTAAAACTAATTTTAATTTACTTAGATATCAGCATGCTAAATGTAGGTAAAAAATTACCATTTGTGCATACAGGGACACATATGTCCCCAAGCGGAAAACCCATTTCACTTGAAAAATTATCGGTTTTTCTTGGCAAAATGTTTTATTAGACTGCAAATGAGTAAAAAAAATATGGGTTAATCAAAAATCCCTCCGCTAATTTTCTTCTGTGCGTCAAAGGGTTAATGAACTACATATTCAGGCCTATCGTGGACAAAGTTTCCCGGGAAATATTTCCCATTCAGCAATCTGATTTACATTGCTGACAAGGGAAATATTTCCATCGGAATTTATTCGCGACAACCCTGATTAATGAACTTTTACATTTTTGTGGATTGCTGGCCTAGTGTAATTTCCTCCATTTAGGTATAGATATGTATGTATGCAGCTCCGTCTTGATACCAGATAAACCAAAAATGTCTTTGCTGTCTCGATGTAGAATTTGTCTAGATTACGATGATGTGTTCTAATTAAACAGTTACAGTGACACAAAATGTGTTCTGCTGATCCTTCGTCCTCGTTGCACATCGTGCATGTGTTGTCTTGTGCATTTCATTAATAGTCACACATATTGGTGACTCGGGAAAAAAATTATTTTTTTACTTTTTAGTTCATTAATACCCACCCCTATTATGGTTAGCGAATCGAACGTTCGATATAAGACCGAACTCTTTTGCGAATCACCTGTATCGTGGTATTATGTTCGCAACTGTCATTTAATTTGTTTTTTGTTGTTACAGCAGTTGTTTCACAGGCGAATGACACATTCGCTAACCATAATACAACCATACGGGTGATTCGCAAGAAATCGCTTCATATCGAACGTTCGATTCGCTAACCATAATAGGGCTTTAAGGTGTTAGGCCACCCTAGAGGTCGAAAAAATAGGCTTTTTTATGATTTTTTTTCAGAAATACCACAAAAGAAATCGAGATTTTAATAAAAAGTATTTATTAAACATATAATTGACTGTATACAAAAAAAATTTTGAAGCGTAGGATTTTTTCGATTTATTAATTTTTGGCCAAATTGCGCACTTCCAAAGTGAAAAGTGATAAATTTGCCTAAAAAATCATTAGATAATTGTTAATAACAAATGAAATATTCAATATAAAAAAAAATCCTACGTCCTTCCATAGACGATGTATTTTTCAAGATATATTCAAAATTTCAAGTAAATCGGTTGAAAATTGTCAGAGTTATGTTTCCGGCCAACTTAAAAAATGCAGTTTTGAGATACACGCGTTTGAAGTTTTGATTAGTAGTAAATCATGAGGAAATTTTGCAATACCTTTAATTTGCGATGGCTGCACTGAGTACTTAGAGATTCTTCCCGACAATAATCTTTTGGGATATCATTTTTGAGGTTTTAGGGTACAATTAAAAAAAAAATCTATTTTTCGAAAATTCTAGGGTGGTTTTTATCTTTATATTTTTTTTCTACTTTTTAGTACATGAATTTTTTTTACAAATTTACGTCGATGCGTATATTAGCTTGGATGGGTTTGATGTGAGAAAGTTTACTCAGAATGTTTGAGATTCTACTCGCCCTTTCATTTGATACCCATGCCATGGGGGTTGTAAAGAAAAATGTTATTCGCCATCTTAAGGCGTCCACCATATTAAATTTAGAATGACGTCACTTAGCTAGTCTAATTCTGCTTGTCAATCCCTTTAACTTGATACCCATATTACAGAGGTCGTGAAGAGAACGGTGATTCTACTCGTCTAACCCTTCTATTTGATACTCATGTCATGCGGGTTGTAAAGAAAAAAGGAATCTGCCATCTTATGGCATCCACCATATTGAATTTAGAATCACGTCAGCTAATCGTATTCTACTTGTCAAATCCTTTTATTTGATATCCATATTTAGGAGGTCGTGAAGATAACGGTAATCCACCATCTCTGGGTGTTCGCCATATTAGATTTACAAGATCATCAAATATACTATATTGAGTTGTCACCGGACATGCAAAATTTCAGCATAATCGGATATCTGGAAGTGGGTGTAAAATCGAATCCCAGATTTGGCTCTCACAGAAATTGAATTGGATTTACAACGTCATCGCACCCATATACTATATTGTATTGTAGTATCAAGCCCTCACAGATATTTCATAGAAATTGTAGTTAAAAAAACGTCCGCCATATTGGATTTACAACGTCATCAAATAACCCATATTGTATTGTCTCCGGACTCATACACGTGTGCGAAATTTCAGCATGCTGGGAGTGGGTGTAAAATCGATTCCCAGATTTAGCCCTCACAGAAAGTGAAGTTAATATAAAGCTTGTAAAATACGAAGATGTTAGTGACATGCAACTGGATAACTTAAGGACGAGACTTTTCTCGTCAGAAAAAGGAAAAACTAACATTTTTTTGGCATAACCTGAAAATTTGAAAAATACCACAAAACGTAACTTATTCAGCTTATTGTAACACAGTTTTGATTTTATTATCTGCATTTACATTCCAGTTCATATTTCATAGCATGAATAATCACTCTTATAAAATAAACATTAAAATTATTCAATAAACTAAATGGTAACAGCACTATTCTATGTATTTATAAAAAAAAAGTCCAAAGATTTTTTTGAAAAACCAACAGCATTGAGAAATATAACAATGTTAAGCATCCACACGATCGCATAAGTTAAGTGGCTCTTGTTCCACATAGCGTACATATAAATTTCACCAAATATCAATATAAAATTGTAATATTCCAGATCCAATTAAGTCAAGAGATCCAGTATATATCTATGGCGTTGATCTTATTCCATTTAACTAATGCGTCATGTCAACTTAGCATATCTACTACATATAAGGAAAACAGAAGAAAGTATGCTTCCACAATTCAACTGTGGTCAATTTTAAATGAAAAAAAAAACCAATTCGATTAGAGCATAAATAATGGAAACATGCCCTCTGTGATGTGAGCAAACAGAAACGAATTAATTTTTATCCTCTTTTTTGTGTTCTTCAGATGGTTTGTCTTCTGCAGTGCTGCTACTTGAAGCACTTTCTCGTTCAGCTGACATCTATATTTGCAAAATATAATTTATATTTAATGAATGGAAATATAAACAACTAACAGCTTGACGTACCTTTTTGTATGCCATTTCGAATAGCTTCAGGGATGACTGCTGCAATTGAGTTGTTGCCTTCCTAACTTCCTCTGGATCTGCAGAGTCCTTGTTAGCCAATAATGTTCTTAAATCGGCAATTTCTTTTTTCAGTTTTTCACACTGAAAATGATATGCATATAAATGAATCTATATACAGTCAATGATATGTTAAAAGTTATACCTCTTCAGCAGGGAGTTGGCTTTTGAATTCTTCCATTTTCGTCTCAGTATCGTGAACAATGCTCTCGCCTTGATTTACCAGCTCAATCATCTCTCTCTTTTGTTTATCAGTAGCTGCATACTCTTCAGCTTTCTTGATCATGTTTTCAATTTCATCTTTACTAAGTCCACCGCTAGATTGAATAACAATCTGTTGCTCTTTGCCGGTACCCTTATCTCTTGCTGACACATGAACAATACCATTGGCATCAATATCAAAAACAACCTCAATTTGTGGTACTCCACGTGGCGCGGGGGGAATGCCGACTAATGTGAATGCTCCGAGTAACTTATTGTCCGATGCCATTTCACGTTCACCTTGATGTACTTTAATCTCTACCTGGGTTTGTCCATCAGCCGCCGTTGAAAACACTTGTGATTTTTTAGTTGGGATGGTCGTATTTCTGGTGATTAACCTGGTGAAGACACCGCCTAGTGTTTCAATACCCAAAGACAGTGGAGTTACATCCAGTAAAAGGACATCAGTAACATCTCCGGCTAAAACACCACCCTGTACTGCAGCCCCAACAGCCACAGCTTCATCAGGATTAACAGCACGTGATGGCTGCCGTCCAAAAATATCTTGAACTGTTGTTTGAACTTTTGGCATTCTAGTCATACCGCCTACGAGCAAAACTTCTCCAATCTCGGATTTTGAGACTTCGGCATCGGACAGAGCTTTTTGGCATGGTTGAATTGTCCTCTTAATGAGATCTCCAACAAGTGATTCCAGTTTAGAGCGCGTCATTTTTAAATTCATATGTTGAGGGCCAGCTGAGTCCATGGTAAGATAAGGTAAATTAATGTCAGTTTGTTGAGAGGATGATAATTCAATTTTAGCTTTTTCTGCGGCTTCCTTAAGACGCTGCATTGCAATAGAGTCTTTTGTGATATCAATGCCGCTGTCTTTCTTAAATTCAGATACCAAAAAATTTACAATCACATTGTCGAAATCTTCGCCACCTAGAAGCGTGTCGCCATTAGTTGACTTAACTTCAAAGACTCCTTTTTGGATTTCCAAAATGGAAATATCAAAGGTTCCACCACCAAGATCATAGACTGCTATACTGCAAAGATAGAAAAAATGTTGGTTGTTATATACATAACATATGTATGTATGTATAACACCGATACGTTGTGACTTATAAAATGTGTCTTAGCATCGATCAAAATGAAGTGTGTTCGTATTTCAACCAACTGCAAATTACACAACGGTTGTGGTGCCTACCATTTGTTTGAAACATCATAAATGCAGCGGTTGCCAAAGCATAAAGGAATAGTAATGGGCAAAAAATAACTAGCTCTGAATAATTCACTGTTAATTAAAAATCACAGTCGCAGTGTGTGAACGACTTGAAAATAAACTGTGAATGGCTAAAATGTGAATGAGGAGTTCTTTTTTACCCTACTAGGAAGGGTTATGATTTTAACAGGCTGAGTTTTTTTTTTGTATGTAAGGATGTCACCTCGTATAACCTAAACTATGGAACCGATTTCATCAAATGAGATGTCGTTGGATTCATCTTGATCCGGAGTGTCCCAGGCTATGTGACTTACTTACTTAGTTGGCTCTACAGCTCAAGGTGAACCGGGGCCTCCTTCTCGCAACCATTTGTGTGCGCGTGTTATATTTTTGCACGAATAAAAGGGACCTACAGTTTTTCGCCGACTCCGAACGGCGAGTTGAGAAGCTCAATCGTGACAAATGATACTCTTTGATGCTTGTCAGACATTCGAAAGAGGTCACAGTGAAAAAACTCTTGTAGGTGTTAGACCCGGCTAGGAGTTGAACCCGGACAGCGTTGCGTGGTAGTCCAATGCACTAACCACCACAGCCACGGCGACCACGGCTATGTGACGTCACATGAAAATTCACTATGGCGGGCGCACCAAGCAAGATGGCGGATTATCTCTTTTTTTCTTTTTCTTTACAACGGCCTTGATAGTGGCAATACGATATGACGTCATTCTAAATTCAATGAATGAAAATGATAACTACGAGTAGGTACATCCATACATACATACTACGAGTACATACAGTTGAGCGTACACCCATCATCCAAACACATTTTTCAATATCAGGAAATATTTGTTTAAAAAATTTATTTACAGAGTTCATATTGCACATCTTTTTATAGTAATATTAAGAAACAAAACCAAACCAAAGTACATTATTTAGTTATTTATACAATAAAAAAGGTGAAAAGCACTGAATTTCATCACACAAAATTGAGCGTACATTGTATTAAAAAGTTAGTAAAGACAGATAAAAAAGACTATTAATCTAAAATATTAAAATATTAATAGGTATTTAGTATGACCGCATTTATGACTGTTTGCAAGTGCCGTGGCAAAGACTCCACTAGCTTGTTTGTGACAGAGGGGGGAGTATGTTCCCATGTTTGCTTGACCTTGTTTTTTAACTTATTCTTGTTTGAACACTTTCCATTTTCAGCCGAGTATTGACTTTCTGTCGCAAATGATCGATAGGATTTACGTCCGGTGCTTGTGGTGGAGTTTTGAGCTGTTTTTAAGTATTTTACAACAACCATTTGCCTACTAGTGCGAGGTATTTTCTGGATCGTTATCTTGTCGAACACAAAAATGCATAGGTCAGCGCAGAATCACTGTGGAATGGTGTAGACCTCTTTTGGGAATATTTAAAGACTATATTTCGTCCATTGTCGTCCCCATAAGTTCCAAAACTCCCTGTTCCACTAGCTGGCGTATAACTCCGTGACATAATGCATCCTCTTCCATGTTTCACTGTTGGGCAAATATTGTCCTTTTTTAGCTCTATATTAGGTTCTGTCCAGACAATTTCTTTACCATCTGAATCAAATGCGTTTATTTTCCATCTAGCGGTAAGCATAACCTTTTCCCAAAAATATAGTGGCTCGCTAATACTTGTTTTGGCGAACTCCAAACGCACTTCTCTATTTACAGCAGAAATGCATGGCTTTTGAAGTGCTACTCTTCCATATAAATGGTTTTGGAGTAAGACTAATCGAACGGTTTTTAATGACACGGGCTTCTCGATAATCATAGAAACTTCCAAAGTTAACTTTGGAATGCTAGCCTTTGGATTGGACTTAATTTTGCGGACAATAAATCGTTCATCATGTGGCGATAAGATCTTTTTCCTTCTCATTTCAGCTGTATTCTGTAGCGTACTTTCGTATATGTATATACATATGTATTTATTATTTTCTGAACAATAGAATGTGTTAGCTCAACGATTTCAAATGTTCCGCAAAGAATTTCCTTCACAATACAATCTAACGACAAGTTTTTTGGTAGAAATGTCTGCCTGTTTCCTTTTATTTTCGATGCTCTTAAAATAAATTGGCTAACACAGCTTATAAATTCCGCATACAAAATCGCAATACTAATGATCAAAAAGATCCCTACCTTTTCTATATTTTAAAATAACGATAAATATCGATGTCATTTCCATACGCATTTTCGTGCATGTTCGCTCAATTTTGTGTGCTGAAATTGTGTGCTTTTCACCTTTTTATGTGTATAAATAATTCAATAATGTTCTTTTGTTTGGTTTTGTTTCTTATTATTACTATAAAAAGATGTGTAATATGAATTCTGTAAATAAATTATGTATTCAGAAAAATATTTCTTGATATTGAAAAAAGGAAAAATGTGTTTTGATTACGGGTGTACGCTCAATTTTGAGAGCAACTGTATGTATGCACATTTTTACATCTTGCAATCATACTCAAAATAACGAATAGTTCTAAATTCCGGTAGGATTTCCTTGCATTATTTTTCCCAATCGTCGTAAGAAAATGTTCCCGCAAATTCGATGGACTCTGTGATGGAAATTCCAAAATAGAAGCTTGAAACCAAAGGGTTCCTAATAGGGTTAAATGAAAACGCCTATGTGGCACGAGTACCGTTTTTCACCAAAGCAAGGACACATGATATTCTTCACAACCTTTTTTGATATTTAACCTTATAAAACAACTTACATTTTATCTTCAGTTTTATCCATACCATAAGCCAAAGCAGCCGCAGTCGGTTCATTAATAACTCGAAGAACATTCAAACCTGAAATTTGACCAGCATCTTTAGTGGCTTGACGTTGCGAATCATTGAAATAAGCTGGTACTGTAACAACTGCATTCTTTACAGTTGTATTAAGATAAGCTTCAGCTGTCTCTTTCATTTTAATAAGAACAAAAGCTCCAATTTGCGATGGAGAATAAACTTTTCCGTCGGAGCTTTGAACCCAAGCATCACCATTTGAAGCTTTCACAACCTTGTATGATAAATTTTTCAAATCCTTTTTGATATCAGGATCGTCAAAGCGGCGACCAATTAAGCGCTTCGTTGCGTAGAATGTGTTTGCAGAATTCGTAACAGCTTGGCGTTTTGCAGGCATACCTACCAAACGTTCTCCATCCTTTGTGAAAGCAACATGAGAAGGTGTAGTCCGTGCTCCCTCCAAGTTTTCAATAACTTTTGCTTGCTTTCCTTCCATTACGGCAACGCAGGAGTTGGTTGTGCCCAAATCAATACCAATAACAGCCCCTTTAACTTCTTCTGATCTGTAACAAAACAAAAAAATAAGAATTATTATTTTAACCTACAGCTGTAGTTTCTAAATATATAATCGTTTTAAACCGTAAAAAGGTGTCCAGCCTTTTAAAAATAAAATGATGCGACTGTATCCAACAGTCCCGAACTATGTGTAAACATCACGCGGATGGGATGTGTAGCTCCAACAAGCAAGGTGCCACTAGGACACTAGAGGCCAGTAGGTAGCCATTTTATTCGTAAATAGGTTGTAGGTTTTCTACATGCGAGATTGTTAATAATATTTAAAAACTAAAAATCCAAATCACTGCTCTAGAAAATCCTCTTTCTTTTGACACCTCATTTGTTAAGATTGGTTGACCAAATGGTGATAATGATTGCAAAACATTGAAATGCAAAGCATTATGATCATCCCAGTCGCGGTTTTGCAAGGCCTTAAGGCCCCGACCCATAGACTGCGTCGACGTCGTCGTTTTGAACGCTGACGTTGGCGTTAACGTTTACCGCAGAGAGCCGTCCCATAGAATGCGTCTCATACCAGCGCTGATAGATGACAGCCGATGACGTTTTGCTATTGCTGAAAGCAGAGCTGTCGTTTCGGTAATTTTTTGGGTGCTAAATTTTTGATAACATGGTGGTGCTTTTCGAATGAAGGTACATAGTACCAATATTCACATATATGAGAAAAATATGAAATTGGGAAATTGTTTGGAATCAGAAAAAATTATCTGAAGCTCACTAGTTTAGTTTTTTCTTTTTTGAATTTTTCAGTGTGTACTACACTACACTACAGTGGTCGGCATAAGTATTTTGGCGAAATAAAAATCGTGCATTTTTGAGTTTTACTTTAAAATGACTTTATAAAGAATTCTTGTTTATTTTTTAACTAATACAAACTTAAAAATAAGCAAACAAATATTTTTTTTAAGAAACTAAAAAAGATTTAAATTAATTAGTAATTTCATGTGTTGTCATAAGTATTTTGACAAGTATGTAATACTAACGGCCATATTATTCACTCACTTTAACCCGGGTTAAAACTAACACCCGGGTTAAAGTAAATTTAAACCGAAAATTAAACCCAACTCCATAACATTTACTCGTTCAACCCACATATTAACCCGACAAATTTTAAAATTAAATTTTAAATCCGAATAAATTTAAACTGCCTGGGTTAAAACTCAATTTCATAATATTGACTCTTTTCCGTTGTCAGTTCACACATTCACGCATTTAATTTCACACATTCACATAATGAAGTTCACGCATTCACAAATTGAGAGTATGCATTTTCATTGGTGGAAACATAGAGAAAATGTAGAGAAACTGTCATCGCCGTTGACAATCGTTTGACAACGATTTTGTTCTGTTGTCAGGACACACATTCAAGGATTTAAGTTCACACATTCACATATTGAAGTTCACGCATTCACAAATTGAGATTAGGCATTTTCATTGATTGAAGCATAGAGAGAATTCTCAGTTTTTAATTTAATTTCAACTGACATTTGTCATTTTATTAATTTTTAACTCATCGGGTTTAATAAACGTTTTTGAGTGAATATTATGAACATACGTTTAAATTTTCGGATTTAAAAAATGCGGGTTAAAGACCAGGTTTAAAATTCATTTAAATTTGATTTAAACCCGGAGTGAATAATATGGCCGTAAGAAAACAAAGTTTAAACTTAACAAAAGTAAAGAAATGATGAAGAATCTAGTAAAATGTATAACCTCCTTTGGCTTCAATAACTTTTTGAAGGCGTCTCGGTACTGAATCCACTAAATTTTGAAGAATCTCTGTAGATATCTCTTTCCAAAGGAGAGTGACCTCAGAAATTGTCTCATCTCTGGTTTTATTTAACGAAACTGTTCTTTTGCGTTTCAAAAGAGACCAGACGTTTTCTGTAATATTTAAATCTGGACTTTGAGGTGGCCATTCCAAAGTGGTAACACCAACATCCTTCAAAAAGTTAGTTATCATCCGGGCTTTGTGACATGGGGCATTATCCTGTTGCAGGATAAATGATTTCCCAATAAGCATATCTCCGGAAGGAAAGGCATTATCATTTAGGGTACTAAGATATTGACCTTGGTTCATCGAGCCGGTGATAGGAACTAAGCCACCCAGGCCATTATACGCTACACATCCCCAGAACATGACAGAGCCTCCATCATGACTCACTTTTTGACAAACGGGCCGTTTTTTTTGCCTCACTACCGTCAAATTCCAGTGATCTGCAGCAGATTGAGGCTTCACAAAAATATTTTTTTTAAATTCCCGTAGAAGGACTCGGTCTTTAGTGGGCGTTGTTTTGCGCTTAGCACCTGATCTCGTTAAGTTTCTTATGTCATTATGCTTTTTAAACTTATTAATTTGATAGTGCACAGTTTGACGCGACACATTGAACTCATTTGCAATGTCTTTTACAATTCAGCCGGTAAAACGGCTGGTTTTTAATAACTTTTAATGAATTTTTATTTTTTATTAACGTTTAATAATACAAAAGTTGCTTGGTTTTTACGTGCTCAAAAGTGTAAAAACATTTACACAAAGATTCCGTCAAAATACTTATACTACGCAAAAATTCGTTGTCTGAATGCATTCTTATCAGCAGAAAGAGAATGCAAAAGGTAAACAATATAAAATTTGGCATGCATAAGCTAAAAATAGATACTTCGTTTTGCGCATCATTTTCGCATCGTTATTTAACGATACTAAGCAAAGCTAGGTTCAATACTCACCAAAATGTTTCGTCAAAATACTTATGCCGATCAGTGTATATTCCTATCTATCGCCGGTGGGATTTTCAATCCAAGCACAATTTAATCATGGCCTTTGGAGTTTTCTTACCAATGTCTTACCAATTGAGTAATATTATTTGGTATAAGAACCTGACAAAATTTGCAATCACTTTTTTTTTATCTCGAGCAGTTTGTATCGATCTAGTACAATTTTCATTTTCCAACCGACCAAAAAAGCTTTTTTTTGCTCGAAATCAATTTTTGTGAATCTCGGATTCAACTCGAGATTTTCAACTACTTGCACTAACACCAAAACATTTTATACGAAATTTAAACGCAGCACATCAAAATATTATCAATTAACACAAATAACACAAATATTATTAGAAAAATCTAGAAAATGCAAAGAAAGTGTATTTAAAGTCGTATTTATTATTTTTCTTTTTTATTTATTTCCTTTTACGAACAAGATGTCCAATGACACACTAATACAATTGTAGAAAACAGATCAATCTCATTTGTTTTCTATTCAGCACGAAAAATCTGAGATCCGAGAGCAAAATCTGAAAAGCCGAAACGAAAACGACATAAGACAAGTGAAGTACGGACTGCAGATGCCTAGTACAAAAATACAATTGTAGTACCACCGACAGCACAGGCTGAAAGTGTTTTCTTTTCGAGCTGATGTCAGCTGATTGTCAACAGCGATGACAGTTTCTCTACATTTCTCTATGCTTGCACCAATTAAAATGCATATTCTCAATATGTGAATGCGTGAACTAAAATATATGAATGTGTGAACTTCAATGCATGAATGTGTGAGCACGCAACGCACAGCGCACAGTAAAGAGTAGAAAGTAAACCTACTTTCTGCGTCGGCGTTTTCATATGCGTTGGTTATGGGCCACCTTCCATAAGAATGCGTGTATTCTATCGAGCTGACGGCACAGCAACAACCGAAGGTTGCTTCACAGGGCTCACTGCCTAAAGCACCGGAGGCTGACTTGATGGCTATCTTGCTCTCTATTCAAGGGCAGATGGGTCAGCTACAACGTCAAGAGCAGGCGAAGAGGGTGGACCAAATCTGCGCGCTTCTGCCGGGCCTAGCGTATCTCCAGTCATAATGTGTGCGATGGCGGAGAATACCTTTAGAATCCTTGCGGTGAATGTAAACTCACTGATTAGGATTGAACGAAGAGCCTTACTTTTTAAGTTGTTAGAAGATAAAAGCCCTGATGTGCTTTTGGTTAGCGAAACTCAGCTAAACCAGAAACATAAGCTAAGGCACAATAATTATAATATAGTAAGAAGAGACCGACCCAACTCTATACAAGGAGGAGGTGTTGCGATCTTCATTAGTAAAAAGCTTAAATATAAGGTAGTGTACAGTGGTGAAGTGCGGAGATTCCAGGAGCTAGAAGCATGTATCGTGTGCATCCCTCTCCATAGTGGAAAGAGGATGTACATGATCTCAGCTTATGCACCTGAAGCTACGCAACCAACTTTATTTATTTCAGAGCTCGAGACACTTTTCCGATGCCTTAGGCTGGAGTCGCAGGAGAATTATTTCCTTTTGGCCGGGGATCTAAATGCCAAACATAGACATTGGGGAAATAACATTCCTAATTCTAGAGGGAGTGTAAAAGTTAATAATTGCTATATTTATCATTCTATTTCTTACTGTGTACTACTGTAGTTTCTATTATCTCTTATACTTCAATTTCACTCAATCTAACTTTGTATACTCTTCATACTTACTGTAATGAATAAACATATTGAGTTCAGTTCTAACTTGACTCTAAAAACAACAGGTTATGGGCCCAGGCACCCAAAAACAAATCTTAACACTGTTACTGCGTTAGCGTATAGAGCAACGGATTTTTTTTAGTTTGCCAAAAAAAAGGCATCACCCGTTTTTTTGTACAATAAGTAAAACGTACAGCCGATCGTACAGTCAATCATACATATAAAATTTTTTTTAATACTAATTGTACATCAAGTCGGCTACGCCATGGATAGTGAAGTCGCAAAAATAGAAAAACTTTCTGGACACTATGGAAATTTCAATTAAAAGTTCTGATGAGAGCGAGTGATCTGTGGGATGTTGTAACTGGTGTCAATGTGAAGCCAGAGTCTGGAGATGATTTGGCAAAATGGATTAAGCTTGACAATAGAGCACAGAAGATGATTGTGACGATAATTAGGCAGGAGCCTATGTTACATATCATAAACTACGACACATCGGCAGACATGTGGGCGAAGTTGGAGAGTGTTTATGAGCAGAAGTCGGAGACCAACATACATCTGCTGCAGCAGCAATTCTTCAATTATTCAAAGGAATCAGATGATACAATTGCTGTACATATTTCCAAACTTCAAAAGATTGCACAGCAGTTGAAAGATCTTGGAGAAGAAGTCTGAGAGAATATGCTTATAACGAAGATTCTGATGACTCTCCCTGAGAACTTTAGTCATTTCTTTACATCGTGGGAATCAACAGAGAAAAAGGAGCGCAATTTGAAGAATCTTACTGCTAGGCTTTGCATGGAAGAATCAAGATTGGGTGTACAAGGTAATATTTCTGGAGCCTTTTTGGCTAAAAAGGAGAAATATAGAGGTAATGGTCATGCTGGAAGTCATGCTAGTGGTTCTGCTGGAGGTTATGGTCGTGTTCATGGTGGTGGCGGTAAGAAACGCGGCAAGTGTTTTATTTGTAAGAAGGATGGTCACTGGAAAAATGAATGCCCCAAAAGACATTCCAGCTCAGGCAGAATTGGAGACGCTTTTGTAAGTCAAAAAATCACATAGGATGCTGCAGAGGAAGATTGTTGGTTCTTAGACTCCGGGGCTAGTGATCACATGTGTTTTAAGAAAGATTGGTTCCAGGACTTTAAAAGTTTTACTGAACCAATGTCCATAAGTGTTGGACATGGCAACGTGATTAAGGCTTTTGGAAAGGGACTGATAAAAGTTGAAGCATTTAATGGTAAATCTTGGTCTGAAAAGTTCTTAATTAATGTATTGTATGTTCCAGATATAAGGTTAAATCTATTCTCATCCAACTCAACTTTGGACAAAGGTTTTAATCTGGTGGCAGACAACAATGTTTGTGAAATACGGAGGAAGGACGAGGTTGCTGTAGTTGCTTTTCGGGAATCAAATAAACTTTTCAAACTGTGTATTAAGGTAATTGTTCCATCAAATGGTGGAGTAGCAAATTCTGCCATATCGCTACCATTGATATCATGGCATCAGCGGCTATGTCATCAAAACATAATGCAAGTCAAGAGTGTTCTAGCCTGTCAAAATATACCTTTTAATGATGAACAGCAATTTTTTTTGTGATGCATGCATTTTTGGTAAGCACCATTGAAAACCATTTAGTTCAAGTCTCAACAGGGCCAAGGAACCTGGTGAGCTGATTCATACGGATCTCTGCGGCCCAATGCAAGAGACATCTTATGGAGGAGCCAGGTACATGCTTTTGTTTCGTGACGATTTCTCAAGTTATCGGAGGGTTTATTGTATCAAATCGAAGTCGGATGTCAAACGATATATTGAACTGTTCTTGGATCAGGTACGCATGGATACAGGTTTGCATGTTAAAACATTCCGTTCAGATAATGGACTCGAGTTTGTGAACGAAGAAGTTAGTGACACTCTGCGTAAGCAGGATGTACGTCACCAAAAAAGTACACCTTACACTCCCGAGCACAACGGAAGAGCGGAACGAGATATGCGAACCATTGTCGAAGCCGCTAGGTCAATGATTCACGCAGTCGATATGTCTTACAAGTATTGGGGAGAAGCAGTGACAACAGCCGCTTATACCCTCAATCGAACAGGATGCAGCCCTCAAAAAGGTAAGACTCCTTTCGAATTATGGTTTAACAAAACTCCAGATATAACACATCTTAATGCTTTTTTCCACATACCTAAGGAAAAACGACGCAAACTTCATCCTAAAGCAAACAAAGGGGTATTTGTGGGATATGAGGAAAATTCAAAAGGATACCGTATATGGTTACCTGAGAGCAGAAAGGTGGTAGTTTCACGAGACGTCATATTTAAGGAACGTTCTTCGGCAGCAACTGTAACAGTCCGAAATGAGAAGCCGGTTGGTGGTGGTGAAGGTGAGGACGGAGGAACAAAACAAGAACAGGATAAGTTAGAGGATAGCTCAAATCCAGTGGAAGAAACCATCAAAGAAGAGGTAATTGATAATATTGAGCCTGATTTAAATGTCCGTACACTGCGTTCTCGTACTATTCCCATTTGTACACTAAGTGAAGGTCTCGCATTTTTGGCTGAAAATCAAGAACCGCAAAGTTTTGCAGACGTTGAGAAATCCCCATTCAATAAACAGTGGAAGTTGGCAATGGATGATGAAATCGCATCACTTCAAAAAAATCATACTTGGGATTTAGTTGAGCTCCCACCGAATGAAAAAGCGATATCGAGTAAATGGGTATATAAATTAAAGCTTGGTGCAGATGGTAGTATAGACCGACATAAAGCACGATTAGTAGCGAGAGGATTTGCGCAGCAGTATGGTGTGGACTACGAAGAAACGTTTAGTCCCGTAGTTAAATTCACTTCAATCAGAATGATACTTGCCATTTGTGCAACAGAAAATCTAAAGCTCAGACAGTTCGATATTAAAACGGCTTTTTTGTATGGAGAGCTATGCGAGAATGTTTACATGACACAGCCGAAAGGTTAACATGAAGCCAAATAGTCTGCAAGTTGCGTAAAAGCCTCTACGGGTTAAAACAGGCATCCAGGTGCTGGAATTTAAAGTTTAATCAATTTTTAAATAAATTCTGTTTTAAGGTATGCGCTGCTGATTCTTGCGTTTTTGTTAGTATGAGAGATGGTCGAAAAATAATACTAGCCTTATATATTGATGATGGATTAGTTGCAGCTGAGGATGAAAAAGACATTGAGTCTCTTGTAGTCTTTTTAAGCAAGGAGTTTGAAATTAACGTATCTATGGCTAACTATTACCTTGGATTGGAAATTAAATTTTTAAATAATGGAAACGTTACTGTGAAGCAGTCATCATATGCAAAAAGGATTCTTTCGAAATTTGGTATGGCAGATGCGAAATCTGTTTCAACGCCCGCTGAAAATAGAAACGCATCACTTTGCTCAACATCGAGTTTTGAACCGAATTATCCCTTTCGTAAAGCTGTTGGTTGCCTTATGTATTTGGCTATAGGTACAAGGCCAGATATAGCATATGCAGTAAGTTTGGTTAGACGCCACTTAGATGATCCAAAAGTTTTCTACATTGTTGCTGTTAAAATTTTTTTTAAATATATTCAAGGAACCCTTAATTATGGTCTCATTTACCAGAAGGCTAATCTTAAAATAGATTGTTTTACAGATGCTGATTTACCGGTGATCTGGAAACGAGAAATTCAACTAGCAGGTGTACTTTAATCATAGGCGGTGCAGCAGTTTCATGGTCATCACAACGGCAGAAATGTATTGCTCTCTCTACCACTGAATCGGAGTACATAGCAGCTAGTGAAGGTGTCAAGGAATTGATTTGGGTTCATCGCTTATTTTCTGAGCTTGTTTTGAAATGTGCTGACGTCCCAACGCTTAGCATGGACAACCAGAGTGCTGTAAAACTAATAAAAAAAAACCCGGAGTATCATAAGCGCACCAAGCATATTGAGGTGAAATATCATTTTATCCGGCAAAAATATGAAGAGGGTATTTTTGCTCTACGCTACGTGCCTACAAATCACCAAGTCGCAGACATATTTACCAAACCATTACCAAAGGATCGTTTTGAATTTTTAAGAAGTAAATTAGGAGTTTTCGATTGCAAAAATTAAAAATAAAATTTGAATTTTTTGAATTGTATATAGGAACTAACGTAAAATAGAATTCTAAAAGTGGAAGTGTAAAAGTAAATCTATATATATAAAAATGAATTGATATTTTTGTGCGTTTACTTTTCACGCCTAAACCGCTGAACCGATTGCAGTACTATTTGGTCAGGAGATAGTCCGGGACCTGAGGAAGGACATAGGCTTAAAAACCGCCCGCTAGGTGGCGCTGGAGTCGTTATTAACAAAACCTTTTCACACCTAAACCGCTGAACCGATTGTAATGTTATTTGGCAAGGAGATAGCATGGGACCTGAGGAAGGACATAGACATAAAAACAGCTAGATGGCGCTGGAGTCAAGTTATTAACAAAACCTTTTCACGCCGAAGCTGCTGAACCGATTGTAATGGTATTTGGCCAGGAGATAGTCTGGGACCTGAGGAAGGACATAGGTGAAAAAAACCGCCCGCTAGGTGGCGCTGGAGTCAAGTTATTGATAAAAACTCTTCACGCCTAAACTGCTGAACCGATTGTAATGTAATTTGGCAAGGAGATAGTCTGGGACATGAGAAAGGAGATAGGTGTAAAAACCGCCCGCTAGGTGGCGCTAGAGTCAAGTTATTAACAACATCTTTTCACGCCTATACCGCTGAACCGATCGCAATGTAATTTGACAAAGAGATAGTCTGCGACCTGGGGAAGGACATAGGCATTAAAACCGCCAGCTAGGTGGCACTGGAGTCAAGTTATTAAAAAAAACTTTTCTCGCCTAAACCGCTGAACCGATTGTAATGTAATTTGGCAAAGAGATAGTTTGGGGCCTGAGGAAGGATAAATAAGAATAAACTAAGGATCTGGACCCGATAGGTGGCGCTGGAGTCGTATTAAGGGAAAGAAACAAAAAAAGTTGATGGTGACATTCTGATTGACTTTACATTGCATTAAACACGAGAAACGAAAAACGCCATACAATTTTCTGAGGAAATAGACATACATATGTAAGTAGTGCATGCAATGGCATGGTATGATACTATTACAGTGCAATGCAAAACCCCATACCTCACGTGTAACAGTACAAAAACTCTTTTATTTGGGATTGAAAATACTTCCCCATCCACGGTACTGTCCTGATGTTCCAGTCAGTCTAAAGTTATTTAGCTACCAGATACTCTTTAGATACCAAGCAAAATGCCATAAAATCCTTTAAAGATATCATTTTGTTGAAAATTCAGAAATTCTTGAAAATATTTATACTTGACGTTTGAAGTCGGAAGAGCGATGAAGATTCAAACCCCTTTCATTTTGATAAAAGATAAAGGTATAAAAAAGTATTATTCGAATTTAAGTGTTTGTTACTTAATCGAACATTTAATTTAGTACAATCAAATAATAGAAAAATTATGCAGTTGTTCATTCACACGTTGAACATTTGGTGTGGTTTGTCCGATTTTGCGGGTCTTATTTCTATCCAGAACCACATTACTAGAACAGTGATTTACCTAATAAGTAACGCGACTATTTTAGTACACGAGCAAAGCCTGGCGGGGCAGAAGACAAACAGACAGATTGATAGATAGATAGACAGACAAGTAGACAGATAGATAGACAAACAGACAGATAGATAGATAGATAGACAGACAGGTAGACAGACAGATAGACAGACATATAGACAAACAGACAGATAGATAGATAGACAGACAGACAGACAGACAGACAGACAGACAGACAGACAGACAGACAGACAGACAGACAGACAGACGACAGACAGACAGACAGACAGACAGACAGACAGACAGACAGACAGACAGACAGACAGATAGATAGATAGATAGATAGATAGACTGACAGACAGACAGACAGACTGACAGATAGATAGACAGACAAGCAGATAGATAGACATACATATAGGCAAATAGAAAAAACAAATGGAAATTGAAGTTGAAAAATAGAACAGCCAGTGATTGCATCCTTTTATGTACTTCCTTTCTATCATACTTCATACCCGAATAACTAAGTGCGCGGGGAAATTTTGAGAAGATAGGTGAAGCGAAGCGCACCGGGTTCCGCTAGTAATTGCTATATTTATCATTCTATTTCTTACTGTGTACTACTGTAGTTTCTATTATCTCTTATACTTCAATTTCACTCAATCTAACTTTGCATACTCTTCATACTTACTGTAATGAATAAACATATTGAGTTCAGTTCTAACTTGACTCTAAAAAAGCTGTGGGGTCAGCACAGTGTCGAGTATAGACTCGATTTGAAAGCGACAGATAGTCTGTCGTTTCCTAGAAGTGGATCATATCTGGATCTCCTGCTGTTCGACATACGGTTACAACTGACTAACACGAACGGACAAACTTTAAACTGCCTTCATACATTTGTATATGACAGTGACCATTGCGGACTCAGTGCCGAATTTACGATTCCCAACGAGATTGGGGAACTTGAAGCGTTTGTTCATGTGCATCCCTACAGTTATAGTAGGGTGCGTTGGACACGCTTCTCTAGAGTTATGACAAGAGCACTCTCCTCAAACTCGCTCAACCCACCGTCCAATAGGAATCTGTCAAATGAGGAGATTGACGGATACCTAAAACAAATGGACGAGACAATAAAACAAATGATGGACAGGACGATAACTCGACATCAACAAACTGACAATGTAGGGATATACCGCAACGCAACAATAAACGCACTACACCAACAGAAAAGTAGACTGCTGTCAAGATTAAAAACCTTGTACAGACGGTTTACTGAGAGACAAAACTCAAAGATTAGGACGCTGAAGGCGTTGATTAAAAACCTCCAACAGTTAATAAAAGAAAACTACCGATTAGCGGTAAATCTGCACTGGAACAAAATAATTGGGGCTGCAAAAGCCAACAACGCCAGTATGTTCCCGCAAATAAATAAAATATTTTGGAGGAATAATCTCAACGACCTTCCATGTCTCAAAATTCCTCGAAATGCGGACAACGAACGAATACTTGTGACAGCAGGTATAGATCCAGGAAACGCAGTCGATGACGACAATTTCTTTTTGCTCGAAGATCCTCAGGAGAAGGTTGAGGCTATAGGAGCGACTTTTCAGGAAGTGTATAAGGTGAATAGTAGTATTTGCCCGAACCATGACCTGGAAAATCGAGTCCTTGTGCACATCTTCTACTTTCGAAATGAACTACAGCAATGGCGATCAGAGAGCATCGGTTTCACCGAGTTCAATGAAAGAAGAAGTCAGTGGGAATCGATGGAATATCTAACATTGTGCTTAGACATCTCCCTCTAGAAGCGGTAGACATTTACTGCATTCTGTTTAATAATGTGCTGAATAATGCACATTATCCAGCGCATTGGAAAACAGCAGTAGTGCATCCTATCCCTAAAAGGGGTAAGGACAATTCCAATCCGACAAATCTCCGGTCAATAAGTTTCCTTCCGAACATCAGCAAGGTATTCGAAAAAGTGATCAATAGACCCCTGACTAAGTGGGTTGACGACAAACATATAATTCCAGATAACCAATTCGGTTTTAAGGCGGGGCATGATACAATACATGCCGCGTCTAAACTCGTATCGGATATCCAATGGAACAAAAGCAAGAAACAATGCACGGGTGCCTGCCTGGTTGACTTGGAGAAAGCCTTCGACACCGTTCGGTTAGAGGGACTTTTTTACAAACTGAGCAGGCTGAGCATAAGTAAACCACTGCTGTAAATTCTTTATAATATGCTCACCAGTAGGCGGTTCATTATGAAAAATGGCAATGTGACCTCTGCTGGCACTTTTGAAATTAAAAATGGTCTACAACAGGGTGCGGCTAATTCGCCGATCTTTTTCAATATTTACACAAGTGATCTCGTAGGGTCTCTTCACCATGCTATTGCGAACGCAGATGACTTGGTCGCGTACAGATCAGGACCAAAGATCGAGGTCATTGCAATTCTCTTGCGACGTGACTTCGATAAGATTCAGCGATATTGTGACGACTGGAAGTTGAAGATCAACCTCCAGAAGTCAAAAACCATCTGGTTTCGGACACCGTTGTCTGGGGCCTCATGGGACACCAGAAAGAATTGGCGAAAGTTCGCAATCGTTGGACGACACGGGCGGCCACTTGCATGTCGAAATGTAGTCAGATACCTCGGGCTCTGGCTAGACCAGTGTCTGTCTTTTAACAAACATATAGATGCTGCTCTGACCAGAAACAGAGGCGCTTTTGGCCTTACAAAGAGACTGTTTTATAGCAGCCAACTCGATGCGAGGGTAAAGGTTATCTGCTACACGGCCCTTATACGGCCAATGATAGCATATGGTTGTCCCGTGTGGTTCAACGTCGGACCAAGTTCGATGGAAAGGATTCGGTTGTTTGAGAGGGCTTGTCTTCGGGCTTGCCTTCATTTACACAGAACACCAGAGTCCGAGTACAAAAACTTCTATCCCAATGAGGTCCTATACAACAGGGCTAACTTAATAAGAGTGGATAATTTCCTGATCAAGATGACTCGAAGGCATATTGCAAGAGCAATTAATTCGGTGAATAACCTGATCTTCGGGGCTTACTACCCCAATTTCACGTATCATGAAAGAGTGCGCCTTAACGGCTTTGTTCCACCAGAAACGTTCCTTTATTTCGACCAACGAGGTCTGATTCAGGATAGATCAGCGGTGCCGCCATGCCATGGCCGGCTTACATAGGTTTAGGTAGTATAGGTATTATTAAGTTTAATAAAAAAAAAAAAAAATCTGCACAGCACTTTGCAAACACAAAAAAATATAAAACCAAAAAAAAATCACAAAATAAACACAGCACAAAAACAAAACAAAATGTACGTATTTGATTACGTAGCTAGAGTTAAGATAGGTTAAGTAGTTGTAAGTTTTATTTAAGGTAGTTTTAAGCAAAAAATAATAAAACGTCAATTTACTAAGTTTTTTCAAAAACACTTTTCTTAGTATTTAAATTGTCATTATAATTAAATTTAAATAGCTTAAGTTAGGTAACGTCGAAAGACATAATATAAGTATTAAGTTTAGCATAGAGTGCCCGTGTGGGGCCAGTAAGTTATAGTAAGATAATTAAGTTGGTTAAGATAGTTTTAAGCACTTTTGTCTAGCATATAAGAAATTACTGAATAACTGAATAAAAATGCATTTAAAATGAAAAAAAATTCTATCGAGCTGTCATTTAAAACGCACGCAGTAGCACACTGCCGCAGTTTATGGGTCGGGGCCTTTACCTCTGGAACTACTTCTAGAAGTAGTGAACATAGAATTAGGCCGGATTGCAGGCAATAAAATGTTTCCATTATAAAAGAAGTCCTTCCGTAATACAATACTGTTCATCGAACCTAGAACTAGTGAAATGGAAGCCATTACCCAACTAGTGAAGAGTAATGCAGGATGGAATTGGTATATGCTTAGAGCATTACCGTACGAATGCGAGGTAATGCGGCAAGGAAGGACTCAACAAGTATACTTTTCTGTAAAATGATCTCACAATTAATGATTGTCGCCTGCTTGTCGCATTTACAGAATTAGTTTGTTTGTTTAACAATGCCAATCGCAAACATTTGATTGAAGATTTTAAGTGCGGATATGCTATGTTCTCGGTTCAAACTCAAAGTATTTGAAACGTTCTAGGTATATGCTATGTAAAATGATGCTATGTTCTCGGTTCAAACTCAAAGTATTTGAAACGTTCTAGGTATATGCTATGTAAAATGATTTTTTATAAAACTCTGATTTATAGATTTTCAACTGAGTTGAAAAAAAAGTAACTCCAAAAATAGAATTTTTTTTGAAAATTATAAAAATAACTGGGAAGTGCAGAAAAAGGCATAATGCACAACTTCTTTGTAATGTGTTCGAGAAGTACTTCTACGTTGACTTTTTCGAAGGCATGAATGCACTATTTCTTTGTAATGTGTTTGAGAAGTACTTCTGAGACAACTTCTGTGTATTGCAGAGTGGAGAGGCGATCGCTTCCTTCCTATGACATGCAATGCTAAATGTAATGTCTTTTTTACATGTGCTGTAATCGAGTTGAGAAGTAGTTCCGACTCCCTAGAAGTACTTCTAGAACTAGTTCTGGAATTCATGCCATCCGCGACTGGGATGTTAGAGCGCGCACATATACTCACACACACACTATTGCAACGATACCCACTGCTGCCCGACTACTGGCAGTGGTCCCCACTCAAAGAAAATTGTGGGCGATGTTTGGAATAATTGTTTTGAACATTGCTCAGCTTCAGGACAACGCAGGAGGATGTTATATATCTCAAATGAATCAGGGACAAATTTACTAATTTCACCTATTTCTTTGTTTTTCAATCCTATAAGCCATTATTGAGTTAGCGCTGTATAACTATAATTTTCCGGGATAAAAAGTGTATATATAAAAGTTGGCCAGGAACATAATCACTATGTCAATATTTCATCGCGCTGCTATGAAATTTGAGTTACAAATTTCGTAACCGTTCGGTATTCCGTCCCCAAAATCGCGGAATCTCTTCCCGAAATCACGGAATTACTCAACTAGAAATTTTGCTAACGCGCGCTTAGATGTTTACACATCAAAAATAATGGGTAATATAGGGACTACACAACACCCTACTTAGAATTCTCACGGCCGGTGTCAATTTCTTTTCCAAAAAAGAGAAGAAATCCATCTCCATTTACACTACACAGATGGCTCCAAGGTGGAAGCATATCTGTCAGACTATAGCAGTGTTTTCCAGGGCAAGTAACCGTAGCCGCCCTGGAAACAGTAAAGAAGGAGGCGATACCTCGAGCCGATATCAACTTTTTCAACTTTTGAGTTGTAGTTGGTGAGAGCGTTATTGAATATGGATGAGTAGTTGAATACATACATAAATCATTCTTTATTCGGTTGTGAGAGCGAGTCAGTTAGCCATCACATTTTATTGAATGTGTATTGTGTTTGTGTTTCACAAGTTCAGCTGGTGGTGGGTCGTGGTCAGAGTATATACACACATACATCTAATAATGAGTAGGGACACTCTACGTGTTTCTTATCAGTTCCATCTTTCAGACATGAAAAGTTGACGGTAATAAGAAGTGTTTTCGTGAAAGAGAGATAGAAGAGAAGCAAAATGATTTCAGAACTAGCAGACCCGTGCTCGCGTTGCTTCGCAGACACCTTCGCAGACAATTGCGTTGTCTTTGCCTTTGCTTGCACTCGATTAATGCATAAATTGACTTTAAGGCCAAGCAAAGAACTCGTTAAAAAAAATATAATGTATTTTTAATACATATAGCTCAATTCAATTTCATTTTCTTTTCTTAAGTAAAAACTTAAAAATCACTCAACTATACCATTATACCGATTCCAAACCAACCAAATAGGAATTAGAATGAGAGCGAGAGAGCGAGAGAAATGGAACAATGCAGCAGCGGCAGCCTCGCCATGCGATTTAATTTTTTTATTTCTCAGCATGCAGATATAGTTAAGAAAAGGTTAAGGTCTTAAAATTTGCGTTTACATATGTATTTATATATTGACAATGCAAACATTTTTTTTTGCCAATTCGTGTAACTGCTTTAAAGCTAGGAGTTAATGTGTGGATTAACCTCAAAAAAAAAAAATAGATATAAAAAAATAAAAAAAAATACATTTTCTTGTGAACAAACAACATTTAAACAAAAAAAAACATAGCCTTACCAGTTTTAACGAAAATAACTATTATAGAATTTATTTCACGCTAATCGGTGCAGTATTTGCGGAGATTATCGCACACAAAGTTTTTTGAAGTTTCGTCTTTATATAATATTAATGATTTGAAATTGAACCCTTTGTTGACCCCTATTAAAAAAAGTTAAAATCTCCATTTTTTTTGAAGAATTTTTTAGTTGAGGGTATTTTAAGATGGAAAACTAATTTTTGAATTTTTCAATGACTCATAGGGACGAAATATGAAGGTCAGTCTCCTAAGTACCGTTAGGCTATAGCTTAAGTTATAAAAAGACATTTGCTTTTTTAAGTTTTTTTTATTTAACTATGATATGTTTTGATTTCGAATACAAAAGTATTTAATAAAATTAGAGATCGAAACTGTAAAAATACCAATTTAGTTTGTTAGTACCGAAATCGACTAAAATTACTTTCTTCAAAGTCTAATATGCTGTCAGAAAAACCGTTATATATGTGGCTAAAATAAGGTTAACATACATAAAAAACAAATTTCATTCACGTTATGATACTTAAAAGTCTTGTTTGGGCTTAGTGTCTAAATATGTTCCTATAGGGATTTCATTTGAAGTTTAACATGCTGGTACTTATAAGTACAGTCGGTCAACAAAATGTTAAGTGGAAAAAGTACACAAAAAGCGAAAAATATGTTCTTTTTCTATGCGATACTCTCAGGGCCGGTTTTAACAGTTTTGGCGCCTGGCGCAGGAGAACAAATAAGCGCCCCAAAAGCAACTTAAAAAATGTTTGATCTTTTCCACATCTCCCGAAGAGAGAGAGTAATTGACGCGTTGACTTCAACATAAATTTCAACCCTAAATCTTTCTTGATGGTCTAAAATTACCTCATTCCTATCCTCATAGGAAAACTGAACTACTTTTTTTCGGGACCGTTAAGTTGAAATTGCTGGAAAAGGAACTTTAATTTCATTTGCTATAAGTCTCGCCTTATCTAAAAATTCAAAAAAACTTGTCATTAGTTCTTAGTTCGACTAAAAACTTTTTCATTGAGCACAAAATTTCAACTGCAAGCTTAAGGCAAATACTGCTTTGTGTCTAATATTGTGTACCAAATAACAACACAACAAATAAATTTAAATTCGCTTAGCTTACTACCAAGAGATTGAGGCATATTTTGGACTTTTTGATCATAATTTTCTGAAAGAACAACAAGAGCCTATAAACATCTCCCAAGTATAGTTTTAGTGGTTTTATTGCATCTATTTTGATAATTTGCTCTGATAATTTAAGGCGCGAGCTTGCGCGAGCAAGCGCTTGTATTACACGCTTGCTACATATATAACCGCAGCCTAAGAGTCAAACTACTAAAATGTTTTTTTTTAAAACCGACCATCTGCCTACAGAACCTAAATTGAAAACATAGATACTCTCAACTTTATCGAATAATGCAACTGCATTAGTAGAGCATTGAACATCATCAAAGCTCTAGGTTCCAAAACCTTAGTTTTCGATTGCATACCACAATGTTTCCCTCTCATATAAGTACCATTATCATACCCTTGTCCTCTACAATTCACTAATAGAATATACAAATCAGCAAGTTCATTCAAAACTAAATCAAAAGCCAGACCCAGTTGTTTTTAGTATTCCGTCCGTATCAAAACGGAACACTAATGGAATCAGTTCGGTGTCTGTCTGTCTGTCTGTCACAGGCCTTTTTCTCAGAGACTACTTAACCTAGATTATTGAATTTTGGAACAGTTGTAGCAATTAGTGGCCTAAACACAGACCAGAACTCAAAAAGCTGAATTTCGACTTTGGGGGGATAGTTTCCTAACAATTTTTCACAAAACGTTACAACTTGCTGTCCCGAGCTTTTTCTCCGAAAATGTCGCTCAGAAATAAATCTGAATAAAATCACAAACATTGAGAATAAAGTGTAGATGGAAACATAATTATTAGACTGCCCTACTTCGACCGTTTATTTTTAATTAATTTTTTAATTTCAACTACCCTTCTGTTTACATATCCAGAAAAATATCACAACGCCTAAAAGTAGATACGAGAATAAAAATTGAATAATTGATGGCAAAAGTGTTATACCCGCAGCGAATTTTCGTGGCATATTTCTACCGGATAACTATTGACCTAAGACTTAAACCAATGATACATAATATAACACATAAAGGAAGCTTGATGGTTTCCTATTATAATGTAGGTGTCTCTACTTTTACTATAATCGGAAAAATTGAATTTGTGTATATACAGACACAGAGAGGGAGACAAATCGCAAAATTCTACGCAGTTAATGAAATTGAACGAATAACGAGACGAAAAATTAAATCTGATGCACAAGCGTACATTTCTTGTAAATGTAAAAATAGAAAAAAATATATGTATGTATGTATATACATACATGCTTTATTTGTTGTTTTTTTTTCTTTTACTTTGTGTGTGTGTATAACTATTCTTCTGAGCAGATGAGAAAGGACATAGGAGACATATGTACATACATACATGCATATGTAGGTAATTTGTTCAACTTACTTACATTTGTGTTGGTATACATTTATGTAGGTACAAATTTGAATTTATTTTTCGCAAACTGTGCTCAATTTGTTTGTATTGAAATGTGCTGTGCACCATAAAACTTGTATGTAGGTACATATGTACTTACTTGTATCTGCAGATATACAAGTGCATACTTACATATATGTACCTATATATATATATATACAGCTGCGGTAAAAAAAATAGCACCATGATACCAACCAAGTTTTTTCAAGTTGCAAAAACGAAATAAGTCCGTGAAAACATACTTTGAACATACAAATAAACACAATAAACTCAAAAGAAGGTGTTTAGAAACATAATCGCAATATTTATTCATTAATTTGGAAAATATTTAAGATTTTTCACTATAACTTAAGAAACAAGCGGTAACAAAAATAGCACTACAATTTCATTGTGCAATTAAAAACTAACAAAACTAGGCAAAATTAAAGATTTCATTTATGACTATAATTAATAAGTTGAAAGCATTAAAATTAATATTTCGTCGCATGCCCTTTGTTGGCTAATCGGCTTCACATCGTCTTGTCATAGAATCAATCAAATCCTGGCACCTCTTGACGGGAACTTCGTTCCAGGAGTTTTTAACCGCAGCCCAAAGCGTTTCATTGCTGGCCGGTTATACAGTTGAAACAGCTTTTTTGACATCTGCCTAGAGGTTCTCAATCGGATTGAGATCAGGCGACTGCGCTGGCCACTCCATGACATTCACAGAATGATCACCAAACCACTTTTTAGCCTTCTTGCTGGTATGTTTGGGGTCATTGTCTTGCTGGAAGACCCACAATAACGGCATTTCCTCCTCAGCATAAGGCAGCATCACTCTATCCAGAATATCAACATAGACGTGTTGATCCATGATAGTTTTTATCCAATGTATGGGGCCAACTCCACAGTAGGAAAAACAAGCCCATACCATTATGCTTGTCCCTCCGTGCTTAACCGTTTTGGTCGTGAATTTAGGGTTGTATTCTGCGTTCGGAGGCCTCCTAACGTAAGAACGAGAACCTTTGCCGCCAAACATTACAATTTTACTTTCGTCCGTCCATAAAATGTTCCTCCATCTCAATACTGGCCAGTTTAAATGTCGTTTTGCGAAGTTCAAACGCTTGGTTGCATGCTTAGCGGTTAAAAGAGGAACTTTTCTTGGACTACGCGCTTTTAAATTGTGATCTCTAAGTCGGCTGCGAACTGTTTCAACACATGCTCCAATGTTAAGCTCTTTTTTGAGCTCCGTTGCAGGTTTAAACGGCTTCTTCTTGCTTTGCCGGACTAAGCGTCGGACGAGTAATGGCGACATAGCAGGTTTTCGACCACGAGTTTCAACTTTTGGTACAAAAATAATTGCATTGCGTATCAATTTATTAGAACAGCCAACTAAATGTCTAACTTCTGCATAAGTTTTGCCATCTGCAATAATTTTTTGAATAACTATGCGTTTTTCTTAACTACAATGCTTTCCGCGACCCATAATTTCTTAATTAATTAGAAATATTAATAAATGTCTATGCAAAAGCCACTTAAAAAATAAACAAGAACACTGTGATGCTTTATTTTACAAAATCGAACACAAATTACTTTTTTCCAACAAAAACGTAAGCGTGGTGCTATTATTTTTACCGTACAATATCGCTCATCCCTCTCAAAACTGTTCTGCAAAAAAAGAACCGTTATCATTTTGACACCAGTGATCTCACTTTTAGAGAGAGAACACCTTAAGCAATAGTATATAACAGTAGCAGCTAAAGAAATTGTTTCAGCTGATGTTTTTTTTTTAAATTAGTAAAACTACTATCGTTGGTGCTATTTTTTTTACCGGCACTGTATATATATATATATATATATATATATATATATGTTTTTATGTATGTTCATATACATACATGAGTATCTAACAAAGTATCATTGTATCTTTAGTAGAAATCGTATCGTAAGTTTAGTTTAGTATGTTTATTTAGCAGAACTCTGCTATTTAAATTAAGAGTAAGATTAAGTAAAGTAAGGCTTCATATAGATCTATCAACATAAATCTATGACATACATATGTATGTACATAGCTAAAATAACTGCTACACAGTACGGAATACTTATTGCGCAAGTATAACTTGCACTTGACCGGATTTTTTTCGCAACAATTCCAAAAAATATTCTCTAATTTTAAACGTTTTCGTATTTTGGTCCACTATTCTAACTACTAAAGTTAATTGCTCCTTTCTACTTATGTATATCAAGCGTACAATCTACTATAATCGAAGCCAAGGAGAATCAACGCATTACTAAACGCAAGGAAAATTGAATACAATTTCATACTAATTTTCAATATTTTTAAAAAAATGTGCTATCTACCACTTGAAGTGCTAATGTTATGAATTCAATAATATCTTTTGTTTTCGTATCCGCAGGTTGAATTTTTTTATGTAGTCTTGTTTTGTTAACAATTAAATATTGAATGCACAACATATAAGAAAGAAATGTTTTTTTATTGGTTGAAAACACGACAATGCAAAAGAAATCCAAAAAAAAGCAAATGTGCTATCTTTCTGTCGCGATCTGTACATACATAATGTAACAATAAATTTTACTACTGAGTTTGACTCTCTCTCTCTTCAGTCAAATCGAACGTTTTGATATATCGAACAAGGTTGCGAAACCAAATTTGAAGTTCGCATTGTTTTAGGTAGGCGCATTGCCTTGGCGCAAAATTTGAATCCTGCTCCACAACTTCCGACATGTTTGATGATTTGTATGGATTTTGTTAGGCGCAAATGGAGCGGTATGATAAGACTGCTCCACAGCATGTTGGCAGTAAAAATTTCGTTGTTGGCAATCGGCTGAAAGGGTCGACTGGATATTTAATATGAAACAACAGAGTCTACTATGGTTGCAGCAGAGACAATTATGTTTGTCTCTGGTTGTAGTTGGGTACAGATAAAAATTCTGCTAACTGGTCTGTTATACCAATTGGCGCTATGGAGAGAAAGAGAATAAAATGTTGTGGGAACGAGAAGGGATAGAAAAAAAAAACATTACGTGCATATTCATATGGAAATTTGGTGATTTAAATGTGTGTGTATTTTTTAAAGTACAGTGATTGAAATGTGTGTATTGTTATTTGAGAAGTACGGTGAGAAATATTTGTTTGTGAAGAATATAAATACATATTAGCAAACGAGTAGATCTTTTTTTTGGATAGTAATTTTTTTAGTTTTTACGCCTCTTGCTTTCTAGCGCCTGGCGCGCCTGCGCCACTCGCTCCTATGTAAGGTCCGGCCCTGGATACACTCACTATTCTTAGCACTCTGTCGCAAGTTTCCGAAAGTAAAACAATTCAATTGATATACTAAATGTAGGAAACACTCCGACCAGAGTTAGGCAGGAAGTTTTAGACCTCACGCTAGGTAGTTCCAGCATTAGTAGGCTAATCAAAAACTGGAGAGTCTCTAATGAGCTTTCGTTATCCGATCATAGAATCATACAGTTTGAGATTGAGGAGACATCTCAAATCTAGTTAGAAATCCCAGAAAAACCAATTGGAATAAATTAATATATTAATAATGGAATATTTAATTTGGCTAAACGGAACGGAGACTGGCAAAGCTACAAGATGGCACTCACTAATTACAATAAAGAAATAAGAAAGGCGAAAAGAGACAGCTTTAGGGGTTTCTGTGAAACAATCACAAACACTCCGGCAGCTGCCAGACTTCATAAGGCACTTTCTAAAACAGGCGGAATTTCAACGTCCCTAAAAAATCCGGACGGCAGCTTCACAGAAAATGAGGAACAAAGGGCACTTCTGCTCTTAGACACCCACTTCCCTGGAAGCTCACTCTGTGTTGGAAATGTAGGAGTCAACCACGTCCTTAGACCACGTAGAGTTCCAAAATTTGCTCTAAAGGCAGATTGGAGTGGGCCATCATATCCTTTCAACCATTCAAATTAGCTGATTTAGATGGAGTCTTCCCGGCACTCCTTCAGGAGGGAAAAGAGGAACTCCTGCCACTCGTAGACAAAATAACTAAAAGCAGCCTTGCATTGGGCTATGTACCGAGCCAGTGGAGTAGGGCAAATGTGGTCTTCATACCAAAAGTGGGGAAAAAAGACCCAATGCAGCCTAAGTCCTATCGTCCAATTACTCTCACATCTTTTCTTCTGAAGACTATGGAAAAGGTAATTGATAACTACATAAGGGAGGAGATTCTCTGCAGATCTCCCTTACATACCTGTCAACACGCGTACAGAGCGGGCAGATCAACAGAAACTGCTCTTTACCAACCAAACACCATAATCCAAAGTGCACTGGACACTAAGGAGACTGTACTATGCGCCTTTCTAGACATTGAAGGAGCCTTTGATGACACTTCGCACGAAGCTGTTGGGCGCTCCTGAGTAGAAAAGGCGTTGATGACACTATCATAAGATGGATTCGTGAGCTGCTGAGTACAAGATCGGCCGTAACTTGCACGACACATCATACCATCAAAATAAACACCACTAAGGGCTGCCCGCAGGGGGGAAGTACTGTCACTACTGCTCTGGAGTCTCGTCGTGGATGCACTCCTGGAAAACTGACCAACCTCGGCATAGACTATCAAGCTTATGCTGATGACATTGTCCTAATCGGTAGAGGGAAATACGAGGAAACCTTATGCGATATAATTCAAAACGGGCTTAGAGCAACAAAAGAATGGTGCAACACAGCGGGACTTAACAACAATCCGGCCAAGGCAACGATAGTACCATTCACCAGAAAGAGGAAGCTTCCACACATGAAGACTATTACCCTCTCAGGAACAATCATCACTCCTGTGCTAGAAGTCAAATGCCTAGAAGTGTACCTTGACAGTAAATTCAACTGGAAAAAGCACACAGAGGAAGTTACTAAAAAAGCGACTGATGCACTCCTGATGTGTAAAAGCCTAGCCGGCAAATCATGGGGCTGTCGACCTTATATTCTCAGATGAATGTATATTAGCATGGTGAGACCTGTGATCACCTATGGGGCAATAGCATGGGCAAAAAGAACCAGTCTGACAAGCATGTTTGCATGATGGGTGCAATGAGAACCTGTCCAACTGCTGCACTGGATGTGTTGTTGGAGCTCACTCCGTTGCATCTGGTAGTGAATGAAACTACAAATAGAACGTTTCTGAGAATGGCCTAAGAAGGAATAGGAAAAGAAAAATGCATCAGCCATAAAGACCATAATGAAATGGCCAATAAGCTTCCCCTTCTAGTCCTTCCTAGAGCTGATGGGATTAGAAAATTCAGCTGGAAGAAAAACTTTCACATCAAACTCAGCAGCAAGAAAGACTGGAACAATGAATCTAGAATCAATGCGCTGAGTCCGCACACCATTAAATGGTACACGGATTGTTCAAGAACTGAGGAAGGAACGGGGGCAGGAGTGTTTGGACTATTCGAACCCATGAGCAGCTACACCAGCATTTTTCAAGCTGAAATCTGTGCTATCAACAGATAAGCCCAACGCAATCTTGATAAGCGCTACAACAGATGCGACATTGCAATAATGTCAGATAGTCAAGCAGCTATCAAGGCAATAGGGACTCAGATCATCAAATCTAGAATTGTCTGGGAAAGACAAACAGGGCTAAGTCCTGGACAAAAACTCAGGGTCTAAAGCAGCCCAACACAATTCAATTCAATTGTAAATTTAGTTATCAACTGAATTGATACTTGGCCACACACTACATCAACTGAAATGAAAGACTTGGTATAAACTGCCACAAATATCAAGAATTTTCTTTATGTGTGCGTTTAAAGTCATCTTACTGTTTACGTTTTGCTCACACACACTTTCACAGGTTTCACAATCCTAGTACACATTTTCCGCAATTTGACAGCGAATCAAATGACTTCCCCACACACAGTTCAACTGAGTTGAGAGACTTGCAAATCAACTTCTAAAAATTAAAATCTTTTGATTTTTCTTCAACCAACTCGTCAACCGTCAAATCGATCAAATGACTGCCCCACACACGGGTTGATTTTGATTTCAATTGACTCAGTTTACAATTGAGTTGAAGTGTGTATGGTGCGCTTAAGACAGGCACAGAAACTGCTGGGTAATTACAACCTGAAGAGATTCAAAGCTTGCATCAGCCTTGACAAAAACAAACTCCGCATCCTGACTGCATTTCTTACGGGGAATTGTAAACTCAGGGTACATCTCAGGAAGCTAGGTCTATCAAATGAAGACTCGTGCAGATTTTGCGATAAGTCCAGTGAAACTCCAGAACACATACTGGTGGAATTTGGGGCATTAAGCCAGAAAAGATTCAAGTGTTTGGGTAAATACCAAATTACAGCAGAGGATCTAGCACTCATAGCACCGAATCTCCTACTGCGATTTCTCAGTGAAATTGGGTTGGATGAAGTGCTGTGACCTATGGAATTCTCACCTGGGCTAGGTGTGAGCGAAGCTCTGTCGAACCGATTCCAATAGGAATAATGACGAGAGCGATGTTCCTTTGTCTAGGACTTGTAGGGAGCACAATAAATCTTAAGGTCGCGGTGCATCTCACCCTTCAACATATACTTACTTACTTAGGTGGCGCTACAGTTCGGGGTGAACCAAGGCCTCAACCAACAACCTCTTCCAGCTAGCCCAGTCCTTAGCTAGCCGCTTCCAGTTGCGCACGTCAAGTTGGTTGAGGTCTTGTTCTACTTGTGTGCGCCACCTTAGGCGAGGTCGTCCTCTGCTGCGCTGACCCTCCGGGTAAGAGTCGAATATTCTCCGAGCCGGAGCGTTGATGTCCATACGCTCTACATGTCCTAGCCATCTTAAACGCCCAATGTGCAGTTTTTTGACCAGGTTGATGTCGCTGTACAGCTCGTACAGTTCGTGGTTGAATCTTCTCCTCCAGAACCCGTCAACGCAAACGGAACCGAATATCTTACGAACGATTTTTCTCTCGAAGCCACCAAGGATATCTTCATCCGCTTTCGATAAAGTCCATGCTTCAGCTCCATATAGCAAGACTGGGATGATAACGGTCTTATATAGAGTCTCATTAGTCGATCGAGAAAGGACTTTACTACTCAATTGCCTTCTTAGCCCAAAGAAACAGCGGTTGGCAAGAGTAATCCTTCGTTTGATTTCCGCCGAGATGTAATTTTTTGAAGTTATGGCAGAGCCGAGGTAGACAAAGTCCTTTACTACCTCGAAGTTATAACTGTCTATTGTGACGTTCTGTCCAATTCGTCGATGTTGGGTGTCCCTTTTTGTTGACAGCATATATTTTGTTTTGCCCTCGTTTACCGCTAAACCCATTTTAGCCGCTTCCATTTCTGTACTCGCGAACGCACCGGTGACAGCTCGCTGTGTTCTACCAATGATGTCAATATCGTCGGCGTATGCAAGTAGTTGAACGGACCTTTGAAAGATCGTTCCTTGTGTGTTGGCTTGTGAGTTTCAAACAATTCTTTCAAGAATGATGTTAAAGAAGTCGCATGACAGCGCGTCACCTTGTCTGAATCTTGCCTTTTTGACATCGAAGGTCTCGGTGAGGTCATTACCGCCCTTGATGGAGCAGCGAGCTTTCTCCATCGTCATCCTGCATAGACGGATGAGTTTGGCAGGGATGTCAAAACTAGACATGGCTCTATACAGTTCATCCATATGCAGTCATAGGCGGCCTTGAAATCGATGAACAGGTGGTGGGTATCGACTTGGACTTGTTGGGTTTTTTCCAGGATCTGCCTGAGTGTTTTGGTCTATGGTGGACTTTTCCTGGCCTGAAACCGCACTGATAGCGGCCAATCAGGTTGTTGACGAAAGGCTTCAGGCGTTCACACAGTATGGCAGACAGGATCTTGTAGGCGATATTGAGGAGACTGATGCCTCTGTAATTGGAGCAGTTGAGGGGGTCTCCTTTCTTGTGGACCGGGCAGACGATGCTGAGATTTCATTCATCTGGCATACTTTCATCTGACCAAACCTTGGAGATGAGTTGGTGTATGCTCACTACCAAGTCATCTCCAGCTGCTTTAAATAGCTCTGCGGGTAGACCGTCAGGTCCAGCAGCTTTGTTGGACTTTAGCTTGGATATTGCTATCCGCACTTCGTTTTGATCAGGTGGATGGGGGTTTTGGCTATCATCATCTAAATTGAACGGTACATTCTGCCTAACAGCGGACTATTGGTCTTCGTCACCATTATACAGTCTGCAGAAGTAGTCTTTCCATATTCTCAGCATCGACTGTGTTTCCGCTACGATATTTCCATCCACGTCTCTACAGGTTTCTGTACGGGATTTGTTTTGCTGGCACATTCTTTTTACCCTCTGGTAAAACTTCCGTACATTGTTCCTGGAGCAGCATCTCTCAATATCCTCGAATGCACGCTTCTCGTGCTCTTTTTTTTTCCTTCTTAGAAGCCGATGTTCTTCCCGTCTCTTCTGCTCATAGAGCATGCGAGCAGATCTAGTCGTTCTTTGCAGCGCCGCTTTATACGCTTGTTGTTTTTCCGCGTTAGCTAGTCTGCACTCTTCATCAAACCAGGGGTTTCGTGGTGGTGGTCGTGTGAAACCCAGCACATCATTCGCGGCACTTATGATGGCTTGCTGGCAATGTTGCCACTGGTCTTCTGTACTAGCTGTTGCTGCGGTAGGACTCGTAGCGAGAGATCGGGATATGCGTTCTCTGTAGGCTCTGGCGGTGTCTTGCGATTGTAGCTTTTCGACATTATACTTTCTCACAGTATTTCGTTGTTGTGGCGTTGTGGATATCCGCATTCGTACCTTGGCTACAACAAGATAGTGGTCCGAGCCAAAGTTGGCCGTCCGGAAGGTTCCGACATCCAGGATACTGGAGACGTGTCGGGTGTCGATCGCAATGTGGTCGATTTGGTTGATGGTTAGTCGATCCGGAGACCGCCATGTCCCCTTATGGATATTGAGATGAGGAAACCGAGTGTTTGCTATACTGACACAAGCCGATTAGCCTTAGTCCGTTTTCGGACGTGGTGTCGTGTAGGCTGTGCCTTCCAACCGTCCTACCAAAGATGTCCTCTCTTCCTATCTTGGCGTTAAAGTCGCCCAATACGATTTTAACGTCATGCTTAGGGCATTGCTCGTAGGTTTGTCGAGGAGCTCTTAGAAACTATCTTTCGTAGCGTCGTCTTTTTCTTCTGTGGGGGCGTGAACGCATATTAGGCCAATGTTGGCGAATTTTGCCTTGACACGGATTGTCATAAGACGCTCGCTCACGTGCCGAAAGCTCAAGACATCTTGCCTAAGTCTGCCGCGTATGACAAATCCGCATCCGAATAAGCGCTGTTTATTTTCTGTATAGCAATCACCGTAGTAGATGTCACAGTTTCTCATTCTTTCTCTGCCTGGCCCATCCCATCGCACTTCCTGGATGGCGGTTATATCCGCTTTATAGCGGTCTAGGGCCTCTGCCAGTTGTTCGGGTGCACCGTCACCGTTCAGTGAGCGAACATTCCAGGTGCAGATCCGAACGTCATTGGCCTTTTTTCGTTTAGCGTGGTTGTCAACAGTAAATCCGTCCTTTTCCGAGGCTTTTGTTTGTTTCGGAACAATAATTTTTGTACGCGATAGGTAGTTAACCTTACGCACAACCCCCAACCTGGAGGGCCAGATCCTTATATACCGGTGTCAGTAACCCACTACGGGGGTGTGAGCGCTGCCGTTGGCCCAATAGGGTCCGCTGACGCGTATTAAAGTGCTGCGATTTTCGCATGGTCAGCACTCGCGCTTATAAGTTTAGCAAGTCGTGCCCGGGTGGGCAGCGACCAGTACCCGATGGCTACCACTTGGAGGTAAAATAAGCACAATTTATGTGTAGCAACAGTTACAACACTGGGCTTTGCCAAGTTAAAACCAGTCAGTGCCTACCCTATTTCTACAACATCCACCCTTTAACATATGTATAATAATAATAAAATAAACTTCCAACGTACACAACAACAGCCCACAAAATGAAACTATTTGCTGCGAAATATGGGGGCTCTAGTCTGTATTTCGTTTCAAAAGTGTAATTTTCCGAAAACGAATATTTTGTACTCTCTATTCAGTGTGACCATAGTGGAATATAATATTCCACTAGTGGAATATATTAGACCTGCAGAGAATATATTTTTTTCGGAAAATATGCGCATATAAAAGTGGAATATTTTTTTCTCCAAAAGGAATATTTAGATAAAAAAATATTCTCCATAGATTAGAATTAAATTCTTGATTGAAGTTAATTTTATTACTTCTAAGTCACAAAATTCACGGAGTTTTGAGCACTGGCCACACTATTTTATGTTTATTTGTTTCTGAAGTAACCGTAGTACAGTAACAGGCTTTTTTGTGTGTTCGTTTTGCACTATACATAGTAGTAGTCAGTTTCAAATCACGGTGGGCTTTTGTCTCTCATATTTCCTCTTTTCTGTATATAAGAAAGGTTCACTCGAAAAGAATAAAACACTAACGTGGCATCCAAAAAGACCGAGATTAGTTTCAAAAAAAATTAACATATGAAACTTTTTTTTAAATGAATAACATAATAACCAGTTACCTATACTTTGTTCGACAGTATAAGAACAGTTTTTCTTTATTATTCTGAGGTTTTTAATTTTTTGTTCCACATTTGGCACCTACATTTTTTGACTCGGTTATTGCAACAACTTCAATTAAAACAACTGTCCGAATTTCGATTATTTAGTTGTCTTTATTGAGGTCGTACTGTACCAAGTGGAATATAAAAGTGGAATATAAAAATATTGAAGTGGAATATAAATATTCCACTTTCGGGGTAAGTGGAATATTTTTGAGAGAAGCTACTGGTCACACTGTACTCTATTTCGTAAGCGGAATGAAATCTACTACTTTCGGATTTACAATTCCGAAAGTGGAATTTCGGTACCTGGTAAAGCCAGAACTATATCGGAACAAAATTGCCAAGAAGTAGAAATGTGCACACGCTGAAAGCTCACAAAATTCCAACTGACCCACTAGCGCCATTAACGGAAGAAATTATTATTTGTTTGACATTTGAAAGTTCCAGGCATTTATTCGTTCCTAGTGGATAATTAATAAAAATGAAAATTGGTTTCAAACCTAAAATTCTAAAAAAATGTACGGGAATAATAAAATCGGTATTTTAATTTCATTGGAAATCAGCTGGTATGCAAAATAGTGAATAAGCGCCATCTATTTTTTCGAGCATTGTATATGAATCCAATTGGATTTACTTGAATTCATACAAGATTGTTTTAGTATTTGGTTGGAAGAACTAGAGGAAAGCTTTCGTACAAAATCACCGAAGCTAAAGCTAGGGCATGCTCAAGCTTTACTGGCCTAACACAATGGCGAAGCTGCAGTGGAAGTAGAAAGTTGAAGTTGGCTGAACTTTGCGCTTCACCATACAATTCACACTACAGCAGCAGCTTCGCATTGTGTTCTCGCTAAAGGGTTTGCATGTATTTTAACTTTGACAGCGCTGCCTACTTCAACTGCAGCTTCACCATTGTGTTCGGCCAGTTAGCCGCGGTGCCTTTAATAAATTGAAAGGAAATGATGCAGATGTGCTATGCGATGGAGGAGTACAACACATCGTTTTAACTTCGTTGTACTTTTTATCACTTTTGTTCCGATGAAGTTCTAGCTTAACTCGTTTCCTAATGTCAAAAGTATTGGAAAACGGAAAATTTGTTTCTACAACTAATTCGCTAACGGAAGGATTTAAAAGTACCTTAAAATGTGAGTTTTTTAAGAAAATCTTTGTGATATAATAATTTAAACAAAATAATTTTAATTTACAGCGAATCTTCAATCAAAAGCTTGCATACAAAACAAAAACAATTTGAGATTTTCCGTTTTATTTCGCACATTTTGAAATTGATATATTTTGGATACAGTATCTTATCTATTGCTGTACGTCTACAGACTTCTGCAATAGAACTTGATGATGTTTGTTGTGCCACGCCAATGCAATAATCATGTCCTATTTGGTGCTGATAGCCTCCTTGTGCTAAAAACTTTCGAGTAATAGCTACTACTTTTAAAATTAAAGGAACTCCAGTGGATCTCAAAGGAGAAGGAAATTCATCTCGTATGCAATTCAAAACATACAAATATAGAATTCACAATTATTTCTTTTTCGACTTTCACTTATATTTTTTCGCGGTTTATTTGACAGATCTCAAAAGAAAAAAAGAAAAAATAAATTTTATCGCTTTTTCCACAAACAGTGCTCCAGCGAAATAGCCAGCTGCATTCCTCCCCCCCAACAATTTTCCCGCAACACACGTCTCGCAAGGAATGCCCATCAGTTTACCCTTAAGCCCAACTTCGGACGTACAGTAAAATATAGAGATACTTTCTTTAACCGCTCAACACGAATGTGGAATGCTTTACCAAACACGATTTTCCCCTCCCGTTACGATCTACAAGCATTCAAAACTAATGCGCATCGGTATCTCCTCTTTCATCCTCCCTAAATTTCCCTTGGCCCGCGCTGTGCAAGACATTTTAAGGGTATTCATAACCCCTTTAGCGCACGTGAATTATGAAAAAAAAAAATATATCGAGACCCGACAAAAAAATCTTTAAGTGGAAAAAGCATCTAGTAGTATTTTTCACATTCCGAAAGTGTTACAGAGTACCAATTCAAAAGCGAAACGAAAAGCAATTTCGAATAGGATTGACTTTCGGAACGAAAAAGAGAGTAGGGCCCCTAAATCTTGCAATTATGTTTAAAAACTGTAAAAATCTTTACCGCAAGTCAGGCACTTTGCGAATGAATGAGTGTATGTGTACCTTTGTTTTTGAATGATTTTGTGAATCAAATGCATTTTAAAACCTTTCCTTTTTTATATGGACCTTGTTTTACTGATGAAAACGAAAAAATATTTAGTAGTCCTGTTGGTTTGCATTATAAGTATTTAGGTAGGTATGACGGTTTCATTTCAAAATGATTTGATGTACATATGTGCAACTTTTTGATGCAGTGTAGTTCATTGTTTTAGTTGTGTTTTTGGTCAGTAACATTTTTAAAAACATGTACACATGTTCACAAGCCATATAGCCATATATGCGACAGTTTTGTTAGTTTTAAATGTAGATTTTTTGATTTTTTTATGCTGCTTATACTTCTCTGTATGTTCGGCAGTCGGATTCATACTAAAAGATATCGAAACTAACGGCGTATACCAACCGTTTTTTGAATATTGACTGAAAAAAGGAGACACAAAATTATCCGCACAAGCACAAGATATGATTTGTGAGTTGTCTTCATTCTGTTAAACGACGTAATCAAGGTAAGAGGCACTGAGTGTAGATATTTGGCAAAATATAAAGTGGAAACAAAAAGTCGAGAAAAAGCGATATGGTCGGAAGCAATTGGAAATATCTTGGGAAGAACGAAGCTTATCCTTAGGCTGGTTTGCTAAGGAAAGACATACTGGGCGACCGCTCAACATGTTAGAAGATCTTATACCGTGGTTAGGGATATTGTCTGCAAGCTTAGGAATGAGGAAAAAAAATATTATAAGCGGCAAATGAGAGGTACATCATCAAGAAAATCAAACAAAACCCGAAGACACCTGTAAAAATACTGACCGCAGAGGTGTCTGAAATTACAATTAAACCATGCTTTTCATGGCAGAGTCGCACGTCGAGTTATTATTATTATTTTTATTGAAGGGTGAGATGCACCGCGACCTTAAGATCTATTGTGCCCCCTACAAGTCCTAGACGAAGGAGCATCCCTCTTGTCATTATTCCTATTGAATTGGAATTGGTTAGAGAGAGCTTTGATCACACCTAGCCCAGGTGAGAATTCCATAGGTCACAGCACTTCATCCAACCCAATTTCCCTGAGAAATCAGAGTAGGAGATTGGGTGCTATGAGTTGTAGATCCTCTGCTGTAATTTGGTATTTGCCCAAGCACTTTAATCTTTTCTGTGTTAATGCCCCGCATTCCAGTATGTGTTCTGGAGTTTCACTGGACTCATTGCAAAATCTGCATGAGTCTTCATCTGATAAACCTAGCTTCCTGAGATGTCCCCTGAGTTTACAATGTTCCGTAAGGAACGAAGTCAGGATGCGGAGTTTGTTTTTGTCAAGGCTGATACCAGCTTTGAATCTCTTCAGGTTGTAATTACCCAGCCTGTCTTAGACCCCGAGTTTTTGTCCAGAACTTCCTGTTTGTCATCTCCAGTGATCGGAGCTCCTCTTTTATGGTGTGTTCCCCTATGCCGCTGAAAGATTCAGGGCCCACAAATGGTGTGGCAGCCCCTTTCCTGGCAAGTTTGTCCGCCTCTTCGTTACCTTCTATCCCCAGATGTCCTGCTACCGAGTGTATGGTGACGTTGTTTCGTTCGCCCAGTCTATTTAGTTTGTCTAGGCATTCCCAGACAATTCTAGATTTGATGATCTGAGCCCCTATTGCCTTGATAGCTGCTTGGCTATCTAACATTATTGCTATGTCGCGTCTGCTGAAGCGCTTTTCAAGATTGAGTTGAGCACATCTGTCGATAGCACAGATTTCAGCTTGAAAAATGCTGGTGTAGCTGCCCATGGGTTCAAATAGTTTAGTTCAGAGTTTTGGAAGTCTGTAATTTTCAGTGACGTAAGTAAGTCTAATTTGTTTGGCAATGATGGAAAGCTTGGCGACGAGCAAATAAAGAGCTCGAAGTAGCTAATCTCCATGCTACCGTAGAACATCATGATATGGGTGTGCATATGTGAGAGCGGGGTAGGACAAATGGACTCCAACAAAGTGCCATAAAATTGGACCTAGGGTCAGACTACATCTTCCAACAAGACAATGACCTGAAACATACCACCTTTAACGCTAAAATGTAGCTACTTTTCAATGCATCCTCGCAATTTAGAAACCGGGCTATAATCAGCAAAACGTTTCTAAAAGAAGCCCTCAAGCACGAATGGGTCCCTATAAGCAGAGTTTACTAAAAAAAAAAACCAACACGCTTAAAAGCAATAATATTAGGGCCAATGGTGGCGCAAAAAATTATTGATATGCTTAGCATCCCTTGAATTTTGTTATTTTATCTATTTAGTTTTGTGCGAATAATTTTGTGGCACATTATATTGAAGTTCGTTTTTTGTTGTTACCTTTTTTGTTTATTTATTTATTATCTACCAGGTAAACCTTAACAGATTTCTATAATATTTAGGAATTAAATGTTTTGCTTGGATTTTTTAACTACATATTAATAATTAAGTCAAAATCGTTTCTGAAGTATAAAATTTCTAATTTTTATCCAAGTGGTCATATTTTGTTTTTTTCCTATAAATAAATGTAATTTTAAAAGCCTAGAATTACATAAAGTAAAATACATACACATGTTCACAAAATTAGTCGCACAAGACATTTATAGGTCTGTTCCCGTACTTGTCGAAAACAGTCAAATCCTGTTCCCGTACGAAGATTTTTCATAGGTTTTGACAGAAGAGAGTGTAGTTTGCAGTTTGCGTAGTTTTCGGCACTAGGGGAACAAACCTATAAATGTCTTGTGCGACTAATTTTGTGAACATGTGTATGTATTTTACTTTATGTAATTCTAGGCTTTAAAATTACATTTAACGTGATTAATAGGTTTATTTTTTTATAGGATAAATGTCCAATTGGTAGAACTGTCAACCGTTAGGCAGGATAAACTTATGAAATTAAGACCGTTGTTGAGGACCTACTATAAAAAAAAAGATAACAACCAGGTATAACTAAAATGTCCAAATCATCAGTGGACAAAAATAATTCTAAAATGGGAAGTCAGGAGCTAGAACGTTACGTTTCGCTTGTACGATTTAGCTTCCAATAGTTTCGCATTTAAATATCTATGCATAAAATAACATTTGATTAAATTGTTTTTTAACATAAGGGTAAGTCGTGTTTTAATTTGTTCACAAAATTTAATTGATAAAACAAGAAAAAAATCAATCTACATACTAATATACGTCACTCTCGCTACCCAGTATGAATACTCATACCTGCCATCTGCAGAATGTAGATGATGCAATTTCTCTGATTTTGACCAATATATGTATTTATTATTTAATAACAGCACATCAGAACAAATTTTGTTTTGTGATTGTTTGTAGAACCCTTCTCCATTCTACAAACTCTAATTTCTTTTGCACGTATGGAGATTAGAATTTAGGTTACATAATCTCTCACATGGCGGAATAGAAGGGAATTTGAAAATAAAAGTGCATTTAATTTTAAATATTAAAATTAATAACATGTTTATCATGTCTATAAGATTCCATTAATAAATTAAAAATTGAAAGGACATAATGTGTCCTTTGCAGGCGTACTTACTTGTGCCGGACTTGCGAAAAAACTCCATTGCTCAAACCAGACAGACGCTAGAAATAAAATATGAAATATAATATATTTTTGCAACACACAATAAATAAACTACACGAGAAAAACATTTCAATTGTGAAATTATGAACATTATAACCTAATACGTACATTCTCGAAAATACTAGAAAGAGATAATGGCTTTCCAGCTGTGAATCCCAATTGGCGCTGGGCAGCAAATTGTGTCAAAAATTTCGGTGCTTTAAGCATTTTCGATATTGTTTAACCTTGTTTTATTGTTAAATTAAGAACTTTAGTTATTGTAAAAATATAATATCAGGACTTGATACTTCGCAATTCAATAATTTTTTACAATCATTCGGCATAAGAACGGAATTAAAAACGACTGTCAGATAATACACCTACTTCATGTAGACTTGAGGGTTGTTCTATTCCAAATCATTTCCACCGGCACTAACTAAATGGAAGTATCCAGAGAGGAATACTTTATACGAATTATTTATTAATTGATCGTGGCCTCATAACAGGCCGTCTCCACGAGCTAAAATTTATAGCAAGATAATTAGCATGCTATGCAAATAGCTAATGGAGACGGCAAATAGCAAGATAATTGAGATAGCAAGCTATCCATAGCAGGATATTTAGCAAGCTAAAGATATCTTGCTAATTTCTGACATTTGAGTGAAAATTTGGTTACATTCGTAAAAGCAAAGCAGAACGCGGACAGCAGAAGAAATGTCAGATTTCCTTTGGTGGGCATTTCATCGCATACTTTACAGTATAGTTGATAGTTGATATTACATAATTGCAATGGAAATGACAAAAGAAAGAGCAAAGTGACAGCTCAATTGGCGATGAGATTTGCGATAGATGGTATGCGATGAGACTACTATTGACTACGTCAATCCGTTGTTCCTTAATTTTCAAGTGACGGCTCGATAAAATACACGCATTCTTATGGGAGGTGGCCCATAACCAACGGATGCATGAACTTCAAAGGATAAAGTATTATGGAATTCACACTAGCGTCGAAATGAGATAATTTCGAGATTCAAATAAAAAGTGTTCATACCCACGCTTACTAATTTCGTGAATGGATGCATTCAGTTCCGATAGTAAATCTATGACGGTGCCATGCTGTAATTTTTTTTAATATTAAATTATTTTTTTATATACATAAGTATAGGTATAACGTATAGTAATAATAATAGTTGGATGTTATTGTTACACAGTTGGGTAGATTAAGTTGACTATTATATAGCTAATATTGGATAGATGCGGCGCTGTCTCGGGTTAATATGTTGAAATATCACTTTTCGGGTGGATTTTGCCACTCCGGGTATATCAACAATTGTCAGGCACTCGGGTGGATATCAAGTCGACTATAGAGCCAACTGTAGAAGAGTGCCCCAATGGGCGCGGAGCTCAAATAAATGGACAGATATTGTGTATGTACGAATCTTATGGCCGACGCTCTTTTGCTCCACATGCAGGTGATCAGAGTGCCTCTACGCGGCGTACAACTTCAATTTCTTTTTTTCAGACAACATCCCATATTTATTAAACCATTCCATGAGATATTTGTGTTTTGTATGTTATTCCATTATATTTTACGTTTTTATATCACTTTACTTATGCTGAACGGGGCAAGTAGCTTTGACAATTGTAATCTCAACCCAGCGCCTCCTATATGTGAAACAGGCCGTAATGCTCCGGGAAAATGTCAAATGCCACGTGCACCTCTTGGCTTACAGAAAATAGGCGTGTTTTTTTGAAACGTAGCTAGCCAGTCGTTCACTAAAACCATTCCCAGCTAGCCGAACCCAGCTGACTTACCTCCAAGTTGGTGTGTGTGATTTTGGTCATATGTGTGTGATTTCGATCAGCTGTTAAGTGTGAACTGTCAAAGTATTCGGCATTCAACCAAATCGATTTTTTGTTATTTGTTGTACTGCGGAAACCAAGAGAATTTCTTGATTTAATTATGCCACATTTGTTGAATGAAAAGTTAATAGAAATGACTTGCAAATACTATAATTTGCAATGAAATAAAGTGGTTTATGTGTTTATATAGAAGTTTAATGCATTATTTTAAAGAATGTGCTGTATTTCCGGAATGAATTTTCTCGAAAAATATACACCATCATAGTGGAAGCCAAGAACAATTTTTGATTTAATTATTGCACAAACCTTAACTAAAATATGCCTAAATGTGTTTCGATATATTTATATTTCGCACATTATCACATAAATTATTTCCTCGATATTTGAAAGAACGTTTACGAATTTGTATGGTAAATAATTTAGTGAGTGGGGTTTATTTTGCGGCATATTGCAAGTTGGTTCACATATGTACACGTATACACGGTATAGAAATATATTCCATAAATCCACTTTTCAGGAAATCTGTCCTAGTGAGCACTTATAAACCGCAATCTTGTAGGCGAAGAAAATGATGCATACTTACTTATTCTATGTGCCCCTGAGAAGAAAAGCCACCTTCTAGTACGAGAATGTATTTCCAATTCAAACATTTTAGGACGACCGAGAAGAAAACACATTAAGTAGAAAATAAAAGACATGAGTTGTATTTCATTTCAAATAGATACATAGATACATATGTACATAAGGATTTATTTCAATTTTTTTTTATTATTAACAATTACGAGATACAAAGTATACATAATATTAATATGGACTAAAATATACATACTTAAGTTACACAGATATTTATATCTTACAAAAGATTTTTATTATTTATTTTTATATAAATGCTTATATACACATATATGTATATATATGCTTATTAAAAAAATATTCCGTTTTGTTTACATTCTTTTTCCCGAAAGAATAGTTTTACCGATTTTTCCATACAAAATGACGTTTGGCAGCCGAAATTGTAAGCCAAGAGCGCCACGTGTAGTTTTGTAGCATTACGGCCTGTTTCACATATAGGAGGCGCTGCTCAACCACATAATTTATTTACGGTAATAACTACTAAACACTTAGGCCGGCAATTACCGATAGCTCATAAGTTAAGAGCCTCATAAACCTATTCACCAACCGCTATTAGTGCGTATTTATGAGCGCTCATAAGACTTATGAGTGGTCCCAACCACTCTTAAGTTACGAGCGATAATATCAGAGACAATTATTATTGTCTCTGCTAATGTCTTAGATAACTTCGAAATAATTCGAAATCAGCTGCCATTTCAACATTAAGTTATTTCTGTTGATTTTAAAAGTGGGTAGAAAAGAAAGAAATTTGTCTTCATCCGGCGGGAAAAATAACATTATAATGAATTTAGTGAACATGTTAATTATTCCACTATTTAATTCCTAACATCAATTTCACCATCTACAGCTGTGTTGCATCATCCCCATATTTACACTGCCAAATGTCACTGACATGTTCGAAGAAGAGCGCCATTGACTCCGAATGTTCGAAAGAGAACGCGTTCGGAAATCCGAAAATTGAGATCTCTCAAAGTCGAAGTAGCATAGACAGCATAGACAAAAACCTATTAGTGGTCGGTGAATACTAACCAGAAATTTTAACTTATGAGCCTCTTAACTTTAAGAGCGATTTATAAGCGATCGGTGAATGCCGACCTAAATATCTCCTAAGTTAGCGATATATTTTTTTTTTAGTACTGAATAATTTTTCTTTTGTGTTTAGATCACCGAGATCAATAAGAATCCGTTGTTTAATCTTTGCGCAGCGAAAACTTTAATATTCCCTTATTATTTTGTTCTGTCATTGTCATTCAACTGCATTCAAGTTAAGTTTGTTCGATTTTATTTTCACATTATTTTGAACGAATTTCAACGAAATTATGTTGAAATGAGATAACTTCGATATGTCAATTCGTATGGGAAATTATCTCCGTGAATACCGTATATGTCTACTTTCTACTTTTTGCATCCGTCGATACTTTGTCAGTACTCACATTCCCGCATTTAAGTTCACACATTCACATATTAAAGTTCACGCATTCACAAATTGAGAGTATGCATTTTCATTGGTCGAAGCATGGAGAAAATGTAGGGAAACTGTCATCGCCGTTGACATTCGTTCGACAGCATTTTTGTTCTATTGTCTGTACACACTTTCACGCATTTAAGTTCATACAGTCACATACTGAAGTTCACGCATTCACAAATTGAGATTATGCATTTTCATTGGTGGAAACATAGAGAGAGTGAAGAGAATCGTTTGACATTTCTATACGTAGATATGTGACGGTTGACGGATTCTATGGGACTGCTCTATCCGCCAATACTTCAACTTCAACTTCAAAGTACAAAGGAACGAAATCGACGGAATCTATGGGCCGGGGCCTTTACTCCCCAAACAATGTCGTTACTCGTACGATTTCGCACGATGTTGGCATAAGTACCATATCCCAAGCATATATCAAACAAAAACATCCACACACATATACAAATGATTTCGCATCGTTTCGTAACCAGTTTTCTTTTTGAAGTGAATACTTCTTTAGCGACGTATTTCTTTTGAAAACGTGTAACGATAAATGTGGTACGATAATTGTGTTACGATAAAAGGGAAATGATTCCATACAGGGGAAATATGTATACAGAAAACATCAGCTGTCTGTCTGTCTGTCTATCAATCTATCTCATCTTATTCTATGTCTGTCTGTCTGATGCCTTTTCACGTATAAGCCGGTGAACCAATCATAATGTTATTTGGTATAGACATAGTCTGGGACATGAGGAAGGACATGGGCAAAAACTTCCCCCCAGGTGTCGCTGGAGTCAAGTTATTGTGGCGCCGCTGACCATTGCTTTCATTATTTTATTCTTTTACTAAACAAGAAATGGTATTCTTATTTTAAATGTTATCTTTTGAGCACAATAAATAGTGCACTTAATAGTTCAGTCTGGATTGTCGTGGGGTGCGCATCTTGAAATCTTTGAACTTTATTTACATACTTATTACAAAATGAATTGCTCTGTGTGCTCGGAAAAAATTGATCGTAATTGTTCATCTAAAATAAAGTGTAATGATTGCTCGCATTTTTTCCATTACTCTTGCGTTAATATCACAGAAGAGGACGCAGAATTTATAAAAATAAGTGGCAATGCATTTCGTTGTGACAAATGTGCAGTGCTTAGACGTCGTTCCTTACACTTGCCGCTACTGGCTGCACCAATGCCAAACAACAACAACAACAATGCATCAGCTTCTAAGAGTAACACCAACAAAAATAATCAGGCGGAAAGCAGCAACGCAAAACAACAGCACCTGTGGCTACTCAGTTCGTGGAAAGTGAGAGAGAATGCACTCTCCAAATGATCTATCAAAAGCTCTCTAACTTAGAGGAAACAAACCAACGTTTTCTACACCAACTATCTGTGCTACAAACAGAAAATACGTTGCTTAAGAAGAAAGTTGATTTTTTAGAAAGCAAACTGAATTGGCAGCATCAGTATCAACTCAGTAACTGTATTGAAATTGTGGGAGTGGCTGACGTCAATGACAAAAATGTGATGACCAAGGCTAAGCATCTCTTTAACAACGCTCTGTCCATTGATGTTCCTGATAACAAAATTGAGAAATGCTACATCAAAAATGTGCAAATCAAAACCAACAGCGATGTGGCCTCCTCTGTTTCTACACCTTCCATCTATGTAAGATTCTCCGATCTACAAACGAAGCAAAGAATTATGAGCGCAAATAAGACGAATAAAAACAATCTCCACACACGTGTAACTGGGACCGATAGTGCGAGTGGCACCAAGAGAACCAGCATCTTCATTAATGACTCACTCACCAAGTATACGAAAGCTCTCTTCATGCAGGCGAAAGACAGAAGGAAGCAGAATGGTGTTAATAATAATAAAATTCTTGTTGGGAAGGTGGAGGGGGGAAAAGTCATTTCAATAAGATCTTTTAGTGATCTTACACTCATTTAGTACTTTTCCCAATTACCTTATTATTGTATTTATATGTATAACTGAAAAACAAGTTTTAATTGATTTATACAAAAGGTCTTTATTCAACGACTGACTGAGTTATACTGCCAGAATATACTCTATACTTATTATAGGTATACATACTTAACTAGGTTATATACAGGTGTATATAGCATCATAGTATAAGTGTAAGTATACAACATCTCCCTTTTTAACTATAATAATACTTAATATTACTATTCATTTTAGGTACAAAGGTTTTTTTTTTTTTTTTTTAAATAACAACAAAAGGTAAAAGTTTAAATAATTCAAAATTATTTAACAATGTTCAAAAGCATATCATGGTAATAATTTTAAAACTAAAAAATTGAGTATCTCTTACATATATTTATGAATGATAGTAAGTAAGTTTATCAGGCGGTATTACCTTCCTTCCAAAACGAGTCTTGTATTCTTCTGATTCATTATTTTTTGATTCCGGGTTATTTTTAGAACTTGATTGAATGTCATTTTCTGTTGGATCAGGTTTTTCAACACTGGGAGTATTCGAATTCGGATCTTTGTTCAAAATATGTTGGCGATTTCGGCGACTTAGAGTTCCGTCTTCACCTTCAACAATAAAAGATCGTGGCTCTTGACATCTTTCTACTACCCTTCCTGGAATCCAAACAGATGTCGGATTCTTTTTATAGTAAACTTTTTCACCTGGTTCAATTGGTTTTAAGTCTCGAGCATTTTTATTGTAGTATCTTTGAGTTTTTTGAGTTTTTTGCTGAACTGAATGTTTATACCTGTGGACATCAACTAAAGTTGGTTTCAAACTTTCTGTTGACGCAGGGATTTTTGTTCTTAGTTTTCTTGACATGAGTAGTTCAGACGGAGAAGGCAAAGTACCTTTAGAAGTTGTCCTGTAATGGAGAAGAGCGACATATGGATCGGTATTAGATTCTTTGCATTTATATAGAAGTTTTTTAATTGTCTGAATCGATCTTTCGGCTAGGCCGTTTGAACGTGGTAAGTAAGGTGACGATGTCGCATGATCAATATTCCACTCTTCACAAAATGTTTTAAACTCCTTGGAGTTGTATGGTGGACCATTATCGGAAACCATAATAGCTGGCACACCATGACGTGCAAATATCGACTTAAATTTAGTAATTACAAAATTACTGGAATTTCCGGAATTTAAAAGTTCAATTTCGATAAATTTCGAAAAATAATCGACTACCAAAAGATAAAGTTTTTTATCAAATTCAAAAATATCAGTTCCAATTTTATACCAAGGTATATTAACAATTTCATGTGGACATAAAGTTTCTTTTTGATTTGAGTTTCTATAGCGCGTACAACTTTCGCAATTTGTTACGACATTGGAAAGGTCATTGTTAATATTAGGCCAAAACACAACATCTTTGGCTAGGCTTCTGCAGCGCTGAATACCCATATGACCCTCATGTATGAGCTTTAATATATCTGGACGAAGCAAAGTGGGTATTACTAATCGATTATTTTTAAATATAATATTGTCTATGACATGTAAATCGTCTTTTATATTGAAATATGGCATTGCTAGTTTGTCAATTGATTTTTTATTTGAAGGCCAACCTGACTGAATATAATTTTTGACTTTGCAAAGGATTGAATCATTCAATGAAGCGTCCCTAATTTGTTGCAATTTTGAAGAAGACACTGAAAGGTTTGAGATCAAAAGATCACAATGAAGGGTTAAGTCTTTATCAAATTCGATAAGTGAAGTTTCAGGTAAAGCTGCTCTGGAAAGAGTGTCCGCCGTGAACATCTCTTTACCAGGTTTGAAAATGACGGACAGATCATATGCTTGAAGCCTAAGCATAAATCTTTGGAGCCTTGCAGGAACCTTGTGTAAAGGCTTATCAAAGAGAGGCACAAGCGGCTTGTGGTCCGTTTCAACGATTACATTCCTGCCGAAAACATATTGGTGATACTTAACACACCCAAACAAAATAGCAAAGAGCTCTTTTTCAATTTGAGCGTAATTTTGCTGACTGGCTGTTAAAGTGGCGGAAGCGAAAGCAATTGGACTGTTGTTATGGCTTATGACAGCACCTACTGCACCTTTAGATGCATCGACTGAAAGAGTAAGAGGTTTATTAGGGTCGTAAAAAGTAAGTATAGGTGCATTCGAAATGATTTCTTTTAACTTAAGAAATTCTTTTTCGTGTGCATCATTCCAATGCCACTGAATTTCTTTTTTCAAAAGCTGTCGAAGATTGGAATTTTCAAAAGATAAATGTTTGACGAATGAACCGAGATAATTGACCATTCCAAGGAATCGTTGCAAGTCTGCAACAGATTTTGGTCGGGGCATATTGCAAATCGCTTTTATTTTGGAATCATCCGGTTTGATTCCATCTCTATTAAAAATATGACCAATAAATTTTAGTTCGCTGACACAAATTGTTGATTTTGAGGGATTAAATTTAAGACCTATTGATCGCGCTCGCACTAATACTTTGTTTAAAATTTCATTATGTTTTTCCAAAGTATCCGCAAAAATTAAGAAGTCGTCGATAAAAATCATTACACCCTCTATATCGGAAAAACTATTGACCATTTGCGCATGAAAAATTTCAGGTGCGGATTTTATACCATACGGCATTCTTAAAAATCTATACCTCCCAAACGGAGTTATAAAAGTGCATGCTTTTGATGATTCCTCATCGAGTGGAATAATCCAAAACCCTGAGTTGGCATCGAGCGACGTAAAATATATTGCTCCACTCAGTTTAGCTTTAAAATCATCTAAACTGGGGAACTGGAAATGCGATCGAAGAATCGCCTTGTTAAGATTTCTGGGATCGAGACATAACCTTAATTTGCCATTAGGTTTCTTAACAAGAACGATTGAATTAACCCAATCTGTTGGCTCATCGACCCTGACAATGACATTCAATTTTTCCATTCTTAAAAGCTCTTCTTTAAGAGAATCTAATAAACTAAAAGGAACTTTTCGCGGACAGTCAATCACTGGAATCGCGGTGGGATTAATTTGTAAATGACACTCGTTTTTCAATAAACCTAAACCTTGAAACACATCACTAAATTTAGAAAATATATTAGAATAATTTGATTCATTACTTAATTTTGAAATATTAGAAAAATCAGAATTGTTATTATTATTAGAATTTAAATTTTTAATTTCATCTACCTTTTTGATTAAATTTAGTTGAATCGACGACTGAAGACCAATAATAGCTTGACATTTTATATCCAAGACGTAAAAAAGAATTTTGTAGTGATGACCTCTGTGTTGACAATTTAAATTGCAATATCCAATGACTGGAAGAACTTCTCTGCTGAATGTCATGATTTTTGTAGACGACTTCATGACTGTAACTCGACTGCCAATTTTCTCGAACTGCTGCTTAGATATGATATTCGCTTGTGCACCTGTGTCTATTTGACATTGGACTGATGAACCGTTGATGTGAATAGGCACTATCCATCGATCTGCTTGCTCTTGTGATGACGATGAAACTGCAAAAGCTTTTTGTATGTACATCATCCCAATAAATAACTGGGATGTGTCTTCTGAACGCTCATCGTAATCGATGTCAACATTTCTTATGTATGCATTCTTGGTTTTGCACATTTTAGCGAAATGGTTCATCTTTTTGCAGTTGTTGCACCTCACTCCCATAGCTGGGCATTTACTTCTGTGTATTTCTCCACACTTGTAGCAGCGCTTTTGATATGATGAACTGTTTTGTGCTTTGTTATGTACTTGATGGCTTGGTACATATGATGACGATCGGCTGTTGTGTGAAGTACGTATATTATTTTTGTTGGAGAGAGACGAATTATTTGTATTTGTGTACTGCTGATTTTGTGGCTTTGACGATGAGCGGTGAATAGCGGCGATGACGTTGTTGCTGCTGTTGCTACTCGCTAGCTGCAGCTGTTGAGCTTGCCCTTTTGTTGCTTCCATTGTTTTTGCAATGTTAATGGCTTTATCGAATTTTATGTCACCTTCATTTAATAATCGTTCTTTGATGTTCAAAAAATTATTATTTAAACCACATACGAAAATATCACGGACTAAATCTTCTCTTAGGTCTTTGAAATCACACGACAGGCTCAGATTTTTCAAGACTGTGATATATTCGTCAATTGACTCACCATCTTTTTGTGACCTAGTGAAGAATTTATGGCGCTCCATGACGATGTTGACTTTGGGAAGAAAATAGGCCTCCAATTTCTCAATCAATTTGTCATACTTGACGACGTCTAGGTCCTCGTTGAAGGAATTGAAGATTTCCAAAGAATCTGGCCCCATATAATGAAGTAGAAGTGCAACTTTTCGTTTGTCGCCTTGGTCTTCCAGATTCGACGCTCGAAGAAAAATTTTGAATTGATTTAGCCAATTCTTCCACGTGGATGGTAGGTTCGTAGATTTTATGTTGAGCGGTGAAATGGATGCCGAAATATTGTTCACAACGGCATACGCGTTTGCGGTTGGCTTCGGCGGGTCTGTTGTCATTTTTATTTATTTTTTTTTTTTTTGACTTGTAATCTTGTGTTCGAAATTGAGAAACAAAATATAATATAATTTAATTATATTATAACCCCACATCTGACACCATATTGTATTTATATGTATAACTGAAAAACAAGTTTTAATTGATTTATACAAAAGGTCTTTATTCAACGACTGACTGAGTTATACTGCCAGAATATACTCTATACTTATTATAGGTATACATACTTAACTAGGTTATATACAGGTGTATATAGCATCATAGTATAAGTGTAAGTATACAACACTTATAATGTTTAATGATTATGATTTGCATGATGACTTTTCCTCCGCTGACCTTCATAGTTGTAACTGTGGTAATGTCTTTACTGATAGTTCCTACAAATTTTTTGTTGTGCACCAGAATGTCAGAAGTCTGAGAGAAAATTTTGCAGCTCTTGTCACTCATGTTGATTCTTTTGTATGCATTCCAGATATTGTTTTTGTATCCGAAATTTGGATTTAAGGATTTGAAAAAAATGATTATTTAATACCCGGTTTCAATTTCTTTGCTAATACTAATGAAAATGATGCTGCAGGTGGTGTCGTTTGTTTCATAAAAGTGAGAGAAGATTACTTAGTTCACGAGGTCGTTTGTGTTAATTTTCTTAGTGCTGACGTCTTAAGGGTTTCCATGGAGATTAATAATGAGATCTATGTATTTGTATGTGTTTATAGATTGCATATGTTCAATGTTTCGATGTTTATAGAAGAATTTTCTTGTTTACTAGTAAATCTAAAATCAAAAAATTTAATTATTTTAGGTGATTTTAATATTAACAATTCAGATAAAAGTGAAACTGTTTTGAGCTATTTGGAAATGTTAGCATTGCATGGTCTTATAAGCTTTATCAGCGAACCTACTAGACTAAGGTGACCATAATTCCCGCTTTGGGCGGGACAGTCCCGCTTTCGAGCTATGTGTCCCGCTGTCCCCAAAGAAATGCTTATGTCCCGCTTTGAAAAAAATACAGTCTGTTGCATTGCATTCAGTCACTAAGTCAGGAACATCTCTTTTCGATTCTTCACAAATCGAACCAGAGATTCCAGACGTCCTCCTATCACACGTTGCTAAATAAAAAGTGTACCACTGAAAAAAAATCGCTCAGCCACCCATTAACCATTTAAAAAATCCTTCGAAACTCGAAATAGACGGCGATGGAATTTGTCAACTCAAAAAACAATTTTAGCATAAAATAAAGTTCATGCTTTCTTCACCACGCCGGCCGTAACATAGCAAAAATACAATAAACTGGTGCTGTCAACCGGGAAAACGTTCAAACTATAGCGACTGATTTTTATAAGAAGTAAAGAATACTCGAACCAAGTGGTGTCAGTTCAACACAGAAGTAGACATATTTGAATATGAAGCCGTATAAAGATCATCTCTTGGGAGGAAGTTCAAAAAGTGATGAACTTACTTATTGAGGAGGGTTTTTCAATTAATTAGGTACTAATTATAACTGGTGATTCATTAAGAGTTCCTTTTTCAGTAGGGATCTTATGACAGATCATGCGTGAGTCATGTCAAACTATCATGGTATTTTTATTCAGTATTGTTTTTTCCCCACTTAAGCCTAGTACGCTGCTGATGCGAAACGAAATTTTCCTGCGGTTTCCAAATTGAGTGCGAAAAGATTGCGAAATATCAACGAAAAATAAACATTGTAGAGTTCAATCAGCTGTTATGAAAAACACAACTGACAATAGTGACAGGCGACAATAATTTAAATACATAGTCTGCTTTTACACTTAGACTGGTGAGTCTAGACTCACATGGGTGCAAAAGAGTAAGAAAGTTCGAAGAGATGAGAAGGAAAATATTTTGCCCTGTGAGTCGAGGGTAAAGTTTTTGGCGACTCTTTTTGACGTTTTCCTTTTCTCTTCTTCGTTTTATCATTGTGTTGCTTCCCACCTAGTCATCTGCACAATACAAGAACTGCAAAATAAAAGAGGAATGTCAAATTTGAGTCAAGGAAAAAAGTCTGAAGTGTAAAAGCGCAAGACTCACGGATGTAAATAACAAAGAGAAATTCGAAAAAAGTCTAGACTCTCAAGTCTTAAGTGTAAAAGCAGTCATACAAAAAAAAAATTGAATGATAAAAAAAACTGCATAATTCAACTTCGTAGGATTCCCATATTTTATGTTGACATGCTTCTGGAGCAAATTGCAAAGCTCTGCAAATAGCAAATAGCGAATCACATTCCCGCGACGCCTCCGTTTTCCAGTGACCAAAAGGTGGTTGCGGAGGAATTGGTGGTTATTCTTCTTTTTTCAACAAAGTCTATTTCGTCCAGAATTATATGCAGTCTCTTGTGCACTAACCATGCTCGACGCTGTAAAATTATCCCGCACAAAACAAACGAAAAAAACAAAACACAAACACGAGGAAGAAAATATAAAATACAAAAAAATACAAATGTCAAAATTTCGCAAGGAATTAATGTACCGAACAATAAATTCTTTGCGAAAACTGAGTGGAGAGATTTATCTAATACAATCACCATCAGCATAATTTCGCAGGGGAACAGCATACTGCAAAACGAAAATCACGACGAAATTTTCCGTTTTCGATTTCGTCATGTCACTTTTGTATCGGATCGTGTCGCATCAGCAGCGTACTAGGCTTTAAACTCAAACAAGCGTACTTTTTTTTGCTTAAATAAACTTAAAATAACCGCAATATTACAATGCTCTTTCGTAAATGACCTAAATTAATTTTTTTATGGATCCTAAACTAACTTACGTCTATACCTAGTATATTTCTTTTATGTATTTAATATGTATATTGTTTAATATTTTTAACAGTTTTCTTAACGGTTTTTTTTTATTTCTTAAAATTACTCCAATAAAAATAATAAATAATTACGAGTGTCTGAGAGAGTTCAATCGCTCCACCAACTATTATTGGCAGATCAAAAACCACATATCGGGCCTACTTGGACCCAATCAAAAAGTTTGCAGTCAGTCGAGCGACCAATATTTCTCTCGATTAAGTCCTTTTAATTTCTATAATTATCTTTTTCTGGTATACTAATGCAGTACATTACAGGGTTCGGACCGCTTTTTTTAAGAAAAATAATATCCACTCCTACATTCCGCTTTACTCAAAATCTACTCCAGTTTTTTCACACGGAAAAATTGTTTGAGGAGTTGAATGATGAGTGGAGATCATTTCGTATTTATGATATAAGAAACACAAACCAAGAGGATTTGGTTAAATGTTAGTATTCCCATTAAGGAAGAGCTTATATTCAATATAATTTGTCTGAGTTTATGTTAGCACCAGCTGTTTAACCACACAGAAACGCAGTAGCTGAAGAAAAGCCTCAGAGATAAATTTAATAAAAAAATGTCGGAAATGACTGCCCTATTTTGAGATTCATTCGATTGTCTCTATTCATTCGAATGATTTTTTCGTATTCTGACATTCGAAGGTATAAAAACGATAACATGAAATAAACTTAAATTCAAAATTGCAATCGTATGAATAATGACAATAATTTCTAATGAATAGAATCACAAAATAGAAATGTTGAATGAACTGATGAAGGCCAAATGATTTCACGATTCTTTATAAAAAAGAAAGCGGACGTTTATGAACCACTGTTGATTTTTTTTTTAATATATTTTTTTCATTATTTTTTTGTATTTACAAATCTACTCCGCAAATTTTGGTTTTGCTCCGCTTTTTTTTCTTCATCTACTCCGAAATTTCATTTTTATCCGCCGGATGTACAGGCACAATTCGGTGAACAGTTAATTTCACGCTTCGGATCGCTACATGGATAAGCCGGCTTCGAATCTTCGATTGAAGAATTATCATTCTCTGAATATCACTCGAAATGCTCGAACGCGTTATCGAAAATTGGAACTTCAGAATGGTTCTTTTGAATGATAACAAAGATTACCCGATAACATTGAATTTTTTTTTAAAGTCTGCCAGGCAGTTATGCGTTACGCACCAGTCGAAAGTGTGTTTTCTAATATGACTAAGATATGGACTAATGAGAAAACTTAGTTGGAAGACTCAGTACTGATACTGAAAGCCATTCATTCAAAGAATAACATAAATAAAACATGTCAATAGTTCCATTCATATTTAAACACCAAACCTGATATTTTAAAGCAGATTTGCTTATCTGAAAAATAAAGAAAACCAGTCCAACAACTGCCTAAGATTAGTTCTATATTCATTAGATAAAAAATTAAATAGAGAAAAATTCCAAAAAAAGTATGTGTTTTCGTTATTAAAATGTACTAGCGTCCCGCTCTGAGGGGAAAAAATTATGGTCACGTTATACTAGACCCATATCAGGAAGTTGCTTAGACCATATTTATGGGCGTTTTAAAAATGGTTCGTTCAGCAATTGTGAGATAGGTGTTCTGGATCTGATGATAACTGATCATTCAATGACTGCGTTTTTGTTTAACACTTCCAATTGCAAGAGCAATAACTATAGGCCAATGTCTCCTAACATGGTAATCTTGGTAGAGTACGGTAAGCTGAAGTATAATCTTTATTACGAGTTTTGGGAGGACGTATATATGTGTACGGATGCTTCAACTTCCTATTCAATATTTATTAATACTTTCAAGAAGCACATTCTTAACTGTTCCTCTTTAGTACGTCCTAAATGTTCTTCTAAAAGACTCAAACCTTGGATTTCTGTTCACTAATTGAACAAAGTGAAGAGTAAAAACAAACTCAGAATTAAATGCTACAAACACCCTGAAAATTTGAGCTTAAAAAGAAACTATAAAAAATTGTGTGCGGATCTAAGAAAAGAAATTCCAATTTGTACAGATAATTATTACCGTTCACAATTCGACACAGCTAGAGGTAACTTAAAAAATGAATGGAAATTAGTAAATAGTTTTCTCAATAAATCTTCTGCTACAATTTAACCTATTATCATTCGTATTAATGACTGTGTTGTTACTGATAAACATGAAGTTGCAGATGCATATAACTCCTACTTTACGAACATAGCCACCAGTCTACGACCGTCTCCTGTTTTTCCTTCCTGTTGTTCGACAGCTGGTTACTGTGCTGAACCTTTGCTGTGTAACAGTTTTGTATTTAAGCCCGTAACGCCACTTGAAGTCCTTAAAGTTATCGGTACTCTCAAAAATACAAAATCATGTGGTACTGATGGCATTTCGAATATTCTTCTTAAAAAAGTTGGATGCTATATAATGGATGTACTGTCATACATTTTTAATCGCTGCATAACCGAGGGAGTCTTTCCAGAAGAGCTGAAGTGTGCAGATGTTCTTCCTTTATTTAAAAAGGGTTCTGCTGTTGAAATGTCTAATTACAGGCCCATCTCACTTCTCCCAGGCATAAGCAAAATTTTTGAAAAGTTAGTAAAAAATAGGATAGTAAATTATCTTACAAAAACTAATTTCTTTAATCCAACTCAATTTGGTTTTCAAAAAGGCAAATCGACCGAAGATGCTCTTCTACAGTACTGTGGTAAAATAATGTCAAACCTCGATGGAAAAAAGTGTACTGCTGGTTTGTTTATAGATATAACCAAAGCATTTGACATGGTTGATCACCTTATTCTACTGAAAAAACTTGAGAATGCAGGTTTTCGTGGCTTCATGTTAGAGTGGTTTAGATCATACCTATGCAATAGATCACAAAGAGTAAAGATCAATGATATCAGGAGCGGTGTCATGTCCCTCAACTTGGGAGTACCGCAGGGCTCTGTCCTAGGTCCTATTCTCTTTCTCATCTACATAAACTCGCTTTTTACTCTTAATTTTAAAGGTGCACCGACTGCTTTTGCGGATGATGTAGGTTTCTTTTATGGTTCCGTCAGTTGCCTAGATCTTATTTCCGACATTAATTGGGATCTGAATCTTCTAAGACTTTGGTTTTTTAAACATAAATTGGTTTTTAGTTCCAAGACTAAGCTTATGTTTTTTGGTTTGTCGGGTATACACGATCCTGATGTGAATATTTACTTTCACGCACCGGAGTGTCAAAGATTCCAACTACCTATTTGCAATTGCAGGTCTAACTTATCCTTTCCTACTTTTATGAGCTGTCGAAATTGCAATGAGAAATGTTTCCTGATCGAAAACGTCGGGGAATTCAAATATCTGGGACTTACCCTAGACTCAAGAATGAGCTTTTCGAAGCATATCACTAATGACGCAATTATCAGTGCGCTATCAAGAGCCGGAATTAATCCACATCTCCGCAGATGGATTCATGAGTTGATAAGCAACTGCACCATAACTGTGGAATGGGGCTTAGCCCGGGCTAAAAAGTTTGCAACCAGGGGCACACCACAGGGGGTGTTCTGTCACCTCTCCTGTGGATCCTCACGGTCGATTCGCTACTCCACATCCTCAGCGAACAGGGTATTAAAGTAGTCGCGTATGCTGATGACATAGTTTTACTTGTGTCAGGCAAATTTCTAGACACTATGAGTGAGCTAATGGAAAGAGCACTCTCTTCTGTAAGCCACTGGGCGCTTCAAAAAGGGTTGAAAATTAATTCGCAAAAACGGAGCTTATTTTATTTTCTAGGAAATACAAGATTCCTAAATTTAGAGGCATTAAGATGAACAACTTGACTTTACCGTATTCAAACCAGGCTAAATTTCTTGGAGTTATCTTTGACGGAAAACTTAACTGGAAACCTAATATCGAAGAGCGTATTAAAAAGGCCCAAAATGCCTACTACGCTTGCAAGAGAATGTTTGGAATAAAATGGGGATTACAACCTAAAGTGACACACTGGATCTACACTGCCATAGTAAGACCGATCTTACTATACGGAGTTGTGGTATGGTGGAGAACCCTGGAGAAAACACACATTCTAAAACAACTAGAGAGACTTCAACGTCTGATGTGTATTGGAATCACTGGAGCACTTAAAACAACATCAACGATGTCACTAAACACCGTACTGAACTTGTTACCAATAGACCTATTTGCTAAGAGTGTCGTTTTTAAAACAGTGCTAACGCTAAAATAGTCTAATGGTTTCAAGTTTAGACTATTTGGACATGGTAACGTAAGCAATATTGATAATATTAGTACAGATTATCTCAAGCCAATAACCCTATTTGACCGAAACTTCTCCATAAAAATTCCCTCTAGAGAATATCGGATACAGCGTACAACTGATCCAATCGACAGCATTAATATTTACACGGACGGATCGAAACAGGACGAAGGTGTGGGCGCTGGAGTCTTCAATCCAAAATCTAACTATTTACAAACAAGGCTTCAAACTGCCAGATAGTTGCAGCATCTTTCAGGCTGAACTTTTGGCAATTCAAAAAGCCGCAGAGCATCTAATGAACTGCGAAGAAGGATCCTACATTAACATATATGTCGACGGTCAAGCTGCGCTCAAAGCTCTAAAAAGTAATGTGATAAAATCGAAAACAGTTCTAAGCTGCTACGCTTTACTTCAGGAACTCAGCAGAAGCAACACAGTCTGCTTATCTTGGGTTCCTGGTCATCAAGGTATCATAGGCAACGAAAGAGCGGATGAACAGGCTAAACAGGGAGTTCTACTTAGTTCAGAACCCGAAATCATCGTAGCACCGATCCAGCACTACTTCTCAAAAATTGATGCTAAGTTACAAAGCATAGCTGACAGCAAGTGGAATCAATCCACCTCCTGCAGAATAACGAAAATATTCCGGCCGCACTGCAGTGGCCATAGAACTAAATACAATTTACTACTAGGCATCATCACAGGGCATTGCCTTATAGGTTATCACGCTCGCAGGCTTAAACTAGTCTCATCGGACATATGCAGAAACTGCAATGAACCGGGTATTGTAGAAACATTAGAGCACCTCCTGTGCGCTTGTCCTGCATTGGCAAAAAGAAGGCACAGACGAATGGGAAAATTCTATTTAAACTCACTCCTAGAAGTAGCAGACATAAAACTTCACCTTCTCATTAAATTTGCTCAACAGACAAACTCATTTTGTTTAAACAAAGCAGCAGAAATCAACTGATTACTCTGAGGAGTTGTGGTATCACTATGGACCAACACTGGTCTATGTGAGGCTAAGCCGCCACCCCATAACCTAGCATATAGAAACTTTGAGGAATTATTTTCGTTGCACACTAAGGCACTTTTTCTTTCTTCATTTTATTTGTTCCACTATGCTGTTAAAAACTATTTATTACGGTATTTTTCATTCAAAGTTGCAATATGGTATAGCCTGCTGGGGTGGTGCCTATAAGAGTAAGGTACAACCTCTATTAATTATACAAAAATATATCATACGAAAATTATGCCGGAAACCTCGGAGACATCCCAGTTACCCTTTGTTTTTTGATTTCAAAATTCTTCCTGTCCGTCATTTGTATTGCTTCAAAGTTCTGAGAACCTTCTTTATGCAGTCTGGTAATCGGAATTTCCGATTGATCTCAAACTATAGTCTACGTGGAAACTTTTCGTTCTCTGTATCTGTTCCTTACTTCCATACTACCTCATATCGTAATTTTTATTATATATCATCGCATCGATTATTTAATAAACTTCCGCAATCGATCAGGTCAATCACTTTACCTGGAATGTTTCTTAAATTGGTAAGAAATTGGCTTCTCAATTTTAACTTCGCCAACATAGAATTTGTAGATTTAATTAGATTTAATTTCTTGAATGAAAAGTTAATGGATTTGACTTAATGATACTATATTTTGCAATGAAATAAAGTGGTTTTTATATTTTTATAGAAGTTTAGTGCATTATTTGAGAGAAAGTGCTGTATTTCGGAAGCCAATTTTCTCAAAAATATGTAGGTACTGTAGGTACACCATCATGTGGAAGCCAAGAGCAATTTGATTGTACAATTCTTAAATTAAAGAAGCCTCAATGTGTCTATGTTAAGAAATAAAATAAAGTGGCTTATATAATTACATACTATATTTTTTCCGCGGTATTTAAAGGAATTCGTTTGTATTGTTTTGTTAATGTATTGTTCCTTTGCCTCGTTTTCTGTACATCCAGATATATGTACATATCTCCCGTAGATTCAATACTTATGATGCAGCCTAATCAAAAAGTTCATCCTCACATGATGAAAACCTAATCAAAAAGTTCATCCTCACAGGGATAACTGTTTTTGTGGGCACAAATTGAAACCTTGTGGATGAAGAACATGATCCAGGTATTGTACTTACTTATTGTGTGTACCTAAACTGAAAAGAAAATCCATCTTCTAACATGAATTGAATACATATATATTTATTCTGATTTTATTAAAAACTAGGTGTTATTCACAAATTTTAACAATATTTGTGCAATTATTATGCAAAATTATTTAAATATATTAATTTAAGAACATATATTAGGGAACCCCATACACGAGATGGCGGCCATTAATACCCGAAACAAATTTTACATTCCAAAAAATATAAGAAACAGAAATATTTGGGAACAGATTTTTAGTGCATCGTGTGCACCTGTTATTAAGGAATAAAATGAGACCTCTTTCACTATTTTCACTTATTCATAACACTACTAATTTTTGAATTATTTTTTCCGAAAGAATAGTTTTACCGATTTTGTAAGCCAAGAGCTCCACGTGTAGTCTTGTAGCATTACGGCCTGTTTCACATATAGGAGGCGTTGCCTGAACGCACAAGCGACTATGAACGAACAGTGCCCGAGAAAAGATTCGACATCGAAACCAGATGGCGTTGCCGGTCTCTTTTGACAGCTGAATGAAACGTGGAGAAAAAAGAAAGAAAAAGCGAGATAAAGGCAGAAGGAAAACTTTATCCACTAAAAGAAAATTTTATTTAAATAAATGTAAAAGTTAACTTGAAGTAAGCAAACAATTTGGAGTTATTGATCCCGAACTGTTGGGTTTATATTTATAACATATATATTCTACTCAGTGGGAAGATTGGTCGCAGTTTACGACAAAAAATATGTTAATTAATTTACTACACTCTTAAATTTCTTAAAAGACTCGAAGGACCATGTTCCGAACAGGAGTTGAAGTTCGTAGCGAATTATTCAAATTAAGTCGACTGTATAATAATTTGACTGCTAATTATGTCACAAGAAAGAAAACTCGTTAGGCGAACGTTATAAATATAATAGTTTTTATTCTTGTCTTCGTGACGATCTCATTGCGAGTGAAGTAATATGGATTTATCTAAGGCGACCAACTTTATAAGAAAAAGAGAAACGTCAAAAAGAGTCTCGGGAGTCCCAATCCACACGTTGACTCATGAGTCGCGGCTCACACGAGTACGAAAGAGAAGAACGATGAGATAGAAAGCAAGCTGCCCGGTGAGTCGCGGGCAGAATTTTCCGAGACTCTTTTTGACGTTTCTCATTTTCTTGTTCGTTATTACGTTACGTTACGAAAGAATTTAATCTGTCTGTCTGTCTGTCTGTCTGTCTGTCTGTCTGTCTGTCTGTCTGTCTGTCTGTCTGTCTGTCTGTCTGTCTGTCTGTCTGTCTGTCTGTCTGTCTGTCTGTCTGTCTGTCTGTCTGTCTGTCTGTCTGTCTGTCTGTCTGTCTGTCTGTCTGTCTGTCTGTCTGTCTGTCTGTCTGTCTGTCTGTCTGTCTGTCTGTCTGTCTGTCTGTCTGTCTGTCTGTCTGTCTGTCTGTCTGTCTGTCTGTCTGTCTGTCTGTCTGTCTGTCTGTCTGTCTGTCTGTCTGTCTGTCTGTCTGTCTGTCTGTCTGTCTGTCTGTCTGTCTGTCTGTCTGTCTGTCTGTCTGTCTGTCTGTCTGTCTGTCTGTCTGTCTGTCTGTCTGTCTGTCTGTCTGTCTGTCTGTCTGTCTGTCTGTCTGTCTGTCTATCTGTCTGTCTGTCTGTCTGTCTGTCTGTCTGTCTGTCTGTCTGTCATTTACCTTTTCACGCTTAAACCGCTGAACCAATCATAGCAAAATTTGGTACAGAGATAGTCTGGGACCTGGGAAAGGACATAGGCGGAAATACCACTTTCACGCCTACACCGCTGAACCAATCATAATGTAATTTGGTATAGAGATAGTCTGGGACCTGGGGAAAGACATAGGTGGAAAAACCGCTCGCTAGGGGGCGCTGGAGTCAAGTTATTAACAAAACCTTTTCACCCCTAAACCGGTGAACCAATCATAATGTAATTTGGTACAGAGATAGTCTGGGACCTGGGAAGGACATAGGCCTTTTCACGCCTGCAGCGCTGAACCAATCATAATGTAATTTGGTATAGAGATAGTCTGGGACCTGGGAAAGGACATAGGTGGAAAAACCGCTCGCTAGGGGGCGCTGGAGTCAAGTTATTAACAAAAAATTTTCACGCCTAAACCGCTGAACCAATTGCAATATTATTTGGCAAATAGATAGTCTGCGACCTGACGAAGGACAAATGCAGAAAACAGCAGGTTGCGCAAGAGACTCAAATTCACAATATTATGTGTTGGCATAGTGTCAAAAGAGGAAATCTTGACCCGATAGGTGTGCTGGAGTGAAGTTATTAACAAATTCTCTATTTATTGACCAAAATGACTCATGTCACAAAATGAAGAGAATCATTTAATGTTATATTCATACTTTCAATCTATATACATACAATATATAAAGGCCAATGTATCTACATCTACATATATCTACATATATATGTATATATGTGTATATTTTATCTACATATCTACATTTGTATGTATATTTGTAAGTATGTATTGTCAGTATGCTATGGACTCTAAAGCAACCAAACCGATTGAGCTCGGTATTGGCCCGAGTGTTTCTGTGAAGTTTAGTCAAAATCAGTTCAGCATTTTGCCAAATAACTAACAAAACACAGAAATAGATTAAATTTTCTGTTACTAACGCTCTATTAATATTGCGCATTAGCCTTAATTTTTCTGATGAAATGATTTTGTTAATCTGGGGAATACCCTATTAAAAGACTGCATGAAGGGAATCATTTAATGTAATATTCAAAAAGGTAAAAGTCTTGCCTTTAGTTTTTTGATGAAAATGATTTTGTTATTCCGGGGAATCCCCTATTAAAAGACTTGGCCTGAAGGGAATCATTTAATGTAACATTCAAAAAGGTAAAAGTCTTGCCTTTAGTTTTCTGATGAAAATGATTTTGTAACTCCGGGGAATCCCCTATTAAAAGACTTGGCCTGAAAGGAATCATTTTCTTTTACATTTTTATTCTATTTTGAACTAGCGAGCAGTGAAGATAGAATTTTGAACCGGTTGGCAGTGAAGATATAAATAAATAAATAAATACATACGTACAGACCAATGTTCGCGCACTCGCACCCACCTATCCGGACATGCGGACAAAGAAGGAAGCAGCTACGGCTGAAACCTCCCGATACGGGGATTTCTTAAAAAAAATCTATATATATAAAAATCAATTGCTGTGCGTTAGTCTCGCAAAAACTCGAGAACGGCTCGACCGATTTGGATGTTTCTTTTTTTTTTTTGTTAAACTTGATTCAGGGATGGTTAATGAGAAAAGAAAATTCAGAAAAACTCCAAGGAAAAGACGGAATCTTCAAAATTTTAAATTTTGGTTTTGTATGGGAACTTCGAATTTTTTTTTATGTATAATATCTACGTTGAAATATAAATCATTTAAAACTAAAAAAGAATGTAATAAATATTTTGATAAGCTGTCCTATTATCTGATAACAGTATCTATCTGTCTGTCTGTCTGTCTGTCAATCTGTCTATCTGTCTGTCTGTATATCTATCTGCCTATTTATCTATATATCTGTCTGTCTGTTTGTCTATCTATCTGTTTGTCTATCTATCTATCTGTCTGTCTCTCTGTCTATCTGTCCATCTGTCTATCTGTCTGTCTATCTATCTGTCTGTCTGTATATCTATCTATCTGTCTGCATGTTTGTCTGTATGTATGTCTGTCTGTCTATCTATCTGTCTGCCTGTCTGTCAATCCATCTATCTGTTTTCATTTTTAATTCATTTTTATTCATTAATTCAATTAAATCTTAAATGCTAGACAAAAGTGATTAAAACTAGCTTAACGAACTTAACTATCTTACTCTAACGTACTGGCCCCACACGGGCACTCTAAGCTAAACTTAATACTTATACTATGTCTTTCGACGTAACCTAACTTAAAATATAGAATTTTAATTAAAGTTATAATTTTAGATCTAAGAAAAGTTTAAAAAAAAAACTTAGAAACATCCATCTATCTGTCTGTCTATCTGTATGTCTATCTGTCAATCTTACTATCTGTCTGTCTGTAAGTCTGTCCGTCTATCTACCTGTTTATCTATCTATCTATCTGTCTATCTATCTGTCTGTCTGTCTATCTATCTATCTGTCTGTCTGTCTGTTTGTATGTTTGTCTGTCTGTCTGTCTATCTGTCTGCCTGCCTGTCTCTGTCTACCTATCTATCTGCCTATCTGACTGTGTGTATGTCTGTCTGCCTATCTATCTTTCTGACTGTGTATCTATCTGTCTGTCTGTCTACATTAATTGACCAAAAGTATTCATATTCACATTTCACCTGAAATTACCAAACTTTGTATGACAGTTACCAAAACCACCAGTTGTTGAGTAATCGCACTGATGCTGTGTTGTATTCTACATGTATTAAGAAAAACGTACTCTGAAAATTTTACCAAAATCGCTTGGGTAGTTTTCGAGTCCTTAAAAGACAAACAAACAAACATACATACATTCATTTTTATATAATAGATTAAAGCCATTAAATTAACGAGTTTCATTTAGTAACGAAAATAAACTTAAACCATACACAGTGCCAATATTTCCGATCTCAATGAATTGGAGTTGGAGCGTTGATTGGGATTCATAATCGCTTATGAAGTATTACAATCAAATTAATTTTAGGTGATGCGAGTTCACCGGATCATCAATAGTTTAGTATTTAAATAAAAATATACTCTGCATAAAATTATATTGTGAAAGCGGAAGTATGTTTCTGTACATTCTTTTACTCCAGTAAATCATTAATCAAGTAAAGATTAGGATTTAACTCAAACTCATCACGTAACTTACGGGAAAGGGTTAAACAGCGTCTGGTAGTTAAAATTAAAAATTAAAATGTCGGATTTGGCACGCGTTGTTTCCACCCAAAACAACATTGCAAGAGCAGCGTCTTACCTAATAAGTAACACGACTGTTTTAGTACACGGGCGAAGCCGGGCGGGACAGCTAGTAAAAAAATAAAATCCGGATCTAGCTGACATGTTTCTTTCATGTTCGATGGTAAAAAGTTTTATCAAATTCTCAATTGCAAGACTTGTCTGATGGAATTTTCTTTAACCACGAGAAACGGTAAACGCCATCAAATTATCCTAGGAAATCGAGATAAGTAGCGCATGCAGTGGCAGGGCACGATAATATTACATGGCACTGCTAAGCCATCACACGTGCAACAGTACAAAAACTCTTATATTTGGGATTGAAAATTCTTCCTCATCCACGGTACTGTCGTGATGTTTCAGTCAGCCTGAAGTCATTCAGCCACCAGAAAGTCTTCCATACCATCATTGTATATGAAACTTATAGTAATATCATCAAGCAGTTATTTTTAACTGGCTGTCTTCTCGCCAGGTGGCGCTTTTTTTTGCTAAAAACCAAACGAAATTGTCTCTCAGAGAAAAAGGGAAAGAATAATGAAAACACAAAGAACACAGAAAAATTGAGAATGTGAGAAATCGTGTTCGTGTTCGTGTGAAGGTACATATGCATGCATGTGTAATTCAGTCATTCACCCCTGTGATGAATTCCGACCGGTTTGAAAACGGACGGAATTACAAGGGAAGAATTCAAAAATAACGGATTTTTCCGAGTTCATCCCTTGTTATTTCGTCCGTTTTCAAACCGATCGGAATTCATCACAGCGGCGATTGATGCTATATGGGCAGCTGTGATATATATACGCTTTTCTTATTTCATTCATATGTTGCGAAAAATTCTTTAGCCAATTTGCTGGTATGGTTTGGGCCGTTGTTGCAGATCCCATGGGAAAGGCATATTCCATTCTGCGTAAGAGAGCATGATTTGAAGTGCGCCCAATGTAAATGATCGTTTGCAAATTTCTTTCTTTTTTGCAAGTGGACCTTCTTCAACAACTGTGCTTTTCTGGGACCTCTGGCAGGCAAACAGTTTTTCTTCGTATTGTAGAAGTGTCCACTTTAAGATTTAAATCTTCTCTTATTTTAGTTGAGGTGATGAATGGTTTTTTTTTTTTGTCAATCTTATAATGCTTTGTTCATCGCTAAGGGTCAAATTCGCCGTCCTGTCTCTTTTTTCCTCGTGTTGAACATACTTTTTTACGTTTGAAATCATTTTATTAGGGAACCCAACTAGTTCTCTCATAAATTTGTATTTGTTTCCTTCAAAAATAAATTTTCTTATTAGTTTTCGTTTTTCATCGGTACAATGTCTACCGCGACCCATTTAAGGTAGCGGATACGTTTTTTTTATGAAATATTAATTTTTAATAATTCAAATATCTTGCCTTCAAATATTTTAATCTGAAAAATATGATTAGCACAGCTTAACAAATTCTAAAACTTTCTAAAGAATGACGCGGTACTATTTTTTTGCACACCACAGACTTAACTTTATTACGTATAGCGGGAATTTATTTAACTTAAAGTTCAATTTCAAGAAGGCTTGTTCTTCCATTATGTAGCTGAACATCAGAGTGATATTTTACAATAGATGCCATATATTTATCCCAGCGAAATAAAAAAAGTAAATGCATGACAAGTTTAAAGTTCACTTTGGTGCCAATTGCACATAGCTGTACATACTTATATGTACCTATATAAGCACATATTTTTTCCAAATCACCCAGTGGGGTAAAATACTAGATGCGTTTCTTTTATCGGATTTCCCCTGTAGGCCTGCTTGAAGCTTTAGTTTCAGAAAATGACACCAGCAGCGATGAAAGCACAAGTTCTTCTCCCTTGCAACCTAAACGTAAGAGAACCGACGAACCTGGGCAAAGCATCGATACATCTTTCTGGGAGTGTTATGACGAAGTAGTTACTGAAAACCTTACTAATGATGACAACGGAAATAGAATCGAAATACTTTCGACGTCAAAAAACACCATATCAAGTGACCTTGATAAATACTTGGACATAAGAACTTAGAAGAGAAATGAAAATCCCTTTGCCTGGTAGTTTGCACATAATTTCCCCAATGTTTAGTCAAACTCGCTGCTAAGTATTTATCTGCTCCTGCAAGCAGTGCCCATTCGGAAAGCCTTTTTAGTGAAGCAGGACTTGTGTATGAAGAAAAAAGAAACCGACTTCTTCCTAAAAATGCCGAAAAGTTGATATTTCTGCACCACAACATACCTCTTATAAACTTTTATTATGATTAGTAGTTTTGTATTAAACAAAACATGCTATTGAATATTAATTTTCAATGTTTATTTTTCTGATATCTTAATGAAGAAAGATAAATTTTAGTATATATCTTTTTATTATTATTAGCTTTAAAGAAGAAAATACCTCATTGTTTTTGTTGTAAAAATAAAGAAATTATTAAAAGTTACTTTGCAATGTTCCTTGCTATTCTCTACTCCTATTTTTAGTTATTCGGTATTTGGCCGAACGCCTATTCGGCCGAATACCGAATAGTAACCGAATATTCGTTTCAAGACTAATAAAAATCTTTTCTTCCCATCTTTGACACAGAAGTCAAGAACTTTATTATACCTTTCTGATGGATATATATATATCTATATAATGTAGTTTTTTTGTAAACGCAAGTCGAACCTTTCCACTGCTCTCCTGTAAAATTTAAATAAAACGACCTTTGATGTTTTTACTTGTTGCCACAAATTTGTATACCTACATACATATATTTACACAAGCCAATTTTTACACTGTATGTACATACATATTAATTTCTCATCTCACTCTAAAATAAAGCTATCCTCACTGCCGCAGATTCAAAAATCATAATTTGTTTCTTTTCACTCTGCAACTGAAACACAGAAAAAAGCAATACTACACATATTTATAGGTATATACGAGTATGTGTGCAAGTGTGAGTTTTCGTTTCTATGGAAACCGAGATTTTTACTTCGATTCTTCTTTGGTTATTTTATTCTTATTCTCACTTGGAGAGGAATTTGAGTGGTTGTTGTCAATGATAGAAAACAGAAAATCATCGGCCAACTCCTCGTCTGAGGCGCCACCATCGAATTCCTCAAGTGATACTACTATGTCTTTTATATACAATGATACCATGCAAAAGGCCATAACATCCTTTGAAGATATCATTGCGTTAAAAATTCAGAAATTCTTAAAAAAATTAACACCTGACATTTGACGTCTGAAGAGCGTTGTAGATGCCAACGCGTTATATTTCGATATTTTGATTAAAAATAAATGTGTAAAAAAGAATGATTAGCTCTTAAATGTTTACTACTAAATCGAACATTTCACAACCAAATAAAATTATGATGTTGTTTATTCACACTTTGAACACTTAGTGGGATTCAACAAGGTTCGGCGAATTTGGCTCTTATTTTTACCCAGAACAACATTACTAGAGCAGCGTTTTGAGTAATAAATAACACCACTGTTTTAGTACACGGGCGAAGCCGGGTGGAACAGCTAGTAGTATATATGTATAATTTAACTACAGCGATCATTGATTTCTTGTTCGGTAATGAGTTGGACTTGATTGATTTATTAAATGGGCCTACCGGTTGTTAGACAGAGAGAGTGGGATCGCTTCACAAGATCGATACTCGACACATTTTGACAGTTCTTATTTCTGTTGAGTGGACGGCATACAAAAATTCAAAGAACTAGTATTTTTTAGGACAGTTTTTTTTTTAAATCTGCACAATTTTCGCTATAAGTTGCAAGTTATTACTGTTCAAAGAAATGTCGGGCAGAACAGAGATTTCAGAACAGATTAGAAAACTTATTGTTAAAGAGAGACAAAATGGTATGAGTTTTGGCAAAATCGGTGAAAAATTTAATACAGTCGACTCTCCCTAAGTCGAATTTTCGGGGGATACCAAAATTTGTTACCATAGGGTAATGTACAGTGTACTCTGTCCTTAGGGACACCTCTTATACCCGGACAGATTTCAGAGAATGGAAATAAATACACCATTTTTCATATAAAAAACTCCCATAACCGGACTCTCTCATAACCGGACCGATACGGACACCAATTTTCGTAACCGCAATAGAATGTTCCTTTCTCTTAAATGGACAAAACACATCTACGTATGGCAAACTTTTTACATATTTTATTTTGTTTTTGTTCTCTGCTCCTCTTCTTTGCAATGAAACGAAACTAAAATGTAAACACGTTCGCGGACACATGATTTTCGGTGGGGAAGACTAGAATGATACACACATATCTCCGGCATTTTGAGAGATATTTTATATTATTTTGTGCGAATTTTGTATTCCGCTGGTCAGAGTGAAGTGAAAATTTCTCTCTGGACAAATAATGCCGGAATATGGAAGTATGTATACTGTATTTCTCGTCAGGGTATCCCGTCTTGTCCTAACATACCTACAATTTTCAGGACCCGCTAATTTCCTCAACCATTGACGGCAAATGTTGTTTTGTCCGCGAACGTGTTATCCAACAACTATGTGCGTTTTTAAATCTCGTTGCATTTTTAAATGTGTAATTTTACCCGTGATTGTATATAAACAGAAATTACTATTTTTGGTAATTTGTGTCTATCACATAAAAAATGAATTCCTTTATAAAATAACATGAATACCATACATATGTCTTTTGCATTTCTTTTTTAAAGAATGTCAATTTATTTGTTTCTCCCACAACCGGACACCTCTCATAACCGGACAAATTTCTCGGTACCGTCAGTGTCCGGTTATGAGAGAGTTCACTGTACTTACAAAAAAGTTAGCAAAAAATTGTAGCTATGTATAACTTAAATATTTTTTTTAATTGATCTAGCTGCAAACATGCACATAAAGACTGCATCAGCTATATTGAACTTCCTAGAATCAACTGATTTTGTAATTCCAACTGGAATCTTATTAAAACAAGTTCTTTTTATTTACAGTCGCAGATAGATCCATTGAAAAACCTGTTTTGAATGCAACCGACAACACAAAAAAAAAAGGATAACAATATTTTTTTTTTGTTTTTGCGTTGCAACTTTTTAAAAACTGTATCTTTTTATGGAGGTACCAACTACCAAGAATATGAATAGGAAGAAACATGACGAGCTGACGATGATGGCAAACGCGATGCTACACATATTTAGGGTATTGAAGTGTGTAGGTGCTTGATGGGTAGTAGCTTTGTATATACCAGAGTTGTAAAAGAATGCAATCATTTTGAAATGCATTCCTTAATGAATTTAATTTGTTGATTGCATTCATTGACTTCAATTTGAGACTTCAAAAAAATTAATGCAATCACCATTTATTTAGCATTCAAAAGATTGCATTCTTTGTTTGTACCATTCAATTGAATGCAATCAATGAATGCAATCACTTGTGACTTCAATTGAATGCTTGCATTCTTTTTGCATTCATTTGCACTTATTGCATTCATTTGCATTCATTTGCACTCGTTGCATTCATTTGCATTTAGTTGAAGTCTTTTGCATTCTTTTGCACTCTCTGCATTCATTTGCATTCATTTGAAGTCTTTTGCATTCTTTTCGATTATTTCCATGTTGTACGAGGATCCCGAAAAAGCTTTGGCGCTTCAATCGGTCTGAAATGAAAACTGGATTGTGTCCTGAATTGATTTAGAGGGAGCTTTCAAGTTTTATGAATGTCTCGTCAAAAAAAGCTATTTTCAACGAAAAAACAACAACAAATATTTATTTTTTGTACGACCGGCGCAAGCGAATAGACTTTTGTGTATTTTGTGTATGTATGGTGCCATACTTATTTTCCCATTCCTGCAAATGTTCATTCGCAACAAACCTGTACGTATTGGACTCGGAAAAAACGGAGTTTGTGTTATTCACTAAGAAGCACAGCATTGTAATCAGCGTTGCCACTTTAGGATTATTTTTGCGCAGTAGATTTTCTAAAAAATGCAGTAGATTGAATTCTTTCGCAGTAGATTTTTATTTCAACAGAAAAACAAGTTATTTTAACACAAATTGGCTACTGTTTTTGTTTCTATTTTACAAGCTTTATTATTATTTTGAATTTTGGTTCATTTAAGCTTTTATTGCCCTCAACCGTAGCATTATTTCTGCTTTTAAATACGAGGGCTGTTCGATAAGTCAGTGACTTTATTGGAAGATGGCGCTGGGGTGGCATTGAGTTTTTTTCTGCCATCTTTGTTACTTTCTTGGCATAGTAAAAAAAAATTAGACGGACTCAGGTTAAGAGTCCTTTCCACGTCAGGAAGGAAAGAGCAATCATAACAGTAGACTTTTTCAGGCGAACGTTCATCAAAAATGCAAAAACGGGTTCGTCGGTCAAAAAAGTCAGGGCAACGGTTTTCTGGGATTTCCACGGTGTAATCTTCATTAGCTATTGGAAATGCAAAAACGATTACCGGACAGTACTATGCCAATTTATTAGATAAGTTTAATGCAGTATTGGTGGAAAAACGGCAATTGAAGAAGAAAAAAGTGCTCTTTCATCACGACAATGAACCGGCTCATTCGTCCACAGTAGCCATAGCAAAATTAGCTGAATTGCGCTATGAACTGCTTCCTCATCCACCCTATTCTCCAGATTTGGCTCCTAGGAACTATGTCTTGTTTCATAATTTGAAGAAATGGCTCGGCGGAAAAATATTTCCATGGAATGAAGAAAGGGTTTGAAAAATCATATTTTTTGGAAGGCTTAAAGAAGTTGGAATATCGTTGATAAAAGTGTATGTCGGATCGTGTGTACCCCCGTATTATGAAATGTGAATGGGCTCGTGTATGGGTAGTGACTAGTGAGTAGTGTTCGCCTTCAGATAAGGAATTCAACTTTTTTGAAAAGTTTTGTTGTTAAGTTTTGTGCTAAAAGGAATAAATATTCTCGATCTTGAAGTCCACACAAAGCATACAAAAAAAAAATGCAGTAGATTTATTTTTTTGGCAGTAGATTCAAATTTCGAAATAAATGCAGTAGATCTACTGCAATTGCAGTAAAGTGGCAACGCTGATTGTAATTAACTCAGCTTCTCAGATCACGACAAATATCTTGGTTTGATTCCAGATAGGATACTGAACTGGAAGTGGAACACACTTGAACGAGTGAGAAAATCCGCTGCCGCTTTGTATTCGTGCAAGAAAGCCTTATACTACGTTTACACCAAAACGAAATCCGAGATTTCGCGGTTAAAATCTTGATACCTAAAAAAGGTGTTTACACCGGAAAAAAAGATTTCATTTGACACTTCATGTTCAAAGTGGAAACAAATTCTTATGAAGGTTTTTTTCCGGAAACATAATCAGCACAGAAAAGTTTGGAGAATTGTAAGTGCAATGTTTATTTTAAATTAATAGTATGTAATTATAAAGAAAAATAAATATTTACAGCGATATACAGAGGTACTTTCTGAGAAAAAGAAGTAACATGGAGAGCAAATCGGACCACAAGACATTGAAGTTGATGGACCTGGGGAGCAATTCTTTAGTTAACGTGGACACCCGGACCGAAGGCCCACTGAGTGACATGTCATCTTCGAAAACAAAACGAATAAAAATACATACACTTTTATAACCAACCGATTCGTTTACTTATCAATGACAATGCTGTCCTCGACGAAGTGTTCTTCCAGTTCTCCGAGAACTTTTATTTTGATATAAAATGACCATTCTGATGGAGAATCCCCCGAAGAACTTTTAGCTTTTTTTTCTTTTCTACACAAGAATATGCAACCTTTATTTATTTATCAGATTGTGTAGTTTAATTTTAATTTCTTCGGGCGTAAAATAAATATGTTTTTGCGCAAAATATGATGCCATTTCTTTGTGGTTGTTTTTTCTAGCACCACGGGGATCAGCATATATGTTTCCTCCCACAGTACAATGCTTAATTCTTCATCCTCCAGGTGCCAGATTCTTCTTGTTTTATTTTTTTCCATTGTCTCCATTTTAATTTGTTCCCTGAAAATTAAATTCATTTATTTAATTGTACCTACTCAGCAAAGCGATTCAAAACAAACTATTCATAACTATTTTTGTTTTTCACCATTACAAAATGATGTGGTGAATTATTAAAAACGTGTGTTCGATTTGACGACCTGCCAACTGCATTGAGATTTCGGCAGGATTTCACGAAATCTAGTACGTCGCTGAAATCTCGGATTTCGGCTCGGTGAAAACGTAGTATTAGGCTGTTAATGGGGAATTAGATTATGCAGTGGTTTTATACTGCGGTGGTCAGCGTCAGACCTATACTTATGTATAGAATTCTACTTACGAAATCCAGAGAATGGCCTGCATCTGCGCTACAGGAGCTATGCGAACTACCGCTGCTCTTAAAACAATGTTAAATTTATGCTTTCATTGGACATTTATGGTAGGGACATAGCAGCAAAAACGGCGTTGCGACTTAAAGAAACTTCACAGTGAGTATTTCTAACTTAGGGCACGTCAGAATATTCGCAATTAATAATCTAAATACGGGAAGTATACAGACTATAACTCCGTTCCTAGAGTTCAATGTAAAATAAAGGACTAATATTCCCAGCCGATAGGAATGGATAGGAAATATCTGTCTCAGACATAAGCTTACCTACAACTTCTAGTTTCCAAAGCACTAATAGCTCTAATATAAAAAAGGTAACAGTAAATGAAATAAAATACTACATTCAACACAAGATTAATCCAAAAAAAAGCTCTGGGTATGATCTTATTACCGGACAAGTATTAATAAAACTACCCCAAAACGCACTTTTGACCCTCCGAAATCTATTTAACGCAATTTTTACTCTAAAATGCTTCCCAAAGGTTTGGAAAGTAGCTACAAAACCTCAAAAAGACGCTACTCAAACCGCTAATTACAGGCCAATAAATTTACTGCCAATAGTATCAAAGCTATTCGAAAAAATCCTAATAGATAGACTACAATACAGAGACTAGCACTCAAATCTTCTTAAAGCAGAAGCTGGAGTTCCCCAAGGAAGCGTCCTTGGAACTTTAAAAAAAATAAAAATAATTATTTGGCTTCAGCAGTCCTAGGTAGAACCACATAGAATCAAGCCTAGCTTCCCGCAACCACTCGTATGTGCGCGTTATATTTTTGGACGAATGGAAGGGACCTACAGTTTTCTGCCGTTTCCGAACGGCGAGTTGGGAAGCCTTACATGACAAATGATACTCTTGAATGCTTGTCAGGCATTCGGAAGAGGTGGGCACAGTGAAAAACTGTTTAGGTATTTGCGGCGGGATTCGAACCCAAGACCGTTGGCTCAGTAGTCCACTTGCGCTTCGGTGCCCACTTGGAGCTTTATTATGTCTAATATGTATATACATCCGACATTCCTACACAGTAATACTTACTTCACAGATGACACAGTAATACTTACTTCACACACATAGACCAAAAGTTAACTTGGAAACAACATATACTCACAAAACGTAATCAAACCAAGGACAAATGAAGACAACTGTTTTGGCTGCTGAGAAGAAACTCGGTTCTATCTATAGACAACAAACTGCTCATTTAAAAGACGATTATTAAACCAGTGTGGATATACGGACTTCAGCTGTGCGGAACAGCGATTAAATCAAATATAAACATCATCCAAAGACAGCAATCAAAAATATAAAGAACGATAATAGATGCTCCATGGTATATTTCCAATGACGACATCCATAAGCACCTCAAATTATCGACAGTAATGGAAGAAATAAACCATTCATAAAAATAATAACTATTGTAATCTTTACTTTTTGAGTACTCGTTAATAATTAAAAAACCCACCATATTGCAAGACAAAGGTATGTGAAGGCACTGGCCTTATAAGCTATCATATCCTGTTATGTAACAACAATTACTAGGTGTCCAATATGTACACTCAGTAGCGGCATTAGGGTAGGGCGCAGTTGGGCGACCGCCCAGGGCGCCTGACATGAAGGGGCGCCGATCTAGTTGCATATTGTGACTTGTTGCATTTTCGGCAGCGGCCAGGCCCTAAATCTGGCGAAAAAATCATTGAGGTTGCAACACTGGACCGCGAGTACTGGGGTAGAATCGGCTAACGCGATAGTTGATAGTTGATAATCAAAATCGACACTTTTGCTCTGAGTGTAAGGTGATTATCAAATCGACCAACGTTTTTTTTACGTTGATTTTAGGTGACAGCTATTTAGGTGTCGTTTTTATATAGTTATGCCACTTTCCATAAGGATTTTGGTGCGGTCGATTTCAAATTGATTAATACATATAAAGAAAAAAAAACGTGTTTTGACGATTGACATATCCCTAATAATATAAAACAAAGTGAAAACAGAAAACGGCTGAACGGATTTTGATATATTTTTGTGTTGATTAAGTAAAATAAGGAGCAGATTCGTGCACAAAAAAATATCTGAATTAAAGTGTGAAAAACCAAGAAATTCAATAATTAGACTTTGAACCTAAAAAAAGTAAACTTCTCGTATAGTGTGCCTGGTGCAACGTGAGTCGCCCCTGGTGAGTTTCTGCTGGTTCCGGGATAAGTAGCTCTCTTTTCATAGGTGTCCCTTACGTGTTTCGAGTGTCTCATCTTCCTTTTGCTCCCTACGGCGGGGGTCTCCTCTGAAGATGTAAGGGTGAGATTAGCATGTCCATTAACATGGAAAGTACAGAAGAACAAAATAAAAATCGAGTTGGGATATCAACTCAAGTGTCGGCAGATACCACGGCTGCCGGCGAGGGCTTGGCTCCGACAGGGGCTAAGTTGCCAGTGGTCACTTTCCCACAAGTCCAGATGGACAGCGTTACAAATAAAGACGAAGAAGTCGTAAAAGCGGTCACCGACGAAAAGCGCGGTAAAAAAGATAGACCGAAAATAAGACTATCTGGTGCCCAAAAACGCAAGAGAGCGAAAGAGAGAAGGAGGAAAGAGGAGGAGGGAAAAGGCATGACGGGGGACAACCCAGAAGGTGCAAGTACCTCCGCCCAGAATTCTGCCGCAAATACTTCGAAGGTTAGAGGAGTAGGTTCCAAACCAGACCCCTTGAAGACCGTAGAGGCTGCGAAACGACATGCTAATCTCACCCTTACATCTCCAGAGGAGACCCCCACCGTAGGGAGCAAAAGGAAGATGAGACACTCGAAACACGCAAGGGACACCTATAAAAAGAGAGCTACTTATCCCGGAACCAGCAGAAACTCACCAGGGGCGACTCACGTTGCACCAGGCAGGCCTGTAGTGGGTCCTAGGGATACTTCGAGACCAACAACATCTAACAGAGGGCCCCGCCATATGGGTACCTACAGAGATGCAGCCGCCAACCAGCTCGAGGTGGTAGTGTACTGTGACGGGTACGACGAAGGCAAGATGCCGTCGAATCTGCAAGAAAGGTTTCAGTGCGAAATCCGAGACGCTCTCGACCAAAGTCTGTGCGCAGTCCCTCCAGTCATCCCCAACTTCACATGGGCGGGTTTTAAAAATGATCGGTACCACGTGGCGCGTGGTGATCAGCCCTCTATTAAAATCTTGGAGGCGTTAACAAAAAGTCTAGGAGAAATATGGGGAGGAACCAGTCTAAGGGTACTTCCAATGTCAGAGATTCCGAGGTTGACCAGGGTATCTGTCTGGATCCCAGGCCCAATCGAAGAACCCCAGAAAATTCTAGAAAGAATTGCTAGGCATAACCAAGACCTGGACACAACAACCTGGAAGGTTTACAACGCCGAAAAGCAAGAAGGCAAAGGCCAACTTCTTTTTGTGGGTATAAACCAGAAAGCCGTGATGGTATTGAATCAACGCGATGGGTATGCTCTCTGTGGCTTCTATCGTGTAAAATTCACAATACCGCCCATAAAAGAATTCCTGATGAAGATGCTACAAGCAAACCTCCAGCACAGTAGGGTGGCCACGGCCATCCTCTGTGACTTCCTATCGAAAGGAGGTGCCGACATAGCCCTTATCCAAGAGCCCTGGATCGTCAAAAACGGGGTCAAAGGATGGGGCAAAAATTTCTAAATTTTTACCAACACAACTGGTAAGTGTCGAACTTGTATTGTAGCAAACAAATCTCTAAACGTCTTCTCTATCCCACAGATGAGTACGGGAGACCTCACCGTCATTAGACTGGAGTATAAGGAAAGGAGCGAGGCGGGCAAAACCATCTCGCTAGCGTCCTGTTACCTTCCCTATGACTCATTTACTCCACCTCCAAGCGAAGAGCTGATAAACCTGATTAGCCAAGCCAGAACATCAGGAGAGGGGATCATCGTGGGAGCGGAGGCAAACGCACACCACACAGCCTGGGGCAATACCAACACAAACCCAAGGGGTGAGTCTGTTTTTCATTTCTTAAACATTGAAAATCTCGTAACTTTTAACGTAGGTTGTACTCCAACTTTCGTAAAAAAAATTAGAAGGGAAGTTTTAGACATTACCTTTTCTACCACAAATGTCACTCATCTAGTCTCGAACTGGAGGGTCTCTAACGAAACCTCCATGTCCGACCATAGGTGGATTTGTTTCGATCTTGCGCTAGCCGTCACAGGGTCAGTTAGGGAACTCAGGGATGAATCTAAGGAAGTCATAGATAGAGATAAGATCAGGTGGGCCATAAACTCCTTCGAGACCTTCAAAGCTCCTGGAAAGGACAAAATACAGCCCATCTTCCTCCAAAAAGGCTTTTCTGTATTGGCGCCGCACCTGGCTATAACCCTAAGCTATGGCAAGAAGTAAGGGTGGTTTTTATACCTGTTGTAACGAGATTTGAAGCGAAAGACGGCTATTTGCTGACTAATGGTTTCTCTTTATTTTAACGCTAATGACAGTTTGACATTTGTCACTTATGACATCTCTCCTGGACTATTTTAAATAATAATTGTTTGATTTTATAAATATAGTTAATTATAATTGTATTGGTTATAATTATTATTAAATAAAGAATAAACGTCAAGATATTATAATGAAATTCAGTGTCAGTTAGTTCAAAATATAAGGAGGGAGTAGGTAATTAGTAATTCAAGTATTTTTCAAAGTTAACAATTCATTTTGATTTATTTATGTGAATACTGCAATCGTTCTGGGACCTTTCTTACTCGGCTGGATCGACGAAGATTGACCTCGTTATTTTGCGTACATATATTGGTCGTAGGTATATTGGTCATAGGTAAATTTTGCTCTTCAATTTCGCCCGAAGACCTTTCATCGCTCCGTATATCAGTTGGAACAGTTTGTTCAGCTCTCGGCGACAGATCGGTTACAGTTGCTGATGTTTCATCTGATATAGGAAATCCTGCGTCCTCTAAACTCCGTGCTTCGTCAATTAATACACTCTCTTTGGATGGTCCTCTTATCTTCTCGCCTATCTTCCTCAATTGATCCACGTGTCTTTTCCAAAACCGATTGTCATCTAACTTGATGTTGTAATGTAGATCGCCCAAGATCGCTTCAATCGTTCAGAATTGCCACTTCGTGTTCGACATATAGTCCCTTGCTGCCACCCTTTCTCCCAAGGAAAAATGTTTTGTAGGAATTTGTCGCTCCATGGTGGCATCGACTGGTAGAAGTAGATCCATCTTTGACTGAAAATGGCGGCCCAACATCAGCATCGACGGCGATTTACCTGTGGTTGGATGGATTGCTCGCTTGTAAGCAAATAAAATTGTATTTAAGTAAGTATTCATAGAATCAGGACTACAATTTGCTGTTCTAATTTTATTTTTTATGGTTTGAATAAAACGTTCCGCCAGCCCATTTGTAGCTGGGTGATATGGGGCCCCCTGCTTATGCACAATACCATTCCGTTTTAAAAATAGCTGGAATTCGTGCGAGTTAAATTGGGTCCCATGATCACTCACGAATACCTTCGGAATCCCAAAAGCGGAAAAAATTTGTTCACATTTATGAATAGTAGTACGTGTTGTAATGTTAGGTATTATGTGTACTTCCGGCCACTTGCTTAGTGCATCAACAAGTACGAATAAGTACTTCCCCATAAACGGTCCTGCGAAGTCTGCATGTACTCTTTCAAAGACCTTCCTTGGAGCTACCCAACAATGCACTGGAGCTTACCTTTTTGGGTCCGGACGCGTGGTTTGGCATAGTTGGCAACTTGATACCAACTTTTTAATATCTCCATCCATTCGGCTCCACCAACAATAAGCTCTTGCTAAGCTTTTCATCCGTGACATCCCGAAATGGCCCGTATGTAACTCCTGGAGGACTCGTTCTTGCAGCTCCTTTGGTATATATACGCGTATACCCCGTAGCAAGCATCCTCTTTGTAGGGCAAACTCTGTTTGTGCTATACCAAATCGATGAGTCGGCTCACAGTCACGTCCGTATTTAAGGCATTCTATTAGTAATTTTACTTCTTTGTCTATCTTGGTTTTCGCACTGAGTTCTGCAACTGTCACTGTCAACACGTCTCCCTCTTCGATATGCTATGTGACATCGCATCGGCATTGGCATTATCTTTCGATTTCTTTAACTTGATGTTGTAATTGAAATGCTCCAGAAATATCGCGTAATGCTGCATCCTTGTGGCTGATAGGGTAGGCAGACCTTTCTGAGGAGAAAAAATTTGCGAAATAGCTTTATTATCTGTAACCAAGGTGAATTTTTTTCCATACAAGTATTGGTAAAATTTTTTAACCCCAAATATGATAGCATACGCTTCCTTGTCTACCTGACTATAGCGCTGTTGTGTTTGGTTCAATGTCTGCGAAGCAAACTGCAGAGGCCTCTCTGAACCATCTCCGTAAATGTGGCTCAGTACTGCTCCAACATCAATCGGGCTAGCATCCACCGCAAGAACAACTGGCAGCTTAGGGTCGTAGAAAGCCAAAACCGTATCTGATTGCATTTGCTTTTTCACCTCTGCAAATGCCTTTTCACAATCCGTATCAAACCGAAATGGTACGTCGTTTTGTAGTAACCGATTCAGTGGGTAAAGGATGGTACTTAAATTTTTTATAAATCGTACGTAGTAATTTATAAGACCAAGAAATGCGCGAATTTCGTCTTTTGTGGTTGGTCGTTTTAACTGTTGGATCGCCTCGATTTTACTTGGCATTCTATGGATGCCATTTTTGTCTATAACATACCCACAGTACTCGATACGGTCCTTCATACACTCTGTCTTAGACCAATTCACTCCCATATTATGGTTGTTTAATCTAGCTAGAACTTCTTCTACGCGGCTTGTGAAGAATAAAAAAGCGCAGATTCTTTCAGTAACTAAAAAAGCATTATTTATTAAAACGAAATAATATAAAATGAATTCAATAGGAATATTAAAAAATACCTAAAAAAGCACTTAAAAAATTGTCTGCATCGGTCGCTTTTATTCTTCAAATGTTCTTCAGTGTTCTGTGTTCTGCAGCTGTCGTTGTCGTTATTTGAAATTAATGTTCAAACAGCGCCACCTACTTGTTGAAATATCTTTTGCTGCTTTTGTTAAAATGGGCTGTGTTCGCAAGCTACCTTCTGTCCTTGACATTCTCCCCCCCAGTGAGGCGACTATCCTGCGTTATTGTCTCATTCTCATCTGGTCCGTCAACGTTCAGCACCGCCAACTTCACTACAGGCCGAGTGTAAATTCCATGAGCTGTCTTCACTGCTGCGCTCCTCACCTGACCGTCAGCTGCTTTGGTGACTCCCACCACGATACCTTTTGGTCAACACCCCCTCGGTAGGTTTTCATCAACAATGATAACCACAGCTCCCTCTTCAATAGGTTTTGTTTGCTCGAACCACTTTGATCTCCGAGTAAGCGTAGGCAAATATTCATGCACCCACCGTTTCCAGAAAATGTTAGCCAGCTGTTGGCTTTTCCGCCAGCTCTTCCGCAGCATCAGGTCTTCGTTGCAAAATTTACCAGATGCTTTACAACCACTGGATGACCCCAACAAGAAATGGTTGGGTGTAAGCGCCTCAGCATCATTAGCTTCCACCGAAACATGAGTCAATGGCCTCGAGTTGATAATGGACTCAACCTCGATTAACATTGAGTTCAATGAGTCATCCTGCAGCCGTTTATTGCGTGTTACCTCTTTCAGCACTTTCTTCACGGATCCGACGAGCCTCTCCCAGCTCCCACCCATATGTGGCGACGATGGGGGATTGTAGACCCATTTGGTGTAAGGCGTTGTGAACGTGTCATGTATGGTGTCCTTGTCTAAAGACTGCAGCGCCTCTTCAAGTTCTCGTTCCGCACCCTTAAAATTCGTTCCGTTGTCTGATTAGAAAACAGCCGGTGTTCCACGACGTCCAACGAAGCTCCGTATGCATATTATACAATCATCGGTTGAAAGACCACGAGCAAGTTCCAAGTGCACAGCTCTGATTGTCAGGCACGTAAATAGTACGCCCCAACGCTTCTCAGACCGTCGACCAACTGTCACAACCATGGGACCAAAATAGTCCACCCCTACGTGAGTGAACGGCTTCGTGTATGCCGCAAGACGAGCAGCAGGCAAGGGCGCCATCTGGGGATAAGTTGGCTTAGCATTTTTATGTTGACAATGCAAGCACGCACGCCGAACGGTTCTCAGCACAGTCCTCAGTCCAGGAATCCAAAAACGCTGTCTCACTTCATTGACGACGGTCTCATGACAGCAATGATGAAATAAGTTGTGATAATAGGCCACCAACAAAGATGTCAAATGATGATGCCTAGGCATAAGCAACGGACGCTTTGTGCAATACTCGACGCAGTCAGCTTTGTCGATTCGTCCTTTCATCCGCAGCAACCCATCATCATCCACGTAAGGAGTACATTCTAGCAGCCTGCTAGATTTCTGAAGTCTGCCACCTTTCTTCAAAATAGCCATCTCATCACCGTAAACTTCTTCTTGCGCCATCCTCACTAACGTTAATTGCGACGCCTCGAGCTCCTCTGTAGTCAGCCTCTGCACCATTGGTAACTCTTTACCCAGCTTTCGTTTTAAGTTTTCGATGAACCGACGCACCCAAGCCAAAGTTCGCAGCAGGCGCATCCACTTCGTGAATCTAGCGGTGTCTATCAATGGCTCTCTTACCACTGCATGAGCCAAAACAAACCTTGGCCTCAGCTCCTCCTTCTCTTCACCCATAGGTTGATGTTTTTTATCCGGCCACTTATCCTCTGCTTCCCACATAAACGAAGGTCCTCGAAACCACCTGTCTGTTCGTTGAAACGTTGGCATCTTCTTCCACTTGGTTGCATCGTCTGCCACGTTCTCCTTCGTAGGTACCCATCTCCATTCTGCTAACTTCGACTTCTCCAGGAGTTCTCCAATTCGATACATAACGAATTGATTATATCTTTTCGGATCAACTGTCAACCATGAAAGGACCGTACGTGAGTCCGACCAAAAAACCTTGCTATGGAAGTTCAGTGAATGGCTTCTCACTATAGACTCAGCCAACCTCACACCTATCGTTGCAGCTTGTAGTTCCATCCTGGGAATCGACATGTGTATTCGTGGAGCGACCTTTGTTTTCGCCCCGTCCAAAGCGCAGTTAACCAGAGAGCCCGCAGAAATACGTAAGTACGCAACAGCTGCCATAGCGTTCTCGCTTGCGTCAACAAATACGTGGAGTTGAACAGAAGCATCGCTGTCCGCAGTAGGACAGGAAAACGTACAGCAAACGTAAAAATATCCGGATCTGTCCTCCACCAGATTCCTAGCACCTTCGTTGTTGCTTGCTCGATACTGCTTACAGCTTCAATTTGTTTGTCACCTTGAGACTGCTCTCCCAGCGCTTTCAAAACATTGCGTGAATTTGACTGCCAACCTCGAATTTGAAAGCCTCCTTGAGCGTGGATATATGCAACATCTGTTGCTAGCTTGAAAGCCTCTTCATCAGTATCGACACTGTCCATAAGATCGTCCACGTAATGGTTCTTTGTAATAGCAACCACTGCCCTCGGATACTTGTCGACAAACCTCTGAGCATTCAAGTTCTTCACATACTGTGCAATGCTAGGAGAGCATGATGCGCCAAATGTAAGAACCTCCATTACGTAGATCCCAGGATGTCTTTCGGACTCAGCACTCCCCCAAAGGAATCTTTGCGCCTGTTGGTCTTCATTACGCACTCGTACTCGGTGAAACATTTCGCTTATGTCACCGCTTATTGCAACTTGATGAGATCGAAAGGCATATAACACCGCTGGCAATAACATAAGTTGGTCTGGTCCTTTAAGAAGCATCGAGTTTAAGGACACTCCCTGTGTCTTCGCGGCACCGTCCCACACTAAGCGCACCTTGCCTTGCTTATTTGGATTCCGCACAATGAACGTAGGCATGTACCAGGTCCGAAGAGTTGTCCTCATCGCTTCAGCTCGACTGAGTTTACGTGCGTAGCCCTTTGCCAACCAATTTTCAACTTGACGGTTTAAATCATCCCTCAGCACCAGATCGATATGCATCTTCCTTTCAATGCACTGAAGCCGTTTGAGTGCCATCGGGTAACTATCCGGCATCATAAAGTCATCATATCTCCATAACAGTCCGCTTTCGTAAGCGTTGCCGATACGCTTCGTTGTATTCTTCAGGATGCCACTAGCTCTCTTGTCCTCCGACGTCTCAACGAAAGATTTTCCAACCCCATAGCTCTCCAGTGCGAAGAAATTCCGTACCTCTTCATGCAGCTCTTTTTCACAGTGACATTCTTCACAGTGATGCATATGGAAACTTCCACTTCCGCAGCCTCCACTCACCAACCAACCCAGACGAGTTTTCATCGCTATTGGTTCCTCAAGAGCACCCTCACGTACTTTGGATGACACTGCCAAGTACTCATTCTGCAAGCCGATTAAGAGCTTCGGCTGCACACTGCTATATGACACTAGCGGCAATCCTCTCAGGTGATTATATTTTGCTTGCATAGATGATGCATCAAAAGATTGCTTTGGTAAACTTAGATTTTGCACAGTTCGTACGTCTTGCAGAATGAAATGTTTTGCTTTGTCTCGTGATTCCTGTTGCTGAGCTGACACTTCCACTGTGACAATCTCCGAATCCTCTTCCATCCGAACGACATCTGCAGTCCATTTCAGACAAAGCGGCATCTTCTTCCCTTTAAGTTCAAGTGCGCAAGCCACTTCTTTATCCATTAGAGTAAGCGATGATCCACTGTCAAGAAATGCGAGTGTGTTTACGGTCTTACCATTCGCATGTATTGTGATCGGAGCCATACGGAACAAAACTTCGTTGCCTTCATGTTGATGTGCATTATACCCTCCGGCAGATGTCAGTGTGTGTGTGACTTCATGAAGTAATTTGTGACGCTTACATCCACAACCATCCACTCCGCAGTTCTTCTTCTCTCGGCACATTTTTCTTGATGAGTGGCGTAAACAGCATTCGCAGATCCAATTCTTTCGTACAACTTCAAGTCTCTTGCTGACTGGAAAATCATTGAACACTTGACAATCAACTAGTCGGTGGTTAAATTGGCACACGAAACACGGCTGATATGCATCTTGTCGTTACCTGCTGTAATTTTAATATCATCCAGGAACACTGATACACCTGGTATATCTTCGACTAACTGCTCAATCAAACGTTGCCACTTCGCAGGAGCACATGCAATCCCATACATCATGCGTGTGGGCTGGTAGAGGCCCTTGTGCGTGCTTAGGGTCAGGATTTGTCTGTCCTCTGGATGTATTTCCAATTGAAGGTATGCTGTTGACAAATCTATTTTTGTAAATATAGTACCTCCTGCCATTTTACTAAATAGCTCTTCGATGGTAGGTAGCGGGTGCACATCCACCACCAATGCCGGATTCACCGTAACCTTGTAGTCTCCGCAGATACGGACAGCACCATCTTTTTTGGGCACAACTACAATTGGGGTGCCCCATTCACTTCTGTCCACCTTGACGAGTAACCCTTCAGACACTTGTCTCTCAAGTTCACGTTCCACTGCATGCCAAAGTGGAAATGCTATTCGCCTTGCCTTAATAAACCTAGGAGTCGCATTTGGTTTTAAATATAGTCGAGCTTGAAACCCCGTAATCTTTCCCGTAGATGGTGCAAATAAATTTGGAAATTTACTTACCATCACTTTTGGGTCATACACCTGCGCTCTGCCACATTGAATTTTATTTATTTCACCTGTTGCATGCAATTGCTTACTCAAGATTTTCGTCCAATCTAGTTTTATTTTGCGAAGCCACTCTCTCCCCAGCAGCGGCTTTCGGTCCGAACGAACAATATAGATTTTCACCGGTGTACTAGGAATTTCGGTTGTTACGTTGACCCAGATGTAACCAACACAGTCCAACGACGTTTTACAGTAACTGTACAGTTCAGTGTCACTTGCGTTGACTTTGAGTTTCGAAAAAAACTTTTTGGCATCAATTAAACTGATTAGTGTCACAGGAGCACCTGTGTCAATTTCAAAATTAATAAAAGTCTTGTTCACTTCCAACTTACAACATATCTTCGCTCTATCCTTTAATCCTTTGTCTTTGTTTCCAATTTGGAAAAGTTCCTCTACCATCAGCGTACCTGTATCGTGTTCTTCTTCTTCGATTTGGTTTAATTGCTTGCTTAATTTAAAGCACACTTTACGTAAATGGCCTTTTTTCTTGCAAAAATGGGAAACGGTTTCTTTGTGAGAGCATTGATAAGCCGTATGCGATGTCACACCACACCGAAAACATTTTTTTGTCTCGTCGTTCTTACCATGAGTTCTTTTATTTTTGCCGTACTTTTTATTGTGCCGTTTTACCTTGTTTTTTTTCGAGCAGTTTATTAACGCTAGACCTCTCGCTCTCTCCTCCGTACTGATGTAGTTCTAGTCCTCCTCTTTCAGCGCTCTCGTAGGCACTTGCTGTATTTACCGCATCATCTAGTGTTAACGTTTTTTTTTCCAACAACCTGCTTTGTATTTTTTGATTCCGCAAACTAAACACAAATTGATTCCTAATGGAGGTGTTTAAATATTCTCCAAAATTGCAGCCAACCGATAATCTACGTAGGGAGATTAAAAATTCTGCACAATTTTCATCGCTTTTCTGCTTCCGCATATAAAATCTATAATTCTCTAGAATCTCATTCGGCTTTGGATCGAAATGGGCTCCTAGAGTTTCCACGATTTCTTTGTAGGTAATTGCATCGGGTGTCTTTGGAAGCAATTTGTCGCATAAGACATCATATGTCTCCGCTCCCATGTAATGTAGAATGAGTTGACGGCGTTTTGCTGCGTCGCTGTTGTACAAATCCATTGCAGTCTCCAAGCGTTTTACCCAGCGAGCCCACGATGTAATTTTTGGGTCAAATGAGTCGAAGTGAAAGACGGCTATTTGCTGACTAATGGTTTCTCTTTATTTTAACGCTAATGACAGTTTGACATTTGTCACTTATGACAATACCTAAACCAGGAAAAGATCTTAGCTCTGCAAATGGACACAGAGCCATTAGTCTCACGTCCTTCTTGCTTAAAACCTTAGAAAGAATTTGAGATGAGAAGATCAGAGCAAACCTACCTTTGTCTATACGAAAAAGGAACCAACACGCATACATGAAGGGAAAATCCGTGGAAACAGCCCTCCACGACATAGTCAGCACAATCGAAGATGCCTTCACGTATAAGGAGTCCGTTCTCGGCGTTTTTATAGACATAGAGGGCGCTTTCAATAACATTAAGACTCAGGGCATTATGAAAGCTCTCTCTATGTATAACAAGAGAAAAACGATAAACAATTTTATTGAACACATGCTCTCAAATCGAACCATTTATGCCGATCTCGGCACCGAAAGCAGGAAAGGGAACGTCCGGAACGGGACCCCCAGGGTGGGATTTTATCCCCCCTCCTATGGATACTGGTCGCAGACGAACTCTTAAAAATACTTGCAACAAATGGATTCAAATGTATAGCATACGCAGATGACCTCGCTCTGCTCACGAGAGGCAAACACTTAAGCACACTAGGGGAACTCATGCAAACCGCTCTGCAGTTAACCAAAACTTGGTCAGACAGCAATGGATTAGGAGTAAACCCAGAAAAGACCAATATGGTGATGTTCTCTAAAAGACTTAAATTTCCAGGCTTCAAGGCCCCGTCCCTAGGGGGAGTTCAGCTAGACCTAAGGGACCACGTAAACTATTTAGGGCTCATACTTGACAAAAAGTTACTTTGGAGAAAGAATCTAGAAAATAGAATAAGCAAAGCCAAGAGAGCTTTCTGGATTTGCCGGAGAGCTTTATTTATTATTAAGTTTATTTATTAATGATCCCAAGAGAATATTTAACATACACTGCCGCTCATCTGAATAGGTTCACAATATATGATCTTACTTCTCCCGCCTCTCTTAATGTATATTAAAAGTACACAACTTTGGTTAGTACATATAGCAAGATTATTTATATATACTTAATTTGACAGAGAAAAACCAACGAAAAAAATAACCGTTATTGTGTTATGCTGCTTTGATCTTATACTTCGAAAAAAATATGCGAAATTTTTGGCTCATCAGAATAGGTTCAGTAGCAATAACTTCAGATAACGTTGAGATAAGCTAACAAATCGTAACGGTTTTTTGGTATTCGATAGCTATAATTATTTTCCACCATTTGTTTTGAAAATGGGTCGCGATAACCCTTTAAAGTAGGACGAAAAGGACCAAATCAAAGCGTTTAGTGAATCGGGCCTAAAATACCGTAATTTCGCAAAATAAATAGGACGAATTCAAAATTTCGTTAGCAATTATTTGTAGAACGTGCTAAGCAACGGGAAAAATATGAAGGGAGGCACAAATAACACAACTACAGAAACAGATAGGAGAGCCATCATCAGAGATGCGTCCAATTCTTATGTCGCTAATTCGAAAATAAAGGAAACAACCGGTGCTAGCCCTTACTTGGCTATGGTAAAGCATGTTATACCAACTGCTAAATATCTAAAGAGGCTGAAACTAAAAAAAAAACCAGCAACTTATTGCCACTCGTAAAAAAATACGCCTTAAGTTCTGTCGTGAATATGACTGAATATGAAGTTGTGTACTTTTAATATACATTAAGAGAGGCGGGAGAAGTAAGATCATATGTTGTGAACCTATTCAGATGAGCGGCAGTGTAAATAGATTTATATAACAATATCGATGTTTTACTACATAAAATCAACTGAGAAACATTAAAGACATTGTGTATTTAATAAAAAATAAATAGTATTAAATGCCTATTCCCAATATCGAAAAACATTATAAATAAGTTATGGGTGGGGTGACCGTTGAAAAACAATATTGATTACTTTATTTAAATTATTTTAATTAATTATTTTTTATTCAAATTATTTTAAAAACGAAGAGAACAAGAAAAATAACAAGAAATCAATAAACTGTGCAAGAAGCAAAAACAGAATGCAAATAAACTGAAAACGAAAGCAAAAACAGGCAAAAACTAGGAAAAATACATAAATTAATAAATTAATAACAAAAATATATTGGAGTTTGAGAGTTTGTAAATTAAATAAAACTATCTAATTCTCGACACTTAAGAGAGTTTCAACATCGTTAAATTCTAGACTCAGTAACCAAGTTTTTAAATTTTTTAAAAATTCAACAAGTGAGCTGATTGTTCTTAATGAAAGTGGAAGTTTATTAAATAATCGACAAGAAGACACCGCGTAAAAATTTCTAAAGACTGTGGTGCGGAAAGTCGGTACTGTAACTACATTTGAAAAATTACCGCGAAGATTATGACTGTCAAGGATTCTAAAATTCAGATTGCCGGACTTAACAAAAAAAAGCCTTGAGTACTTTAAAGCAGTAAAGATGACGGATTGGAAGAATCCTCAAATCACGGAATAGTGGAAGACTGTGATGCAGACGATGTTTAAAGCATATTTTTCTCACAGTGTATTTTTGGAGGGTCAATAAAGGTTGAATCTTGTTAAAGTAAGCACCACCCCAGCAGCTGATACCGTATTGCAATTTGGAATGAAAAACTCCATAATATATAGTTGCTAGTAATTTTGAAGAGCAAACGCTTCTCAAATAGAAAAAATTTCTTAGCGTATAGCGAAAATATTTTTTTAAAGCAACAGTATGATTTGTGAAGGACAAATTTGAGTCAATAGTTAACCCGAGGTACTTGAACTCATCAACTTTTTCAATTAAAAAGCAATTGGTACTACAATTTAGACTGCTAGAAAAGATTGTCGAAGAGTAGCAAGCGCAGTTGGTTAACTTGAATCTTTGGCACTCTGGTGCATGATAAAAGATATCTACAGCAGGGGAATTTTGCTTGGATAAACTAAAAAACATCATTTTAGTCTTTGAGCTTATAACAAGTCTTTGCTCAGCAAACCATACTCTTAACAAATTTAAGTCCCAGTTTACATTTGAAACAAGCTCTAAAAGACTTACTGAGCCATAAGCACAACCTATATCGTCAGCGAATGCTTTTAAGACACCTTTAAAGTTAAGGCTAAAGAGAGAATTTATATAGACAAGAAATAGTATAGGTCCTAAAACAGAACCTTGCGGCACCCCTATATTGATGTATTTAATACTACTTCTAATTTCGTCCATTTTCACTCTTTGAGTCCTATTCTTCAGGTAAGACTTAAACCATTCAAGCACGAAACCCCTAAAACCTGCTTTATGAAGTTTTTTCAGCAAAATATCATGATTTACCATAACGAACGCTTTTGTTATATCCACAAAGAGGCCAGCTGTATTTAATTTTTTGTCCAAATTTGTATAGAGCTGAGAACAGAACTCCAAAAGTGCATCTTCAGCCGATTTTCCTTTCTGGAAACCAAATTGCACAGAACTAAAATAATTAATTCGGTTTAAGAACTTTAAAATCCTATTTTTCATCACTTTTTCAAATAGTTTGCTTATTGATGAGAGAAGCGAAATAGGTCTATAATTAGCAATGGAATCATGTTCACCTTTTTTATAAAGCGGTATCACATCAGCGCATTTAAGTGCATCAGGGAAAATTCCAGAATAAATGCTCATATTAAAAATATATATAAGGACATCTATAACAAAAAATGCTATAGACTTTAATAATTTATTTGAAATCCCATCAAAACCACTGGAATTTGAGTTTTTTAATGACCCAATTGTACTTAGAAGTTCCAAAGCCGTTATTGGCTCATAGAAAAAACTACCACTTTGAACCGGTTCAACTTGTCCAGTATTACAAGAACCACATACAGACTGACTTGAAAAAGGTTGGAGCGTATTTGCCACGGTAGAAAAATAATCATTAAATTTATCAGCTATACTACATTTATTCGTTATGATCGTGTCATCATTACGAAGTACAATGTTTTTTTTCGAGGCGGGATACTTTTTCAAAATATTATTGACTATCCTCCATTCTTGTTTGCTATTTCCTTTGGATAAATTGAATAGATTTTTGTAATAGTTATTACGACACAAATGAATTTCCTTCTTAATTTGAGAACACAGCGTTTTATATTTATCTTTGAAATTCGTATTATGCGGGTGCTTAGAACATTTAGTTCTGAGCTTATTTTTCGTTTTTATTCTACGTAACAACGAATCAGTAATCCATGGTTTAAGTTTTTTGTGCGAATTTTTTACCCGTTTGATAAATGTGCACTGATTTATATTATTTGTTAAAATTTCAATGAAAATATCATAGGACTTCGAACAATCTAGCTCACCATGTACTGAATTCCAGGACTCAAAACAGAGCAGTGTCTTTAGTTTAACTAAATTAATTTTACTTTTAGTTCTAATAGAATTATACACTTTAGATTTATTGATTTTAGCTACGTTAACTAACAAACCAGTCATCGAATGATCAGTAATCCTGAGATCAAAAATACCTTTTTCATAAAAATCCATAGAAATGTTAGCAAATCGCGCATGGATGTGGTCTAAACATGTACCAGAAGCACATCTTGTTGGTTCATTTATATAAGATACCAACCCATGCGAAGATAACAAATCCAGGTAATTGCAAACAATTGGATTATTATCCAAAATATTTAAATTAAAATCACCTAGAACTATAAGATTTTTGGATTTTTCACGGTCAAGAATATTTGAAAATTCTTCCATAAACATAGAGGAACTATAATTGTGTAGTCTATAAAAACATAAAAGAACAAATTTTTCATTATTTAGGACAAAAGGCAACTTCAAGACATCTGCACTCAGGCAATCTACTTTAGATTCTGAACATTTATAATTTTCCTTAACGAAACAACCCACTCCACCAGCAGCATAATTTCCATTAGAATTAAGAAAAAATTCAAAACCTGGCAAAGAATAATCATCCTTTTCAAAATTATAAATCCAAATCTCCGATACGAAAACAAAGTCAGGTATGCATGCAAAAGTTTCCAGGTGACATGCAAGAGATGCAAAATTTTCTCTCAAACTCCTTACATTTTGATGAACAAAAAAAAGTTTCTCATTACAAAAAGTTTTTTCTCTAAACACATTTTCAATTATTGAACTATCATTTAAGATGGAAACATCATTATCAATTAGATCTTCAAAATCCATTATAATATAATGTATATGTGTGTTATGTACTTACAAAGGTAATGAGTGCACAAAAGCACTAAAGTTTAAGAATATCATCAAAAGATCTTATTGTGATGACATTTCCACCTTCCACCTTTCTTAATAGAATTTTGTTGTTTTTAAACCAAACATATTTAAAGCCCTTCGCCTTCTTCATCTTCTTCGCTTGCATAAACAACGCCTGAGAGTATTTCGTGAGAGCATCATTGATGTAAATATCCGCCTTTTTTTTGCCTTTGCACTTGCCGCTGCCGTCCAAATTCAATGCGTTTGTATTCAAGCTACGCTTTGCCTTCTTCTTCTCTTCCATAATTTTTTGCTTGAGTGCGAAGTCTGAAAAACTCAAACAGATGATGGATTTGTAACTCGAAGATGAGCGGGAACTCTCATTATCATTATTTTTAGCTGTTTTAACTCTTTTGACGTAGCATTTGTCAACCTTTTCTCTCGTAGCCTCTACACCCAGTGCATCATGAAATACTTTTTGTGCAACGTTCAGAGAGTTTGAATCATCGACATCAGTTAGTCCAGCAATTTCAATGCAGTTACTCAAAGAGCTTTGTTGTTGCCAATTGAGTCTGCTTTCGAGCGAGTGAATTTTTGATTTTAACTCAGTATTTACCTCTTGTAGTTCTTGTATCGTTCTCAGAAATTGTTTATTTGTTACCTCCAAGCTTGTGATTTTGTTTTCAAGACTTGTGATTTTGTTATAGATCAACATTAAAGTCGATTCATTTTCTTGAGGAGGAGTACCCTTTGCCGTCAATGATGGTGGTTTAGATGCGCTTTGGCCTTTATCAGAAGTTGGATGTATAACAATGGATCTACTCTTGTGTAGTCAAACCCATATTACTCTACGGAGTGTTAGTTTGGTGGCCAGTCGTGAATAACATCTACGCGAAAACACTACTAACAAACCCCCAACGAATGGCCTGTCTAGGGATAACTGGTGCCCAAACCAGCACACCCACAGCAGCCATGGAGACGATTGTAAATATTCTTCCAATGGAACTGGAGGTCAAAAGGACAGCGGGGCTTTCTGCAATCAGATTGCGGACCCTGGGTCACTTTAAAAACGAGAGCCTCACAGGACACAGAGCTATCTGGAAAGATGTTTCAGAATCCTCTGGACTTGTCAGCAATCCTAGTGATCTCATAGAGAAAGAATACATCTTTAAGACCGACTATTCAGTCTAATTTCCGAGTCGTGAAAAATGGTTTCAAGGCACAGCGATTTCTCGAAAATACTGGAGTTTACACGACACACAGAGCGTTTTTCTTGAAATTACTTATTTCTTCCAACCTTTCCATTCCACTACACTACCCCCTTTCACTAACACTCACCCCAACCCGTCTTTCTCAGCACCGTTACAGAGGGGAGCACAACGGGCCCGATTTGTGGCCTACGTGAAGAGGAGCAATCCTCACCCTCATAAACCAACTACCACAAACCAGGTTAGGTTAGGTTAAAAGGGCTGATGAGAATGATAACATCCCCATCACACTTAGGTCCATGTGGACCCATTGTGATAACCATGTTGTTTTCCCGCCCGTGGTATTAATTTCTTGGTTTCAGCCATCCAGACGCCCTGGCAAATTTAAGTATGACCGATGGTGATCCATCCGATAGCTCTTCGATGTCCTCGAAAAAGAATTTGCCCAAGGTTTTGTTTCTAAGTTGGCAGAGGTCAGGGCAGTGACAGAGGAAATGGGCTGTGTCCTCATGAGCCTCTTCATCACCACATCCTCTGCAGATGTCATCATCAGTCAGGCGTAGTTTCTTCATGTGGTATCTTAGCAAATTGTGGCCAGTTAGTACACCTATCAGCATCAACAGCGATGTCCTATCTTTCTGTAGGAGTTTTCTTGTTCTTGTTTTGTTCTACTCCGGCCACAGTGTTCTTGATACGTCGCAGGTGGTTAATGATTTCCACCTGTTATTTGCTTTACTTAGTGTTTTTTGTTCAATTTTGGTCTTGAGGTTACAGAGTGGAGGTTTAACCATACCATCTGCTTGATCTATGTCTAGGGCCGAGCCTGCAGCTTCATTGCCTGGTATGCCGCTGTGACCAGGTACCCGCAGAGTTTTACGTTGTGCTGCGTGCCAAGAACCTTCAGCTCTTCGCGGCAATACTTAACAAGCTTAGACGTTATTTTCGTAGCAGCTAATGCTTTTATGGCCGCTTGGCTATCAATGTAAATTGTGATATCCTCCGACGATATTGTCATCATTGACAACAATTGAGCAGCCTTTGTCACTGCTAGAACCTCAGCTTGGGAAACACTGCTGTGATCAGGGAGCCGTATGGAGCTGCTTATACCCAGTTCGTCCGAGAAGCAGCCTGCCCCTATGCATATGTCCATTTTCGAACCATCGGTGTAGATGGATTTAGAGTCTTTAATTTCTTCATTTTTCCCCCACTGTTCTCTATTTGAAAATTCCCACGAGAAGGGTTTTTTGAAATCCATGTATGGGACAGTGTAATCTGTGTTAATGTTGTCATTTAGATAATTGCCAAGTATCCTGGCATGTCAATATGAATTAGAAGGTTAGAAGGCAGAAGGTTAAGAATTGCTTCCAATCCTGCTGTTGGTGTTGTTTTCATTGCGCTGGTCGTGCCAGTGCATGCTATTCTTTGTATTTTGGTCATATCCTTAAGGTTGCAGGCCTTGGTGACAGCATGCTACCAGACCAATCCTCCATATGTTAATATCGGACTGACTATTGCCGTGTACATCCACAATATAATTTGTGGTCTACATCCCCAGTTCTTTCCGAAGAATCTACTGCAGGTATAGAAGGCAACTGATGATTTTTTAATTCTTTCTTTATTGTTCAACTTCCAATTAAGTTTTCTGTCTAGTATGAGGCCTAAGTATTTCGCACTCGTGGACAGCGTGAGGGGGGTACCCTCGATAGTTGGTAGCGCGAAGGGTGGTATAACTCTTTTGTTGGTGAACAGCACTAGTTCGGTCTTCTGGGGGTTGACCCCTAGTCTACATTGTTTTGTCCAACCGATTAGTGTGTTTAAGGCTCTCTGCATTAGTTCACTGATAGTGGTTAGGAATTTACCTGTAGCGAGCAGCACTACAGCATTCGCTTATGCTATTGCTCTTACTCTACTGTACCTAAGTTTCACAAGTAGTTCGTTAATGACCATGACCCAAAGAAGGGGGGATATGACTCCTCCCTGCGGCGTGCCTCTGGATGCAATCACTTTTTGGCGGGTTTCCCTGAGTTCAGCAATGATGTGCCTTCTATCAAGAAGGCTAACTATAAGTTCTGTTATGGTGCATTCAATTCGGTTATCTTCTAGCGCTTTTTTGATAGCATTCGTCTCAACGTTGTTAAAAGCACCTTCAATATCGAGGAATGCGGCAAGCGTGTATTCTTTGACGTGCAGAGATCTTTCAATAGTGCTAACTACGTCGTGTAACGCTGTCTCCATACCTTTACCTTTCGTATAGGCATGCTGTGCTTCAGACATGTTCGTGTGGTTGAATTTAGCGCGTATATACACATCGATTAGCTTCTCAAGGGTCTTTAGCATAAAGGATGTAAGGCTAATAGGTCTGTAGTCTTTTGCAGTAGTGTGGCTGGGCTTCCCAGCTTTGGAAATGAAGACGACTTTGACTTCTCTCCATGCTTTGGGTATATGGCCACATTTAAGACTACTTTGAAAAATTCTTTGTAATGTAGGTACCACTAGATGCATAGTTTTCTGCAGCATGATCGGAAAAATCCCATCAATGCCTGGTGATTTGAATGGCTGAAATGATTCAATCGCCCATTGGATCTTTTCTTCAGTCACCATTCCTACTGGTACCACCATCTCCGATTCTGGTCTATTGTCACTGTACATACTGTACGGTCAACTTAGTTTTTTGACCGTCAACTTTCAATTTCTACTTAACTTTTCGTAGGAAAACTGATGTTGAATTTAGCTATGTATTTGAAATGCGAAGTACGACGACGAAAAAGATAGAAAAAAGTACGACGACGATCGTTTCAATAAAACGCAAGTTTGACCACTGATGGTTTGATAACTAAGAGTGTTCTTTATTGTTTTGTAAGCTTTTTATAATATTTTTGTTAGCGGTGTTTTTGACGAAGATTAGCTTTAAAATTATGGCGACTGGTCTAATTTAGGCGCCAGATTTGAATTCTATGCCAACTGTTATACGTTTGCCCCAACAGAGAGATCTTCACATCAGCTACTCTGACTCGTCCGTCAGAACCCGGAATGGTGTCTACAATTCTCCCCATTAGCCACTTTTGGGGTGGAATGTGGTCCTCGTGGATGATGACTAAGTCGCCGATGTTGATGTTTGGGCTTGATGATGCCCACTTTCCTCTACTCTGCAGCTCCAACAAGTATTCTGACGACCATCTTCGCCAAAAGTGCGTCTTGACCGCGTTGATTCGTCGCCACCTCTGAATGTAGCTGATCTCTGCTACCTCGTCTGTAGGCTCGGGAATCGCCTTGAGTGATGAGCCGATGAGAAAATGGGCTGGCGTTAGGGCTTCGAAGTCGCTAGGGTCGGATGACATCGGGGTGATTGGTCTGGAGTTCATCACCGCCTCTATTTCTACCAGCGCTGTTGACAACTCTTCGAAGTTAAGCTTGGCACCTCCAAGGCTACGCTGCAGATGGCCCTTTGCGACCTTGACCGCCGCCTCCCAAATTCCTCCAAAGTGGGGTGCCCTGGGGGGTATAAAATTAAAATTTATGCTAACATTAGAACAAAAGCTTGTTATGTTTTCTTGTGACGTTTTCTTGAATAATAAATTGTGCAATTCAATTAGTTTGGATTTGGCTCCAACAAAATTAGTTGCGTTGTCGCAATAGATATCTCTAGGCAGACCTCTACGACCTATCATTCGCTTCAGAGCAGCAAGAAACGCGTCGGTTGAAAGATCGGATACGGCCTCTAAATGAACCGCCTTAGACGAAAAACACACGAAGACAGCGATATAAGTTTTGTAGGGTACCTTTCCTCTGATTTTGTAATAAGTGAGGATTGGTCCACAGAAATCTACCCCACAACACAAAAATGGACGTGAAGAAGTTAGCCTCTCTGGTGGTAAATCTCCCATGACCTGCCCTAACAATTTTGGACGGTATCTGGTACAGTGGACGCATTGCCTAACAGTCTGCCGAGCGATTGCACGAGCGTTCACAATCCAAAACTTCTGCCTGATCAGTGAAACAAGCGCCTTTGGACCCGCGTGGTAGTTCGATAAGTGCAGATGACGAACAAGGTTTCTTGTAAAACTGCTATCCTTCGGAAGCAATAGAGGGTGTTTACTTTCCTCCGGAATGCATGCATGTTTTAGCCGTCCTCCAACTCGAAGTAATTCAAAGCCATTTGTTTCCTGCAGAAAAGGATTCAACCATTTTATGGATCCCTTGAGAGGTCGTTGGGCTTTGATGGCGTCGATTTCCCCCGAAAACGAATCAATTTGAATAAGGTTGACAATTCTCTGAAGAGCTTCCTCCAACTCCGAAACCGTCAACGTGTTTTGAAGCCTCAACTTAGCTTTAATTCTACAAAATCTTATAACATAAGCAAATATGCGAATAATTTTTGGATAGGAACTGCACCGCTCGACTATACCAAGTAAAAAATTAGGTTCTGATTGTTTACAGATCAGCACTGTTTTTCTTTTTTCAAGTACCAACTCTTCTTGCGAAAGCGAAATTTCAAAGTTGATTGGCCAATTTTCCATTGGACATAGCAAAAATGGAGGACCTCTGAACCATATTGAGGTTGATAGCTCTTCGACGGTACAGCCTCTGGAAACGATGTCCGCTGGATTATTGTCAGTGGGCACGTGCCTCCATACGACTCCCTTTGTCTTCTCCTGGATCTCAGCTACTCGATTTCCCACGAATGTTGTTAGTTTCGACGAATGTGTGGCTATCCAGTGTAATACTATAGTAGCATCTGTCCAAAAGTAGACGTCGGATTGGTTTCCTTTGAAGATCGGATTTACCTTTTCCCACAACTTCGCTAATAAGTGAGCTGCACAAAGTTCTAACCGCGGAAGTTGCTTCCTGCTTGCCGGCGCTACTCTGGATTTGGAGACAAGGAGTCTTACTTGTACCGATCCTGATGTATCTACAGCTCGTAGATAAATGCAGCAACCATATGCGTGCATCGATGCATCCGCGAAGCCATGTATCTGATAACTTTGCCTATTCGCTATCAAAGCAAACCTGGGGACTGAAAGATTTTGCAAAGAATGCAGATCAGTCATGAATTGCCGCCATTCGGTGTCAGCGCTTTGGGGTATGGATGCATCCCAGTCAATTTTCTCAATCCAAAGATTCTGAAGAATAACCTTTGCTCTAATAATAATAGGACTTAACAATCCCATTGGATCGAAGAGCGAAGATGATAATAATTTTTATTTGGGTTATACGAAAAGCTGAATTCGTCTTTTAGCGGATTCCAAGTTATGCCTAACGTGCTAATAAGACCAGGTTCATTAAGTTTGATGTCCTTTTGAAATGAGTTTGCAGCTTCCATTATATTGGGGTGATTGCTCATCCATTTGGATAGCTCAAGCCCTGCCGAATTTAAGATAGATCATCATCTCCGGTAATAAGATCGTCAACATAAAAGTCTTCTTCTATTACCCGGGGACCCAGTTCAAAGTTATTTTTGTTCGTTTCTGCCAAGTACTTAAGGCACCGAACAGCAGCAAATGGGGCCGACGATGTACCATATGTAATGGTATTTAATTGGTATGTTTGTACCGGGATAGTTTCGTCTTTTCTCCACAAGATGTATTGGAACCTACGGTGAGACGGGTGAATCAAGAATTGACGAAACATTTTTACGATGTCTGCGGTGAGGACAAACCTATGTAAGCGAAAACGAAGAAGGATGATAAACAGTTCGGTCTGAATTGTTGGACCGACCATTAGCGTATCGTTCAATGATAGGTGGGAGGAAGTACAACAGGAAGCATTGAAAACAACCCTAAGCTTTGTTGACCTGCTTTCAGGCCTAAGAACGCAGTGATGAGGCAGGTAGTAGTGAGGTTCAGCTAAATTTGGATCCTTAACCAGTGACATATGTCCCAAGAATTCGTACTCCTCTAAAAACGCTGCATATTGAGTCTTCAAAGATTAATTTTTTGCGAGTCTTCGTTCCAACGCGACGAAGCGTCTGAAAGCGATATCATACGATGTTCCTAAACAGCTGGGGTCGGATTTGAACGGTAGACGAACCATTAATCGGCCACTATGAAGAACCTTAACATTTTCCTTAAAGTGAGCCTCGCATTCCTGTTGTTCATCGGTCCACTTCGATCCTTGGTCCTGAATTTGTTCTAGCTCCCAAAACTTCTCCACATATTGTTCGAGCGAATCATCGTTGGAGTTTACCAAGCAGAACCTTTTCTGAAAATTGGCAGGGTTTTTGTATCTTCCCGATACGATCCATCCCAACGCTGTTTTTTGTAGAGTGGGTAGTCCTTCACCTAGCTTTATCTGGCCTACCTGAAGAAGATCAAAGAACGACTCGGCCCCTAACAGCAAATCAATTTGCGATGGCTTATTAAAAAGTTCATCTGCTAATTCCAAATTTTGAGGCAGATTCCAATTTGAGATGTTGAGTGCTGCCTCTGGTTGATACCCGGTGATGGAAGGTGCTACCAAAAACTCCAACGATGTTTCAAAATTATTGTAGCGAGATCGAATCGTTGTCTGCGTCTGGAAGTTTATTTTTGTTTCAACTACACCTATTCCGACTATATCCACATTCTTTCGTTGCCTTTTTAGATGAAGGGAATTTGCGAATCTTTCATTTATGAAGTTCACCTGCGAACCTGAATCGAGCAACACTCGACCCATCTAAAAGCTTCCACTCGAATCTTTAACGAGAACCAATGCCGTTGCTAAGATAACTTGAGCAACCGAACGCTGTTCCCTGTCTAACGCAGTGTTAGTTGCTGCAGATGACGATTCTTCTTTGTTCCTTGTACCTTGTTCCTCACCTTTGGGTATATGTTCAGTTTGCTGAGTTCGATGTAAAAGGCTGTGATGCGGTTGTTTGCAAACCTTGCACCTAAACGACGAAGAACATTTCGAAACACCATGACCTTTACCCAAGCAATTCAAACAAAGTCCTAGCTTTTTAATATTTGTGAATCTGTCCATCGCAGTTAGCTTATTAAAAGTTGAACAACCTGTGATAGAGTGACCATTGTCTTGACAAAACAAACAGGCCCTTTGTGAAACAGCTAGCGAAGATTGAGGACGATAACCAGGATGCGAAGGCCTTGGCTTACTAGACATCCGTTGATCATGATGCGATTTCAACTGCTTGCTTTCACGAGCCTCAAGGTATTGACACCTCTTGTTAAGGACCTCCGAACATGCGCTCCAACTAGGTAACTTCTTATAGTCCAGCTGTTCGTCCCACTTCGACTGAGTTTCTGGATCTACCTTGGACATAGCGATGTGTATTACTATGGCGTTACAGATGTTTTCGAACGATCCTATCGACTGAAGTGAATTAAAAACAGCTGATGTGTTGTCTACTAGACCTCTAAGTTCCGATACAGAAGACTTGGGGACCTTTGGTTGTTCAAAAAGTTCAGAAATGTATTGTAAAAATATAAGACAATCATTGTCATAACGCTCTTTGAGATGGGCTAGTGCCTTAGGGTAGTTCTCCTCCGTAACTTGAAAGGCTTTAACCGTACTTAGAGCTTGATCACTCAAGCAGGTTAAAAGATGATTAAATTTTTCTATTTTTGTCAAATGCTGTTCATTGTCAACAAGAATTTTAAAAGAATTAATGAAATTTTTATATTCTGAATATTTCTAGCTAGCTAGCTCGGCTAGCTCAGTCGGTAGAGCATGAGACTCTTAATCTCAGGGTCGTGGGTTCGAGCCCCACGTTGGGCGCCAAAATGTACGGTCAACTTAGTTTTTTGACCGTCAACTTTCAATTTCTACTTAACTTTTCGTAGGAAAATTGATGTTGAATTTAGCTATGTATTTGAAATGCGAAGTACGACGACGAAAAAGATAGAAAAAAGTACGACGACGATCGTTTCAATAAAACGCAAGTTTGACCACTGATGGTTTGATAATTAAGAGTGTTCTTTATTGTTTTGTAAGCTTTTTATAATATTTTTGTTAGCGGTGTTTTTGACGAAGATTAGCTTTAAAATTATGGCGACTGGTCTAATTTAGGCGCCAGATTTGAATTCTATGCCAACTGTTATACGTTTGCCCCAACACATACTTTCAGTCTGACTTGGCATACACCCTGGAAAAAGTGCGCTAAGCAGGAGTTCCAGGGATTCTGAACAAGATTGCGTCCAATTACCATTGGTATCCTTGAGATAACCTGGTACTGACGGTTCTTTTGTCATGATCGTTCTTAGTCTCGCTGCTTCTGTTGTGTTTTCAATTTTGCTGCAGAACATACGCCATGAGGTGCGTTTAGCACTGCTTACTGCGCTTTTAAATTTCCTTTGACCGGATTCGTATCTTTCCCAGTCTATTTCTGTATTGAGTCTTTTTGCCGCGTTGAAGAGCCTTCGCGTTTCTTTCCTCATATCCGAAAGCTCTTTATTCCACCACAGCGGTGATGATTTATCACGTATAGTTCTAAGTGGACATGCCTTCTTATAAGCCTTGAGGACGGTACATAGTTCCTCTACAACAGCATCAATTTCTTGTGGTGTCTCTGTTCTTTGCTCCTGCAGCTTATTGCAATTTTTCCCCACCTCATTGACAAAAAGTTCCCATTTTGTTTTTCTAGGATTTCTATATTTTACCTGTGGGGCTTTGGGTTCACCTATCTCGAACTCTATAAGTCTATGGCCTGAGAAGGATATATCAGGAGAAACCTTCCACTGACTTACATAGAAAGAATCTGAGTTGTTCGTGAGCGTCAGATCAAGACCCTCCCTTCTATTTTTAGTTATAAAAGTGGGTTCATCACCAATATTCGCTATCATCAAATTGTGTTCTATTATAAATTCAAAAAAAGACTCACCTCTTGGATTAATGTCCGTACTGCCCCATTGCGTATGGTGGGAGTTAACGTCACAGCCCATGAGCAGGTCCCATTTTTCTTGCTCTGTCTTCTGAACCAGTCTGCCTGTTTCCTCAGATGGAGGCCCATCCGTTGAATCGTACGGCATGTATACAGCTGCTAGTACGAGTGAGGGCATGCCATGCCTCTCAAGTTTAATAGCTGTCTGGTCACTATCACTATGTCTGGGTAAGAGAAAAAGCTTAATTTGTTTTTTTTAGCAACAATGCAGGTTCTTATCTTACTTCCAGCGTTCATTGTGTCGGTCCTATATATTTTAAGGTCTCTTGAATTCAGCCCCATGATCTTGCCTCGGACAATCCAGGGCTCTTGAACTAGGGCTATGTCAATGTCGGAGCCTTCATTATTTTTTTGCTGGATTGGTCCAGCAATTGGTCTAATCTTACATCGGGTTATCCCGACGCGTACCTTATAATTTACATCGCGTAGTAGCGGCATCGAGTGCTGACTAAGAAGAACGGTTACTTCCATCCCAGTCTTAGTGTGCTCCCCCACCTCTATTACCTCCCAGTCCTTACTATGAAGTTCTGGGTTAAGCAGCCGCAGGTTACGCTCAATTCTATCTTCCGGAAGGTAGGGTCCCATTAGGAGGATGTGACCTCTGGGTCTAGTAAGGCTGATGAGTTAATTTTTATCGATCACGCTTAAGTCGGCCTTAGCCCACGGAGCTTTGGTGACGGATATGAACTTCCTCAGCCAGTTCAATGTATTTTCATCGTCACATTCCATTACTTTGAATCCTATAAACGTAGTCAGCTGACCAAAGAGTGGAAAAGGCTCCGCTCCTTTTAGGAGAGCCTCATTCACACCGTCAAGGATTCGAATTTCTAGCAACCTCCACTGATCATCAGTCAGTTTTCGCTCTGGGTTGCCGTAGTTGACTACAGCTACCCGAAGATTACCCCTAGCTACATCGGAGTGGGTTCTGACCCTTTTGCTCCCAGGTAGAGGTGGAGAGATTGAGTCTTTTTCATGTTGCCTACCTCTTTTCGAGCCTCCCGCAACTGCCTCAGGTTTGGACTCTTCCTTACCTGCACCAGTTGGGGGTCCCATCAGTCTGGCCGCAGCGGGTGGCAGGGGGCCGCCCTTCCTCGCCGCAGCAAGCCTACTGCTAGCCCATCCCGAGGTGTGCGCCCTGGGTGTCCTATTCTGTTCTTCACTCGACCTAGCTGAAACTGTACCTAATATCTGTTTAGCATGAGCTAGAGCCTGAGTGTCCTTCTCCGTGTAGGATGAAGGATCTTTCTTGCTGAGTCATTTTAAACACCGTTTGGCATTGACTCTTTGCCTAAACTGCCTAACACTGCTGGGTACCAGCTGATGCGCCCCCGAGGGGGTTTGCCGCCCCGCGATTCCGACTTTGCTCACCTCAGCGGCCTTTGGATCATCGGGTAAACCCAAGCCATGGCAATGCTTCGGATCGCATTGTGCAGAAACGACAGTGCAACAGCTTCCCATAGTGGAGTTGGCATTGTCCTCCACCTCGTTTCCTTCACTCTCTTTTATAACTTCGGTTAGTGCACCTTCCCCGCCTGACGAGCTACGGCTTGTGGCGACGTTGATGTGCTCTTTGCCTACCACCGCCAACTGTGAGGTCTCTTCACCACCGGCCAAGAATGTTAAAGTAGGTGACTTGCTGCTTGCTGTTCTTGGTCGAATCCGGGGACCCCCAGTCGGATCTAACTCCCTAACATCCTCCACATCCTTCACAGTTGCTGACGGGATCAGCCCCCGTCCCGACTGGCTACGGCAAGTCACAGACATGGGTGGTCCCATCAGCCCCAAAATGCCCGAACCCTCCGCAGATTTCGCGACTCTCGAGCAGCTAGCAATGGGCTCACTTCCTCTTGATGGCAGCTCCCGCAAGAAGGCTCGGGCATTGTGAAGCCTCTTCCTATCTTTCTCCGATAAATCCTCCCATCTTTTCCTCCCTAATCTCTTTATGGTAAGTTTACTATTAGCTATCCTACTGCGATTCGACGCAGTGGACAGCATGGAGAGGTTGGATGAGCTAGCGATCGAGCGACTGTCATCGTCATTGAGAAGCAGATTCTCCATGTCGATGTCTATCGCTCCACCGCTTTCACCATCCGAAGACGTTAAGCTAATAGTAGAGGGTTCCTGTGGTAGGAGTTTCTCCTCTTCCCCAGCTACGCACTTATTGTCTGGGGTTTCCCCCAAAGGTAGTGCCCCCTGTTTGTTTTGTTTTTCCGTTTCTTCTTCTTTGCCTGTTTTTGTCATTTTTGTTCTATTCTAATTATTGTTCCCATGAGTAGGCCGGTAAGAAAGTGCCACCACAGCATAGCCGGTTTTACTGTGGTGGGGCGCTAATACGACATTCCCTCGCCAGGGCGCCTGAAGGAGCTCGTTAGAGACTGATTTAACCCTCAGCCTTGCATCCTTGGGCACGGTTTGCTATACGCTCACACCACCACTGGAATCAGGTTGACTACTCTTTGGCTTCGGTCCCTCATCCAGAGACCTTACAGCTTGGGTAACCCTACTGCAATCGCCCTCGGACAGCAGGAGTGCAGACATCCGAAAAATCAAAAAACCTCGAAATCCCGACGGACCCTGCTTCTCAAGTTTTCTCAATTATTCTCGCAAAACTTGAAGAGCAAAGCAAAATAAATAAAATTATTCTCGATAGGTTGGTTAAGATCGAGAGTAATTCACGGAAAACGCGTACTTCACCTAGAATATGAATGAAAAAAGAATTTGTACTTGGAATGCAAACGGATTTTTGCAAAAACTTGACGAATTGGAAATATTCATGCGAGAAAAAGATATTGACATTTGCTTGATTTCTGAAACTCACGTGAAAAAGGAATCGCATTTAAAAATAAAAGGCTATACTGATTACCACGCTTGTCACCCTTCGGGCAAAGCGAGAGGCGGATCTTCCTTGTTTATTAAAGACTACATTGAACAATGCGAAGACCTTAAGATAGAGCTTGAAACTCTGCAACTGTGCACAATTCGAGTTAAAAATAGTCAGCGTACTATTAAAATCTCATCTATCTACTGTCCACCGCGTTCCGCGCTTGAAAAAAGTGATTTTACTAACTTATTTAAATCGCTGAAACCTAATTTTATTATTGGCGGCGATTTTAACGCGAAACATACGTTCTGGGGCTCTAGATACATCTCGCAAAAAGGTAGAATGCTCTATGGGGCAGGTATGGAGTACAGTTGTGATTTCCATTCGACGGGCAAACCGACTTACTGGCCAGCTGATACTTTGAAAATACCTGACCTGATCGATTTCTTCGTGGTGAAAGGAATATCTAACAACCACATAAAAGTTGAAGAAAGCTTTGATCTGTCGTCTGATCATTCCCCAATTATTTTGACATTGAACGAAAAACTATTATATAACCGAGAGCCGGCGAAATTAACCGGTAGAACAACTAACTGGGAAGGCTTTAGGAACGAAATCGAAGTAAATGTTGAACTGAGCGTACCGCTTACGACACCCTATGAACTTGAGGTTGAAGTCGATCGCTTCGTTGAGATAGTACAGCTCGCCTCTTGGAATAATACGCCCAATCAAAGAAAAACGCCGGACAAATACGGTCTACGATATCCTTCTGAAATAAAAGAATTAATCAGGGAAAAAAGAAAAGCGCGTAAAAGATGGCAACAGAGTCGTGCTCCACAGCATAAAGCATATCTGAATCGTCTCTTCAATTTGTTAAAGAATAGCATTAAGGATTTTAAAAATCGTGCGATAGGCTCTTACCTTGAGAGTTTAACAGCGAAAAAAGATTCCAATTATTCCCTTTGGAAAGCCGTAAAAGGCACCAAAAGGCCCAAAATCCCTGCGCCGCCACTTAAAATAAATCAAAATGAATGGGCAAGGGAAGATAAAGAAAAAGCGGATATTTTTGCCGCCCATTTGGAAGAAACCTTTAAACCGAACGTTGGTCAAGTGGTTCATGACAACATCAACATCACAAGGATGGTAGTTCCACCATCTGACGATTTAACGCGCAGATCTGCGACGCTTAGAGAACTCGAACGTGAGATCGCGAAACTAAAACCTAGGAAAGCTCCTGGTTATGATTTGATTACCGGAGAAATTCTCAAAGCCTTACCTAGAAAAGCATTAATTAAGCTTCTCCATATTATAAATGCTGCACTCAGATTAAAACACGTGCCGAGCCAATGGAAAGTTGCGGAAGTCATAATGGTTTTAAAACCAGGAAAACCGTCATATGAAGTAAAATCATACAGACCAATATCGCTTCTTCCAGTCATATCCAAAATTTTCGAGAGGATATTGCTAAGGCGTCTCCAACCGGTTATAGAAGAAAATAATCTAATACCTGACCACCAGTTTGGGTTCAGAAGTAAGCATTCGACGATTGACCAGGTGCATAGAATTACTAACGTAATCGAAAAAGCACTAGAAGAAAAAAAGATATGCTCAACCGTATTTCTTGACGTCTCGCAAGTCTTTGATAAGGTGTGGCACGATGGCTTGAAATGCAAACTACGACAAGTACTTCCCGCAAACCTATACGAGATTTTGAATTCATATCTCGGGAATAGACTCTTCCGTGTTAGAAATGGAAACGAATACTCAGAGCTCAAAGAAATTTTGGCCGGCGTACCGCAAGGAAGCGTTCTGGGGCCGCTTCTCTATCTGTTATATACTCGTGATATACCGAAAGAAGATGGCACTATCCTTGCTACATTTGCCGACGACACCGCTATCCTAGCGGTAGGTAAAACAATCGAGGAAACGACTGCCAAACTACAAAATGCATTAAATAAAGTAAATGAATGGACGAAGGACTGGCGGATCGCCCTTAACGGAACTAAATCTGTTCACGTGAATTTCACTTATAGGAAAATTAATGACTTGCCAATTTTTATAAATTTGGCCCGAATACCCTTTGCAAATAAAGCCAAATACCTGGGAATGACACTCGACGCAAGGTTGAAGTGGAATTCGCACGTGAAAATGAAACGTAAAGAACTAGATATCAAATATAGAGAAATGTACTGGTTGATCGGAAAACATTCCCACCTCAGTACCGAGAACAAACTGCTTTTATACAAGCAAGTGCTAAAGCCGGTGTGGACCTACGGTATACAACTTTGGGGTTGTACCAAGAAAACAAATGCCAATATTTTACAGACCTTTCAAAATAAAGTGCTAAGAGAAATTGTCCAAGCACCGTGGTATGCTAGAAACGACGATATCCACAGGGATCTCGGAATTCCGACAATCGAAGCTGAAACTAGAAGCTTCGCGCGAAAACATAGAAACCGACTAATCGGACATGTTAATAATACAGTCCTACTTATTTTGGATGAGAGCAATTTATTGCGCCGACTACAAAGAACAAAACCTTTCGACTTGGCGAGATAAGGATTAACCGCGTCTAAATTGCGGAACATGCAGGATCTTTCATTGGAAAGTTACCTGCCAAACGTTTATATTTCGTGATAGAAAAATTGCTTGATAAGTAGTATAACTTAGTTGCAGTATCTAACAAATTTATATCGAAGGGTGGTGTTTTTGGTCAGTAAGAATCTGACACTACTATGAGCACGCGCTTGCTATTCTCATAGTGTCTATGGAAGATTTTCACCTACCCTCGGAGAAAAAAAAAAAAAAAAAAAAAAAAAAAAAAAAAATCGCCCCCTGGGGTCAAAAGGACCTACTGAGCCTCCCCACCAGCGTCAAGGTAAGTAGTCGAAGAGGAGGGTGTGTTATACTTGAGTGCAATTTTAATGTTATTGAGTTGGATTGGAATTGAGTTCTCATTTTTGTTTTGCAGCGTTCTTTATCTGTTCTGTTTTATCTTTTATCTAGAGCTGTGTCAATCGTTCAAATTTGAAGATCGAATTGTACAAGTATTGGTTTCAAAAATGATTCGGTATTTTCAATCAATTATTCAATCATTCAATGATAGAGATAGAATGATATTGTACTGGTCCACTTCATTTCAATATAATTAAAATCTCAATCATCAGAATACATTCGTTCATTTGAGTTTTGGATAGATCTCATGTATCTGTGGATCTCAATCATCAGAATACATTCGTTCATTTTAGTATTGGATAGAGATAGAGAGTTTGGGAGCGCACACGAGATCAATTCTGTTTGGAGAAAACCGGTTTCATATCATACTTCGACTCTTCGAGCGCACAACGGATGATTTCTGATGTGTAATTACTGAACTCCTTTCACTGTTGCCGTTTCTCCTGTTATAACAGGAGTCTACTGTTATTTAGCTCCGAAAAAGTGAAATCTACTGTTTCCTGTTCCCAGACAATTTTAAGACCGTTTCTCCTGTTAGTTTACTTTTTTCTATTAAAAACGAAATTCGAAATGGAAGGCTGAAAAAAAAAAACAACAAATAAAGCAATAACATTTCTGGTTGGTGATTGGCACTACAAGTCTATGTAAGTAGATCCATTCGCGTACGCTCCCAAAACTACGAAAATCTATATGAAAAGTTATAAAAACCCGTTCGCTTACGCAAAAATGTCGCAGTTTTTCGTTAAAGAGAGTACCCACGAAAGAGTAATAAATCTCACCATGCTGCGAATTTTGGAACAAGAAATTTCTTTGTTGTTCAACGCGTTCGTTTCCTTTTTCGTAAATTTCCTATCTTTGAGAAAATTTCACATCCACTCTTCGATATTTGACATAAAACACATATCTGATGCAAAAGTTCCCGAACGGACATTGACATTGACATTTATTTCACAATTTGAATAATATAAAAGGTCTGTTCCTTTACTTGAAAATTGTTGCTGATTCGTACGCATTTGTACGAATTCTAGACCAACCGCGTTGCTTTACACAAAAAAGTACGAAAGGAGAGAGGCAACTAGAGAGTAAAAATTTTAAAAAAAGGAACATAGATGAAAGTTGAATGTTCTGAATGTTGAAATTTGCATTTCGCAATATATTGCATACTGCATTGGTTCTGGGATATCATCAAGAGTGGACTTTTCTGTAAAATCCAAAATCGTACAACACCACTCTGTTAACTTTTGCTTCACATACATAATATGTTTAAGACAATTCGTTTGTTGTAACTTTTGTGATTTAACGCGTTCCTTTACTTTTTCGTAATTTTGCATCTGCCTGAGAGAATTTTACCCCCACTCCATGAAATTTAATAACGTACTATTTTTGGAGCAGAAAGTAAAGGAGCACACCTAAAGTGGCCGCATTTTTTTTATAACCTACACACGCTAAAGGGGATATGAATATTCTTATAATGAACACACAGCGCGAGCTCATGAAGAACGAGAACGAGAGACAGACAGATCGATGTTGCTAATTTTCGTGATTTTAGTTTTTCTTGGCTATGTAAGCTCAACAAAAGCATAATTATGTATTATGTATTTATTGTTTACGTACTTTGTATCTAATTCCTTTCCAAGCTAAATTCAGGGAAAAAGGCAAAGTATTATATGAACAGAAGGTTAAAGAAGTTCCTTTTCAAAAATTGGCTCAGTGAAAATCCAGACAATTTTATGGAATGCAAATGCGTTGTTTGCAATGGAACAATAATTTTTTCTACGAACCCAACAAAAGTGGACTATTATACCACATGCTGAAGGGAAACGACATATCAATAAAATTAAGTCAGCGCAACAGCAAACTATGTAGTGCCAAAAAACCATTTCTTAATGCAATAGACATTTTATTAAAGAAAAACATCGTATTTTATAGGTTTTTGAACGAAATTTTAAATCTCCTGTTACTTTGGTAAGTCCAACAGAAGATCTCCTGTTTTTTCACATTTTCTCAGCGGCAACACTGACTCCTTTTCACTCTGCTAGTATGCTAGTATTTTTGTGGATCTAATATTTTAATAGTTGTGCACGTATTAAGCCAGAACTACATCGGAACAAAAGTGATAAAAAGTACAAAAAAGCTAGAGCATACCCTAGCTTTCGCCGCGGTGATGTTGCACAAAAGCTTTCCAGTAGTTCTTCCAACCAAATACAAAAACCAATTCCAGTAGTTATAATTGGATTTTGTATAAAATGCTCGACAATAGAAGGCGCTTCTTCACTTTTTTGCATACCAGCTGATTTCCGATGAAATTAAAAGATGATTTTAGACGTATATTCACGAAAGCAAATACCGATTTTATTATTCTCGTACATTTTTTTAGAATTTTAGGCTTGAAACCAATTTTCCTTTTTATTATTCATCCACTATTAATGAATAAATGTGCATGGTTGCGGAGAAATACATTTCCTGGAGCTTTCAAATGTCAAACAAATAATAATTTCATCCGTTAATGGCGCTGTTGGTCAGTTGGAATTGAGTGAGCTTTCAGTGTGTGCACACTTCTACTTTTTATCACTTTTGTTTCGATGTAGTTCTGGCTTTAGTTTTCTACCCCATTCATCCTTATGCCAGAACTACATCGGAACAAAAGTGATAAAAAGTAGAAGTGTGCACACACTGAAGGCTCACTCAATTCCAACTGGCCAACAGCGCCATTAACGGATGAAATTATTATTTGTTTGACATTTGAAAGCTCCAGGAAATGTATTTCTCCGCAACCATGCACATTTATTCATTAATAGTGGATGAATAATAAAAAGGAAAATTGGTTTCAAGCCTAAAATTCTAAAAAAATGTACGAGAATAATAAAATCGGTATTTGCTTTCGTGAATATACGTCTAAAATCATCTTTTAATTTCATCGGAAATCAGCTGGTATGCAAAAAAGTGAAGAAGCGCCTTCTATTGTCGAGCATTTTATACAAAATTCAATTATAACTACTGGAATTGGTGTTTGTATTTGGTTGGAAGAACTACTGGAAAGCTTTTGTGCAACATCACCGCGGCGAAAGCTAGGGTATGCTCTAGCTTTAGCCGCGGTGAGTTTTATTCATTTGAGAGGAAATGATACAGATGTGCCTGCGATGGAAGAGTACAACCTATTGTTTTGACTTCGTTGTACTTTTTATCACTTTTGTGATAACAGTGCCAACAGTGCCATTAACGGATGAAATTGTTATTTGTTTGACATTTGAAAGCTCCAGGAAATGTATTTCTCCGCAACCATGCACATTTATTCGTTAATAGTGGATGAATAATAAAAAGGAAAATTGGTTTCAAGCCTAAAATTCTAAAAAAAATGTACGGGAATTATAAAATCGGTATTTGCTTTCGTGAATATACGTCTAAAATCATCTTTTAAATTCATCGGAAATCAGCTGGTATGCAAAAAAGTGAATAAGCGCCATCTATGTTCGAGCATTTTATACGAAATCCAATTATAACTACTTGAATTGGTTTTTGTATTTGGTTGGAAGAACTACTGGAAAGCTTTTGTGCAACATCACCGCGGCGAAAGCTAGGGTATGCTCTAGCTTTAGCCGCGAAGAGTTTTATTCATTTGAGAGGAAATGATACAGATGTGCCTGCGATGGAAGAGTACAACCTATTGTTTTGACTTCGTTGTACTTTTTATCACTTTTGTTCCGATGTAGTTCTGGCATTTTAAACGCAGTAGAAGATATTCTTCTGGTTTGGCGGCTGTACAATATTGTAATTCTCTTTCGTTCTTTTTTAACCGAAGAGAACCGAACCGGTCATATGAGCGAGAAAAGTATTGGTTTTTGTGAACGATTGACTTGTGGTTGTGTGAATGCAATCATCAATACTTTTTGGTGAACGGGTCAAAATGATGGAATCAATCACCATTGACACACAGCTCTACTTTTGTCTTTTAGTTGGCAATTGTATTTCATAGCGAAATGTAGTCAATTTTTTAGCGAACATGAGTAAGCGATATTGGGCGAATACGTCGAACTGCTTAATTTTCGAGATTGCCTCGATTATATCATACCACACTGATACAGCAACAGCAAGTGGTCAGCAAAATGCTCCACATGAGAACATTGCGCTGCCATGGAGCCGAACGAAAAATTTCGGCTTTCAATATGAAATATGTATTGTTTTCAATGTTTTTTTTTTATCAATTTATTCTGTCACGAAATGGCTTTTACTAGCTATCACTTTTGTTAGCCGTACGTGCAAAAGTTGTTTAACATAAGGCGTGTTTTTTTTTCAAATCTTTATAGGCTAAACATGTTTCCGCAACATGTTTTTAATGTAAAATACAACAAAACCTTAGCCTGGATAATTATCCAGTCTTTTTTTTGTATGGAAAGCTTATTCGAAATCTATATAGATTTGAAAAAAAAAGTGCTATAATTTTTAGAGAATTCGCCAAAGATAAAAGTTTAGTAAAAAAAGTAAAGTGAGCACGGGACAACTAGTTTTCTATAAAGGAATATGCTCAAATGCAATGTTTACATCATTTGCAATTTTCCAAAACGTGAGGACGTATGCAACTACCCGAACCTTTGTATGTAAAAATCTGTATGGATATCCTTCAAACCATTTTTTAGTACTCATAATGTTTTAGATTTTTGAAAAACTTTTGTTTAACAAAAGAAGCATATTTACAAGTTTTACGGCTGCTCGATTTAACATTTGGATTAAGATCAACCTATTCTTCAATTGGCTGTAACGTTAAATGTTCTTGGTGGTAGTTTGTTGAATTTATCTTTCAAATTCAAAACAACACAATTGGAAAATGGCATTTAATTCTTGAGAGACCAGTGAGAAGTGATGCCAATGTTTCAACAATTATCACCGCTGGATATATATTTAGTGGGAATCCCCGTCAATAGACAGAATTTATTATTTATCCCCGTTTAGCATTGTATTAAAAAAGAGAGTATTATTTTTGACTTATTAACAAGCGGGACACAGCTCATGACACCGGTACACATGAAAAAAAAATTATGCGACTGTATCCAACAGTCCCGAGCTATGTGTAAACATCACGCGGATGGGGTTGTATAGCTCCACTTTATTGGAAAGAAAGTAAATTATAACTAGTCTATGTTCGATAAAATTCAAGCCAATCGCATATATACTCATCGAATCCACTCCATTCGCAGCAGTCGACGCCAGGAAACGAATAACGAACCTGGGACCCCTAAACTCGGTAGTACTGCGCCAAAAGTAGAAAAACCGACGCGCTACACACTCTACCGTCACGGTTATTAAAACTTTTCATCTAATTTCTTACATAAAAAAGCATTTGAATGAAGTTATTACGGAAAAACATTATTTCAACGTAAATACATTCACAAAATAATGTTTTGGAGCAATGACGAAATGCACTCTGATTTTATAAATATAAACAATTTGTTTAAACTTAATCTTAATATTTATCAGGATCTCTATCACGAAAAGTAGCTCTTATTTTTTGGAACAAGGTGCCACTAGGACACTAGAGGCTAGTGGCTAGCCATTTTATTCGTGAATAGGTTGTAGGTTTTCTACATGAGAGATTGTTAATAATATTTATAAACTAAAAATCTAAATCACTGCTCTAGAAAATCCTCTTTCTTTTGACACCTCATTTGTTAAGATTGGTTGAGTGGAAGAGCCGCAAATGGTGATAATGATTGCAGAGCATTGAAATGCAAAGCATTATGATCATGTTCGAGCGCGCACATATACTCACACACACACTATTGCAACGATACCCACTGCTACCCGACTGCTGGCAGTGGTTTCCACTGAAAGAAAATTGTGGGCGATACTTTGAATAATGGTTTCGAACATTTCTCAGCTTCAGGATAACGCAGGAAGATCTTTTATATCTCAAATGAATCAGGGACAGATTTACTAATTTCACCTATCTTTTTGTTTTGCAGTCCGAGAAGCCATTATCGAGTTAGGGCTGTATAACTATAATTTTCCCTCCCAATATGCAGTATTTTCACTATTTTCTGAAAACCATGCCATTTTCCGGGATAAAAAGTAGTATATAAAAGTTGACCAGGAACATAAGCAATCACTATGTCAATATTTCATCGCGCTGCTATGAAATTTGAGTTATAAGTTTCGTAACCGTTCGGAATTCCGTCCCCGAAATCGCGGAATTTGTTCCCGAAATCACGGAATTACTCCACTAGAAATTTAGCTAACGCGCGCTTAGATGTTTACACATCAATAATTCGAATCCGTCACATTGATTGTGGTACTTTAGAGGTTGTTCACATTCTTTCCAGCTTCCGATACTATAAACTACGCAGTGAAATACGTTGGGGAGCAAGAATAAGCAGTGTTAAAGAAGTCCATCAATGGACATGGATCTCGATAAATGCACAGAAGTGTTGAAAAAATACTGCGCTTTCATGGAAGAGTATAGAAAGACAGGCTTTAAAAGCGCCATTTTAACAGCGACAACAAGAATGCCAAGGTGGTAACACTGCCCGCAATGAGCCTACAGCTTCCCCAGAAAATAAATTTGAAGTTGGATTTTTCAACTGTCTATTGGATATCACCTTAATATCACTCACTGAATGGTTTGAACAGTTAAATTAGTACTACGAATCTTCGTCCTTCCTGTACAATATAAAAAAAGATTCCAGAAAAACCAGACCTTTCTTAAACTCTGTGATTATCTCCAATTAAAATTAACTGTAGGCTCGAAACCAGTTATAAATGTGAACAGTATATTATATTCCCTTCGGGTAGGGGCCAGAATATACCCGAGGTAGGCATGCCTGTCGTAAGAGGCGACTAAAATCCACCCTTCGTATACCGGGGATAAAATGTATACATAACATGCAATGAGTAAAACAAATAGATCTAGTATCCCAGGTGGCAGTCCAGATTCTCTGGAAAATCCACCCTCTTCGGAGGTAGGCTCTATGGATTCTGGGGAGAGCCAATTGCTGCATTTAATAAACCCCTTTTTGAAGACATCAAGGGTAACTCGGTCTCCACCATCAAGACCGAATGTCTCCGGAAAAAGAAGTCCGCCGGAAGCGCAAGCGCAAGAGAAACGGGACTCAGTGAAATGTAATAGCCTTGAGGGGGAAAACAATGAACTCCGAATTAAGCTAAATAAAATGGATTTACTCTACCAAGAGCTTAAGAGAGAGGTAGACTCGCTAAAAGAGGAAAACAAGGCCTGAAAGAATTCACTTTTGCAAAGAGAACGCGAAGCTACTCCACCCCGTGCATCTAGTCCCCAATATCACACGGATGAAGAAGAGCTAGCACGCGAAACAAATAGGGTCTCAAAGAAAAGACCCAGCAAAAAACGAAGAGCCGGTTCTTCACCTGAAATCGAGCCACGAAAGCAAGACAAAGAAAAAGACTCGAAACAGAAACAAACTCACGACAAATTACGTCCCCCGCCTGCAATAAACGTCGTCGGCATTACGGACTACAATAAACTGCATAGCCTTCTCAAGGGAACTGTGACATCGGAATTTAAAGTAACGTCATTCCGAAACAATGACTGGAAAATTAATGTAGTTGACTCTGACGGCTACCGAGCAATATCTAAACAACTAAACGCGGAAAAGATCCAGTGGTTCACCTACGAAAATAAATCAGAAAGACCACTCCGCGTTATAGCAAGGGGTCTCCACCCCTCGTGCACTAAAGATGACATTATAAATGACCTTAAAGGAAAAGGCTTGAAAATTATCGACGCAAATAATATCTTAAAGAAGATAAAGCAGAAAACGGAACAAGGCAATGAAATCTTTGTCAAGCACGGACTCCCGCTCTTTATGCTAACCTTCGATAGAAGCGAAAATATAGACGATATTTATAATGTAAAAAGTATTTTGAATATCGTAGTTAAAATCGAGCCTATGCGTACGAATACACGATCGATACCTCAGTGCAAACGCTGTCAAGGTTTTAATCACACCCAGTCCTATTGCCAAAAAGAACCGAAATGTGTGAAATGTGCCGGGAACCATTTATCAGAAAGGTGTGACCTAAATAAGCAGGCTCCGGCGACCTGCATAAACTGCAAAGGCAAGCACCCAGCAAACTATCGAGGTTGTGATGTAGCAAAGGAGCTTCAAAAAAGGCGGGATACTCTCAAGAAACCGATAGACCCGAACCCAAGCTTAAGATATCGTAAAGCCGATAAGCCTAAGACCGCTAAGCCGGTCAAAACGACGAACCCGATAAAGGAAAGTAAAAAAATTGCGCAAGAGAACGTCGCTGGTCCAAGCGGAGCGGAAAAACCACCACAGATTGACGCGAGATCGTACGCGCAAGTCGCTTCAAACGAAAACAAATTACGATCAGCTACAACAGACCCGGTCAGCCAAATATTTACTATTATATTGGAAAAATTTGAGGAGCAAAACAAGATTAACAAAACAATACTTGACAAATTGGGCAAGCTCGAGTTCAAACCTCGCAAGACAATCCAAAAAATATGAATATGAAACAGCTACTTAAGATACTAACGTGGAACGCAAACGGCCTTCTGAAAAAAATCGACGAGTTAGAAGTGTTTCTACGGAAAAATAATATCGATATATGTTTGGTATCGGAAACGCACTTAAAAAAGGGACTTAGACCCAAAATAAAAGGTTACAGCGATTACCATGCGAATCATCCTTCGGAAAATGCGAGAGGCGGGTCATCTCTTTACATCAAATACTGTATTAAGCATTCCGAAAACATAACAATAGAATTTGATTCTATGCAAATAAGCTCAGTCTCCGTAAAAATAAGCCACTTAGACTACAACATCGGGTCTAGCTACTTCCCTCCGGGATATAAGCTAGCAGAAGACGACCTAGTTCGTCTCTTTGACTCCCTCGGACCTAATTTTGTCTTAGGTGGTGACTTTAACGCGAAACACACTTTCTGGGGTTCAAGATGTAATTCGACAAAAGGCAGATTATTGTACAAAGCCAGCATGAAACGTGGGGTGAATTTTTTTTCGACAGGAAAGCCAACTTATTGGCCAACTGACAAAAATAAAATCCCTGACCTCGTCGACTTCTTTATCGCAAATGGTCAGCTAAAAATTTGACGGAAATCGAAGAATGCTATGATCTATGCTCAGAGCACTCAGCAGTCACTCTGAAAATAGGTGGAAGTTTAGTTAAAAAAGAAGGACCGCCTAGGTTAACGAGTAACAAAACTAACTGGGATACTTTCAGAAGAGACTGCAAGGAAAATGTTGCTTTAAATGTACCGCTAAAGACACCGTTCGAAATTGAAGAAGAAATCGACAAACTCGTCGAAGCCATCCAGAGCTCAGCGTGGAAAAACACTCCTTTGCGGAAGACAGCAGCACGAAACAATAAAGTCAAATACCCGCCTGAAATCGAAGACCTCATACGAGAAAAGAGGAGAGCGCGCAAGAGATGGCAACAATCCCGCGCGCCACCGGATAAAACTTATTTGAACCACCTTTGTAACAAGCTTAAAAATGTGCTGCATGACCTAAAAAATCACGAGACTTCTACTTACCTTGAGGGTCTGACCGCTGATAAGTATTCAAACTACTCTCTGTGGAAAGCCTTGAAGTCCATAAAGAAACCTGTAGTGCACTCGCCGCCAATTAGGAAAGCTAACGGGGAATGGGCAAAAGAAGACAAAGAGAAAGCAGAATTATTTGCCGATCACTTAGAGGAAACGTTCAAGCCGTTCGATGGGCAACCGTTGATCGAAGATCCGAATGATAATATGGCACCGGACAACTTTAAAGTAAAAACTGCATCCCTGTCCGAACTTCGAATGACAGTAAAAAAACTGAAAAATAACAAGGCTCCGGGATATGATTTAATCACTGGCGAAATTTTGAAAGAGCTACCGAAAAAAGTGCTGGTTAAGTTGCTCTACATCATAAATGCTTCTTTAAGACTATTATATGTCCCAAGGCAATGGAAAGTCGCCGAAGTTATTATGGTTCCAAAACCGGGGAAATGTGCAAATGACAAGAAATCATATAGACCCATTTCACTTCTGCCAATAATATCTAAGGTCTTCGAGAAACTTCTGCTGAAACGATTGCAACCAGTAATTGAAGAAAGACACTTGATCCCGGATCATCAATTCGGCTTTCGGGTCAAACATTCCACAATCGATCAGGTGTATCGAATAACGAACGAAATTGAAAAAGCTTTAGAAGGGAAAAAAGTATGCTCTAGCGCTTTTCTCGACGTATCGCAAGCCTTCGACAAGGTATGGCACGAAGGCCTAAAGTATAAGCTAAGGGTAATCTTACCGGAAAAGTTGTACAGACTATTGGAATCTTATCTTGAAAACAGACTTTTCCGTGTTAGACACGGGCGTGAATATTCGGATTTCAAAGAAATCTACGCCGGTGTTCCACAAGGAAGTGTTCTCGGCCCAATTCTGTTCCTGCTCTACACAAGAGATATACCACAAGATGAAGGGACCGTTGTAGCAACGTTCGCAGACGACACGGCTATCCTCGTAACGGATGAGTCAGTCGAATCATCAACGGGAAAACTCCAACGAGCTTTGAACAAAGTATTCGAATGGACAAAAACCTGGCGAATAGTCCTCAATGAGACAAAATCAACGCATGTAAATTTCACGCTAAGAAAGATAAACAACTTACCTATATACATTAACTCGGTACAAATACCGTACGCAAACGAGGCAAAATATCTAGGAATGACCCTAGACGCAAAACTTAAGTGGAAACCACACGTTAAAAAGAAGCGCGAAGAGCTCGAAATCAGATTTAGAGAAATGTATTGGTTACTCGGGAAATACTCGAAGCTAAGCACTTATAACAAACTGCTTCTGTATAAGCAAGTGCTAAAACCGTCTTGGACATATGGTATACAACTTTGGGGTTGTACCAAACCAAGCAATATGGCTCTACTGCAAGCCTTTCAAAACAAAATACTAAGAGCAATCGTGAATGCTCCTTGGTATATAAGGAATAGTGATATTCACAGAGATCTAGGAATTGCTACCGTGAGGGACGAAGTAACAAACTTTGCTCGCAAACTTCGTACCCGTCTTCATGTTCACTGCAATAACGAAATAATCCGTACTATGGACGTGACAATTCTTGAGCGCCGACTACAAAGAACAAGACCTTTCGACCTAGCGCCGTAAGGAAAACCGCATTTAATGACGGTATTAGTAGGTGCTTTCACTGGAAAGCTACCTACCTAACGCGATTAACACTACAGAAGCGTAAACTACTTGTTAAGGCAACTTAGTCGTAGTCACCACAAAAAAAATGAAAAAATGAGAGGGACGAATTTCCTACTACTATGTACGCGCAGCCGGTTCTCATAGTGCCTCTCTGGGGGGGGTGAGGTTTAGCCCGTAGGCATATACTGACTAGCACTGATGGCATTGTCAGATATATGAATAGGGCATAACCAATGGTACGGACCATTGGTATCTTTTGAAGATTCCTGCACCTCCAGGCGCAACCATAAAAAAAAAAAAAAAAAAAAAAAAATATTATATTTAGTTATATTTTATTGAAATTAATGATATGTAGTTATAAAATGAATATTAATTAAAAAGGAAAAGCGTTACAAAATGTTAATTCAAAGGATTATTAAAATGTAAATTAAATGCGGCTGCGTCGTTTGCGTCGTCTACGTCGTCGTCGGTCGCTCGTCTTCTTAATAATAATCGTTTTCTCTTCTGTCATTGCTGTCGTTTCGAATAGGTGTGTTTGATTAGTATGCTTGTAGAATTACATCATGTTCTCATAAATGGTTGTATGTTGTGTGTTGAACTCATATTCCGATCGGCGATCGACAATAGCAACATTGTCAGTCGAAAATGAAATTGAAGAAAACATAGACTTCGCTGTCATACGTAAGAGAGTTTGCCGATAGAACGGCCAGAAAATTAGAATTCTTTTAGTTTTTTTTAAATACATAAACGGTTATTATTTCATTGTTTCCCTTGATTTACTCATTCCTCTTTTCACATGGGTTTGTATAGCACGGTGCGCCGTAGAAATCCTGCCCAGGGCGCTGGTAGTGCTAAAACTGGCACTGTGTACACTGTACAGATGTAAATAAATAAAGGAAACAAAAAGAAGAAACAGTTTTTAAAGCACAAAACATATTCACTTTTTTAATCAGTTAATTCCTAAATTCACATTGAAAAAAAACAGACATCAAAAGACGAATATTTACTTCAATGGTGCCAAAATAACGACGAAATTAAAATCTTGACGAAAGCTTTTTTAAATTTTTTTTTGTTACGAAGGTGAAAATCGCAAAAGACACTATGGTAGTATTCGATTACCATAGTAGTTTGGGACTCGAACACCACTAAAAACACCTCCCTTATCAGGACCAATCTACGATCGACAAATGATTTTTCTTCCTTTGTTAATGATCTCATTGGGGAAAGTTTTTATATTCAAAATAAATTCCCATAGCATTTAATCCATCAGCTCGTGAGGCTTCGTTCTTATTAATCTCCGAATGTTGTTGCGTACATTTGAGATGACCTTTATTTCGGAGTTTACATGTGATTGATTTCTGAGAGAGCCAAGATTATTTATTCCTCCTTCACATAGGACAAACTATGGATTGAGTGAAATTATAACGCGTTGTATGACTTTGTATAATGCGGTAGTAAATGTTGACCTAGATTTAACTTTAGATCGTGATCGTTTTAGACAAATTGTACTTGAAATCCTAAAATCAAAATTCACTTAATGTAATTCTAAACGTTTAATATGATTTATAATAAATTAAATATATAACTTATATTAAGTTATTTATATTAAATTAGTTATACATATTATAGAAATCTGTTAAGGTTTTCCTGGTAGATAATAAATAAATAAATAAATAAATATTTATTTATTTTATTTTTTATTTATTTATTTCTTTATTTCACTAATAACTTAAAGCTATAAAAAATATTTAACAAAAAATCAAAGATATATTTCAGAGAAAATATGGCATTTAAGCTATAGAATGAAATAGTTAAGTACATTCTGTTATCAGACTCTGACAAGAGGCGAATATACAATTCATACATAAAAGATTAAGAATAATTTATCGATGGGGATGCGATAAAAATAAGAATAAATTCAATTTAAATAAAAATATAAAAAATATAAAAAAAGTATAAAAAAAAAATCATACCAAAGGAATCAGTAAATTACCAATTACAGTGTAGTTCAACGAGAAAAGCCAATATTTTACATTTTTAAGGAATACGGATTTAACTCGCTCACATCTCAGACTTAAAGGAATTTTATTAAACAAACGCGGCGCAGTAACAGTATAAAAGGTGGAAAAATGCGATTTATTGATTATGGGTACATTGACGAGATTACAAGTGTTGACACGTAGATTACGGTTTTCATAAGTTCTTGGAGAGTTATACCCAGAATTTTCAAAAAATATTTTTAAAACTTTATAGAAGTACAAATGCTTTAATGGAAGAAATCCAAGACTTTTGAACAATCCAAAACTAGGAGTTCGACGGTTAACTTTGTACATAATACGAACAGCGTGTTTTTGTTTTATTAGCAAAGGCTCTATTTTATTATAATGCGTACCACCCCAACAAGCTATACCATACTGAAGTTTAGATTTAAAAAGACCATTATAGACTAACTTTAAAATTGACAAATCACAGTATTGGCTGAGGTTATAAATCTGTCTAACAACATTATTTAGATATTTTTTTAAGGACATAGTATGCTCCATCCAACTGAGCCTATAATCCAAACTAATACCTAAGTACTTAAAGCTGTCAACGCGTTCAATTTCAAAGCAGTCAGCGGTGCAACAAGCATGTGAATCGAAAGTGGGTGAATAATGATTGTGTGTACAAGGATTAAATAAGCGGAATCTATTGCAATTGGGCGAATGGTATTGTAAAGGCATATCATGACAGATTTTACGCATGATATTGAAAATCATGAACTTCGTTTTGTCACTTATGACCAATTTATGAAGTTTGAACCATCTCCGCAGTATATCTAGATCATAGTTAACATCCAAATACAGGTTAAAATAACATTTACCATAATAAGACAAAGCAGTATCATCAGCAAAAGCTGTGAGCTTGCCTTTAAGTGGTTGAAGAAAAAGCGAATTTACAAAGATTAAAAATAATGTGTGTGATGTGGTTTAACGTATACACTTTTATCTACGATCACTAAATACTTTGATTAAGTGCAGAAAACAGGTTTGCTTAACATTACTCTAATTACAATTCCGATAATTCAAAAAAAAAACAAAAGAAATATATATATGTATACATACATATGCGAGTACACATACATATATGTATATATAAAAGATTAAAATTCAAACAAAAATTAAAATTCAAAAAAAAAATTCCAACAATTCAAAAAAAATTGGTGTTACAACTATTACGATGTGAGAGAATGAACTCTCATATAAGTCTAGCAAAAAAAAAAAAAAAAAAAAAAAACACTCTTAGACACTGGAGTAACAACCACTCTGTCCTTTTGGAGCACCCTGTCCCTCCTGCTATGTTCGTTTGGGGGTATATATGTTTGTATATATCTATATATATGTATTGTTAGCGGGGTCGTGACGAATTGTCGGAACACCTCGTCTATTTTGTGAAGTCACTTTGGAGGATGTAGTTTGGTCAGTTCCCACTGAACTCCTAACTATAACTCATACTATCATTAAGGGATAATGTTTGTGAATATAACTGGCAAGGCCAGATCCAAAATTGAAACGGTGGTATGAACTATTTTAGGATGGAATAATCTAGCATTTGTTTTGGTGTGTGGAGAAATGGGGCGGGCCGTTCTTCAGTAGTACAAGACAACAATGACTCAACCGGACAAAATACAAACTTTGACGACATGAAGTGACGACAGTACTATACGTTCTCTACCGAACCTGACTTAGGTTGTGACTGGGGGTCAAGTAAAGGGGCTACCTCTATTACATCGGCCAAAGAGGTATCCATGGTTGTCTTCGGACATTAAGGGTGGGTTGGCCAGACCTGTGCCAATGACACCAGGCATGTCTCGGGTTCTTGACGAACCTTTACCTTAGAGAGATAAAGGAAAGGAGGAGATTCGATCTAGGAATAGTCATAGGTAGAATTAAGTTAGTATAGATTTAGTGTAGGGTTTATTCATAAGATTTAGGCTTAGATTAGATTAAGTTAGACTAACTAGGTTTAGTTTCGCGGCTCCTTTCCTCTCTTTCTCTTTGGTATTGGCATAGGTTCTTGGATTTTCTTCTCTCTTCTATCCTATCTTTAGGGTCCGTCCGTGGTCTGATTAACGTAGCTTTCTCTCTCGCTCTTTTATTTGTATAATGGCACGAGATTTTTGTGTATGACCAGGTGGTGTATGGTGGGGTTGGCAAGAACTACTCCCGTCCGACGAGCTTTAGCCGAGCAACCGCGAGCGTGCCGCCGCCCTCCACACCTACACCTAAGCTGCCCCTGTGGCCTTATCCTGCCTCATAACAATGGCGCCCAACGTGGGGGATATCAGAAATATTAAGACTATTATAAATTTCTCCGCACAACTTTAACAAGGCATCTTCAGTAGATTTACCACTTCGAAAGCCAAACTGCGAACTACTAAAGAAATTTGTTTTATCTAAGAAAGTCAACATTCTAGATTTGACCCCCTTTTCGAAGACTTTGGAAAAAACAGATAAAAGCGAAATAGGGCGGTAATTGTTTAAAGACATGGTGTCACCTTTTTTATGTAGAGGGATTACAACAGCTGTCTTAAGTAATTCCGGAAAAATACCCTTTAGAAGCAAGGAATGATATTCTTTTTAAAATATTACTTGAGATTTGATCACATGACATTGAATTAGATGCTTTAAGGGACTGTATAATTTTATGTACTTCAACTGGTGAGAAGAATTCAAAGAAAAAGCTTTGTCTTTGGAAAGTGTCATAATCAGAAGAAATTAAATTATCACATTGACAATTAGAATTATTATTTATTGCGGAATCTCGAATAGCCTTTGTAATATTAGAAAAATAGTCATTAAACGCAGTGGCAACTTCTAGGGGCTCAGAGAGAGTCGTATTATTCAAAGTGACTACAATGTCAGAATTTTTTTGTTTTTGTTCAAAATTTCATTGACAACCTGCCACTCTTTTCTGGAATTACCTAAACTTTGAGCTAACCTATTACTAAAATAAGTATCTCTTTGAAGAGGTATTTCAGTTTTCAACTCTCGACACACCTTATCATAACACCCTTTTAGTCTTAAGTTGTTGGGATGTTTTTTTAAGCACTTAAACAAATGGTGTTTCTTCCTGATTTTATTAATCAGGGTATCAGTCATCCACTGCTTAAGAGGTTTTAACTTGTTGTTTTTTTTAATATGTATACTTGCGCGAGATAAATGCAATTGTAGTTTATTAAGAAACAAATCAAAGGCAGTAGATGGATCCTCTGCTCTGTATACTTCATCCCAAAATTTAAAAATTAAGGCTGAATTTAGAGCTGCAAAATCAATTTTAGCGAACTCTTGATTATTGCACAGTTTAATTCTGGAGATCCTGAGGTCAAGTTGAATGGTAGTTAAACAGTGGTCACTTATTTTGAGGTCAAATATAGCCGTTCTAAAATTAGCAGGATTATTTCTATGTAACCTAATAAATATATGATCCAAACATGAGCTACTATCTTGAACCACACGAGTAGGGTGAGTCATCAAACTATCGAAGCCAAAGGACGACATTACCGATAAAAAATTATCAACTTCAGAAGAACTCGACAGGAGGTCAATGTTAAAATCACCCAAAATAATTAGATTTTTACACACATGATTTTCAAGAAAGCTAGAAAAATCTTCCAGAAATACATTAACTGTACAAGAATTCAATCTATAAACACCGACAAAACAGTATCGAGCACCAGAAATTTCACAACTTACGCAAATCAAATCAACACTATTAAGATTAAAACACTCAACGTCAACGTTCGACAACAAATCGCTTCTATAAAACACAGCGACACCACCAGCAGAGTAAGAATTATTACAAGCCGCTTTAAATGTAAAATTAGGTATGGAATAATTTATAACTTCATCATCAAAGATCCATATTTCAGAAAGAAAGATGAGATCAGGTAAATGTTCTAAAGATGCGAGGTGAGTTAAAAACGTATCAAAATTTTTACGAATGCTACGGATATTTTGGTGAATTATAGAAAGACCAGAAAAAGATAATTTGTTTGGATGGTCTATGCAAAGACATTTTAAGCTATCAGAACTTATAGTAGAGGAAAAACTATTATCACTTGAATTAATACTATGAGGACTTTTGGGTGAATTACTTAAATTAAAATTAATCATAGATTATAATCAAACAATTTGATTTTCAAGTTTACTTAAGTCCTCAAAACTAACTACTTTGATAACCTTGTCTCCTTCCATTCTTCTGATGAGCAGCGAAGAATTTCTTATCCAAACATACTGGCATTTTTTTTCTAGTCTTAGTTGCTTCGCCTTTTCAAGAAGAGATCTGGTGTAGAAGGTGAGAGAGTCGTTGATGAAAATCTTACCGCTGACATTGTCGCCTCTACCTCCGCCGATGCCGCTGCTATGACTTCTGTTATCAGTTGCAAAGATGTTCGCAGAAAGCTTGATTTTATCCACACGCATTTTGTTCATTACTTTCTTCTTCGATGAAAGAGATGAGAATCGTACGCATACAACATAGCCGGATGAGTTGTTTTTGTTTTTTGTTTTCGATGTTTTTATATTTTTTACGTAGCAAGACTCAATCTCCTCAGGCGCGATTTGCACACCAACGCCAGCAGTGAAAAGCTTTATTACCCTCTCTTGCACATTTGCATTACTGACGTCTGGAATACCAACAACATCAACACAACACTGTTTTTCTCTTTGCTCTAGCAAGTTCACCTTCACCTCCAGGGCATCGACCTTCTTGTTGAGAGATTCATTGTTTTCTTCCAGAGTTCTGATTTTTAAAATCGCATCAGTATTAAGTTGTTGAAGTTTTATTATTTCAGCAAACAGCATCTCCAAAGTAATTGGTTGCTCGGTGGATTGCAATGAGGGTACGCAGCCAGATGTTGTTGGTGTAGTAAGAGCAGCTTTGTAGTTGTTCGTCTTCACAATACCGCACGCCGTTGAGAGAAGAGTAACAGGTGGACCCTTAGATGTAGGGACGGGTGGAGGGGAGAATATGAGAGCATGATCATGCAAAGTTGATTTTCTTCGCAAGTTTACACAGCTGTCACATCTGAAACCTTGATCACTTTTTCCATAGAATTCAATTTCTTCTTTTTCTAATTTCGCGCACTTCGCATAAAAATGTTCTATGCAATTTGAGCACTGAATCTTTCAATTTTTAGAGCGCAAAAATTACACTTCATCTTAGCAATACTTTTAATTACTTTAAAACCAAAAAAATTATTCAGAATTTAAAGTTTTTAATATAATAGAATTTTGAAACTTGTTCTCAGCGCATGTGTCCCCATCAACACTCACGGAGAGAATGAATATACCATGGGGCATTTATTATTCCACGTAGGACTTTATTTTGGAATGTCTGAATAATTTGAATATTTGTTTTTTTTTGAACAGCCCCATAATTGGATGCCGTACGTCCAAACAGGCTTGATTATTTGTTTATATAACAAGATTTTGTTCTCAGTAGACAGCTCTGAACTGCGTCCCAGTAACCAGTACATTTTTCTATATTTTACGTTCAACTCTTCTTTTTTCTTTTTAATGTGATCTTTCCACTTCAACCTAGCATCTAGGGTCATTCCAAGGTACTTTGCTGTATTAGCATATGGAATAATTTGGTTGCTAATAAATATGGGAAGATTGTTTATCTTTCTATTGGTGAAGTTTATATGAGTTAATTTTTCCTCGTTGAGTTTTATACGAAATTGTTCCGTCCAATCTTTAACTCTATTAACTACATTCTGCAGCTTCTCTGTAGCCTTCACGACGCATTTGTCTGATACTAGAATGGAAGTGTCATCTGCGAAGGTAGCTATCATCGCGTTATTATCTAACGGTATATCTCTTGTATACAATAGATACAGGGTTGGTCCAAGAACACTTCCTTGTGGAACACCTGCTTCAATTTTCATTAATTCTGAAAAGTCTTGTCCATAACGAACTCGGAACAGTCGATCCGAAATGTAACTCTTCAGAATTGTATAGTCCTTATGTAATTTAAACTCTAGACCTTTATGCCAAACCTTGTCAAAGGCCTGAGCTACATCTAAAAATAGTGCCGAACAAACTTGTTTTTCTTCAAGTACTTTCTCCACTACATTCGTTATACGGTGCACTTGGTCAATTGTGGAATGTTTGTTCCTAAACCCTATTTGATGATTCGGGATCAGTCGTCTTTCTTCAATGATCTTGCTAAGCCTTTTGAGTAATAGTTTCTCAAAGACTTTTGCCACTATTGGTATAAGTGATATTGGCCTATAAGATGTTACTTCTGTTTGAGGCTTACCTTGTTTCGGTATAACGATTACTTCAGCTATTTTCCAATGGTGTGGGACATATTGTAGCTTGAAGCAAGCGTTAATTATGTACTGGAATTTTTTCAAGGCGGCGAGTGGCATTTCCTTTATTATTTGGGCAGTAATAAGGTCGTACCCAGGTGCTTTTTTATTAGAAAGTTTGTATCGACACATACTTTTTATTTCTCTAAGCAATACAAACGGAATTTCCTCTTCGTCTTCTTTATTTAGAAACTCTAAACTTTCTCCCGCTGCACTCGGTGGGAATGGCTTGAAAATGTTCGACAGGTGTTCTGCGAAGAGACCAGACTTCTGTTTTGGATTTCCGATCCATTTACCGTCTGGTGCTTTGAGTGGAGGATTTTGTATCTGAGGTCTTTTCAAGCGCCTCGCTGCTTTCCACAGAGAGTAGGCAGTGGACGCATCCGTCGTTAAATTTTGTAGGAAACTACTTAGTGTTTCATTTTTGAATTCCCTGATTCGTTTTTTGAGTTCATTGTTCAGACGGTTGAAGATAGCCTTATCATTTGGGTACCTCGTTGTTTGCCACTTTCTGCGAGCTCTTCTCTTTTCCAGGATTAACTCCCTTATTTCGGCGGGGTTTTTTTGTTCTAGTTTGTTTGCTGCTCAAGTTTGTTGGCGTGCTTTCTTCCGCAGCCTGTTGGACATCAGCAATGAATTGTTCAACTTCTTTGTCAATCTGTTCTGTTGTTTCCAAAGGAGATCTTAGGTCTATAAAGTTTTCGAGCTTTTCTCTGAATTCGATCCAATTTGTTCTTTTGTTTGCAAGTTATAAGTTAAATTTTTCTTGTACTTCCGATTCGCTCTATGATAAAATCACAGGAGTATGGTCGGACGATAAGTCATTATTACTTTCAATTCAAATGTGGTTTCTTTGATATGAAGAAGAAGTTGATATTTTATTTGGATCAGATGGCCAATATGTAGGCGATCCAGAGGAAAGGAATTCACAGTTGTAGTTGCGTCCTGCTTGGAAAAGCTTTTTGCCCTTTGTATTTATTAACCTAGATCCCCAGTGGGAGTGCTTTGCGTTAAAGTCACCACCAATAACAAAGTAGTGACCCAGCGAATTTAGGAGTTCCGCAAAGTCTTCTTGAGTTGGGGAGAACCTCGGTGGGCAGTATATTGCTGCTATCTTAAGCTCTTTTCTTTTTAAACCGATACTTATTGTTGTAACTTGCATCTTTTCATTAGTGAACTTGGCTTCTTCATAGTGATTCAAGTTCTCTTTAACAAGTACGGCCGATCCTCCCCTAGCTTTGTCTGCTGAATGGTTAGCATGGTAACATATAAAGTTCGGGATCTTAATGTTATAATTTGGTACTTGGGGGCAGAGTGTTTCGGAGACCAGGCATATGTCTATGTTTTCACTGTTAAGAAAAGCTGTTAATTCTAAAATGTGCTGTGAAAGACCATTCGCATTCCAGGTTGCAATTTTTATTGTTCTGTTCATCATTGTTTTTTGAGAGCGACTTCTTCGCTTAGTTGTTTGATTGTTTTATCCTGTTCGTCAAGTCTGCTAAAAATAAGTGTCAACATTTCTTTCACTGAAGTTTCCTCTTATTTCCGCACATTTTTAACAATCTGGGCAAAGGACTTTTTATTTTTATCTTCTTTGATTTCAGCGACATCCTTAACTTTAACCTCATGGTTGCTGGGTTTATTAACTGTAGAGGCTGATTGTTTTGGTCGATTATTTTTAGTTTGCTTACTTTTTCTTTCTTGGAACTCTTTCGCAATCGGACAACCTCTGTAGCTTGCTGGATGACTACCGAGGCAGTTCACACATCTCGCTTTCTGTTCCCTTTTCCGTGGACAGATATTCGTTGCATGCTTTCCTTCGAACTTAACACATGCAAAGTCTCGTCTGCAGTATCTTTGTGTATGTCCAAAGGCTTGACATCGTTTGCATTGTGGAATAAGTTTAGACCGTTTCCGAAGAGGCTCGATTTTTACAACTATCAACATTGATTTTCCAATTATCTTTGTTGTAGGATGTATACTTGCATTCTTTTTTCGTTGCTTTTTCGATAAGGCTCTTAAGTTCGCCAAACATTCCCAATCCTGAAATCATGATTGGTGGTGGAGTGATTAGTTTCGTGCTCTTATCACGTGCTTGAGCTGGCATTTCTTTATCTTCTTGATTACGTTTTGCTTTGCTCGGGGTAGCTCTTCTTTCTTCTTGCATTTTAGTGGAAGTCTCTGGGCTTCGTTTATGTATTGCTGTTTCTCATGTTTTTCACTGTCGATCTTCTCCAAGCTCCTAGTGCTGGTTTCTAAACTGACTTTGACGTCATTTAATTTATTTAATTGGGTTTTAGGTGCATTTAACCCTGGTGTTTTTGGCGGAGTTCTACGTGTTAGTGTACTGCTGCTGCTGATTTTGTTGAAAAACAATAAGTGGTCCCCCCCAGAATCCATAGGGCTGACCTCCTGGGGTATACAAACGTAGTAGCTTTGTATATACATAACTATAGTAGCGCCAATCCAGTAGTACAGTTATGCTGCAAGGTGTCGCTAGTAATACCAAATCGAGAATAATGTGGCAGAGAGCTTTTGCGTCTTTGAGGATTTCATTCCTTACGAAAAAGCTTTCGTCAAGATTTTTATTTCTTCGTTATTTCGGCACCATTGAAGTAAATATTTTTCTTTTGATGTCGGTTTTTTTTAAATGTGAATTAACTGATTAAAAAAGTAAATATGTTTTGTGCTTTCAAAAACTCTTTCTTTTTTTTGTTTCCTTTATTTATTTACATCTGTACATATTGGACGCCTAGTAATTGTTGTTACATACATAACAGGATATGATAGCTTATAAGGCCAGTGCGTTTACATACCTTTGTTTTACAATTAGGTGGGTTTTTTTAATTATTAGCGAGTATTCAAAAAGTAAAGATTACAATTATTTAGTTATAATATTAATGTCTTTGAGTTAGGTCTGACGGTCTAAGTCGCTGCAGTCTTCTTTTTCGGGTTATTTCTTGTAGCGGGATTGAGTTGACTTAATTGTTTTCGTGGATTAATAACCGGATTTGGTGTTTTGTGCTTGTCTTTTGTATTTCTTCAATTACTCTCGATAATTTGAGGTCTTTATGGATGTCATCATTGGAAATATACCATGGAGCGTCTATTATCGTTCTTAATTTTTTGATAGCTGTCTTTGGATGATGTTTATATTTGATTTACACGCTGTTTTTCATTGCGAATATTCTGGCGTGCCCAAAGTTAGAAGATACTCACTGTGAAGTTTCTTTAAGTCGCATCGCCGTTTTTGCTGCGATGTCCCTACCATAAATGTCCAACGAAAGCATAACATGTTTAACATTGTTTCAAGAGCAGCGGTAGTTCGTACTTGAATAACATAAGCTCCGTTTTTCCTGCATCCAAAACGTACAGGTTTGTTCCGAATGAACATTTGCAGAAATGGGGAAATAAGTATGGCACAATTTGCTAATTGCAAAAGGGAAAAATACACAGAAGAACAGATGCTGAAAACAATCATTTCTGAAAACTAAATACATAATTACATATTTTAAAATCTATTGTAAAAGTATTAGAGCAATTCTTAAATACGAAAATCACATTGAATTGCTATGTTGCGGGATTTAAATATTTGGCAACGAACAATAAATTGTGATCGGGGGGAAAAAATGAAATATGGCAACCAGTAAACAAATTCATTTAGCCGAAATACACAAAAGTCTATTCGTTTGAGGAATTGAATTCGATCGAGTACGGACGTAATTAAATAGCTCCTGAAAAACAATAATCGGATTTATTTTCTCGTTTTAAAATCGAAACAATTTTGAACTTTAAAAAGAAAAAAGAACTATAATAGTTAAACAATCGGAAATACATTGAATAAAATTATTTCTTTTAAAATAAACACGGATGGCTTAATTGAAAGCCGATAAATAAAGTGAATTAAAAAAAAAAGAAAAAAAAACCTAACGGCGTATGACAGATCGATACAAACTCAAATTTAAAAAGGGCAGGAGATGCACAGAAGTATCTTCTCCTTACTGCAGCCCAAATAAACTATCAGCGGCCAAGATTCTGATGGATCTTAAAACTAATAAAACAGAATCAACAAACACAACTCAAATACAAACAATGGATGCAACTAACTCAACATCGAGTGAAACCGATTTTATCAGTCCGAATAAGAAACATACCTGCAGTGCTACCCCTCCTGCAAACACTGCTAACCTAACTCAACAATTAGCAGAACAAAATAGATATTCCATTCTTGGTGACATCTCTATTGCAAATTATAAAAGAGCCCGCCTGGACACACTAGCTCCATCGACTTCCATAAACCAAACAGCACCCAACGATGGAAACATCATTAACAATCAGTCGTTCACAGACCTCCGTGGAGTACGCACGTGTTTCGGCTTCTAAGTGGATTACCAGTGTGTTAAGTTAAATATTTGCCCAGCGAATTTTAATTGGCTCGGTAGCCTACTTGTAGTAGTGGTGAACCGCCACCCAGTGGACCAAGGTTCGAGTGCCATCCGGGGAGAGAAATTTTTTCTGTGTTTTTTTAATTAAAAAATTAAAATAAAGTGATCAGCATCAGCCGATAGTACCGGCGATGGCTGATAGCCACCGGTCCGCGTCCCAACAAACGGGAGAAGCGGAAAAACAAAAAACAGGCGATGTGCCAGTAACGTTAGGCCACCAACCAACAGTGGTCATTGAAGGAACGGGGAAGAGGAGGAGGAGGTTAAATCCAACTCCCAACGTGGGAAAGCGCCCCTCTCTTTCAACTTCTACAGAACAGCTGCCTGTGGAAGTGGGGGAGGAGGCGCCTTCGACGTCAGCAGCAGCAGCCAAACAACAAAAACAACAACGATCAGCCGATGGTGACCGATTCGCCTACGTCTCCGACGGTGGTGAAGGGCACTACACTGGCACCAGAAATAGCTTCGCCTCTCTGGCGGCCTCAGATACCGACGATGAAGACGATGAACTGGAGCTCCTAAGCCGCAGCATAAGAGAGCTGCAGCAAAAAGTGCTTATCATTAAAGCCAAACAAGTGGCCAGAAGAGTAAAGGAGCAAGAGATGGAGCTCCAGCGAAATCAGCAACAACAGCCAGCAGAAAAAGCTCCGCAGCAACCCAAGCAGCTACAACAACAACAGCAGCAGCCAAAAGACAAACCACAGCAGAAAAAACAGCTGTCACAACAGCAGCAACAGCTGCCTCAGCCGCAACAACAACGGCAACAACAGCAGCAGAATCAGCAGAAGCAGCAGAAGCAGCAGAAAACGCAGCAGCAACAACAACAACAACAACAGCAGCAGCAGAACCAGCAGCAACAACAACAGAAGACAATAAGGGAGAAGATGCCCCCAATAAACACCTTCAAAATGGAACTAAAAGAGACAATCGAACTATGTAAGTCGGCCATAGGCAACAATTTTTATGTTAAAAGACTTAGCGTAGATAGGCATTCTATACAATGTAACACAGTAGAACAATATAGAACAATTAAAAAACTGTTAGCGGAATCGACGACGGAGTTCTTCTCCTTCACCCCGAAGGGGGAAAAGCTGCAAACGATGCTGCTGAGGGGGATGGAACCGTCCACCGAACCGGAGGAGCTTCTTAGAATGCTCAAGGAAAAGACGTGCGATGGGCTCGAATTCGTGGGGGTCAAGCCTTTTACCACAGCAAGGGCCAAAAGGGAGAATCGGAAATTACCGTTCTTCCTGGTTCAGCTGTCACCCAATAGCAAACTGGATGGTCTACGGAACATAAAGGTCGTAGACTACCAGGTTGTCACATGGGAAAAAGTAAAGAGAAGCGATAACATTATTCAATGTGTTCGCTGTCAGAGGTTCGGGCACGCCGCGTCGAACTGCGAGATGCAGCCTCGATGCGTGAAGTGTGGAAAGAACCACAAGTCCGAAGAATGTTCTCTGGGGAAAGAAGGGGCGTCAGAGAAATCTCAGCTCTCGTGTGCGTTGTGTAGGAACTCGGGACACACCGCTAACTATCGGGGTTGCCCCAAGTTCCAAGATATTAAGAAAGTGAACCTGGTTCGACAGCAGAAGAGCGTAGTGAAAAGTCTACCACGTCCAAGCCAAACTCAAGCCGTCACACCCCAAATATCCTACGCCCAAATGGCGGCAGGAAGGGGAAATACGGCACAGCAACCACCGAAGGCTGCTTCACAGGCCCCACTGCCTAAAGCACCGGAGGCTGACTTGATGGCTATCTTGCTCTCTATTCAAGGGCAGATGGGTCAGCTACAACGTCAGGTACAAGAGCAGGCGAAGAGGGTGGACCAAATCTGCGCACTTCTGCCGGGCCTAGCGCATCTCCAATCATAATGTGTGCGATGGCGGAGAATACCTTGAGGATCCTTGCGGTGAATGTAAATTCACTGATAAGGATCGAACGAAGAGCCGTACTATTTAAGTTGTTAGAAGATCAAAGCCCTGATGTGCTTTTGGTTAGCGAAACCAAGCTAAACCAGAAACATAAGTTACGGCACAATAATTATAATATAATAAGAAGAGACCGACCCAACTCTATACAAGGAGGAGGTGTTGCGATCTTCATTAGTAAAAAGCTAAAATATAAGGTAGTGTACAGTGGTGAAGTGCGGAGATTCGAGGAGCTAGAAGCATGTATCGTGTGCATCCCTCTCCATAGTGGAAAGAGGTTGTACATGATCTCAGCTTATGCACCTGAAGCTACGCAACCAACTTATTTTATTTCAGAGCTCGAGACACTTTTCCGACGCCTTAGGCTGGAGTCGGAGGAGAATTATTTCCTTTTGGCTGGGGATCTAAACGCTAAACACAGAGATTGGGGAAATAACATTCCTAACTCTAGAGGGAACCTCCTTTTTAATTGGTGGGGTCAGCACAGTGTCGAGTATAGACTCGATTTGAAAGCAACAGATAGTCCGTCGTTTCCCAGGGGCGGATCATATCTGGATCTCCTGCTGTTCGACGTACGGTTACAACTGACTAACACGAACGGACAAACTTTAAACTGCCTTCATACATTTGTGTATGACAGTGACCATTGCGGACTCAGTGCCGAAATTACAATTCCCAACGAGATTGCGGAACTTGAAGCGTTTGTTCATGCGCATCCCTATAATTATAGTAGGGTGCGTTGGACACGCTTCTCTAGAGTTTTGACAAGAGCACTCTCCTCAAACTCGCTCAACCCACCGTTCAATAGGAATCTGTCAAATGAGGAGATTGACGGATACCTAAAACAAATGGACGAGACAATAAAACAAACGATGGACAGGACGATACCTCGACATCAACAAACTGACAATGTAGGGATATACCGCAACGCAACAATAAACGCACTGCACCAACAGAAAAGTAGACTGCTGTCGAGATTAAAAACCTTGTACAGACGGTTTACTGACAGACAAAACTCAGAGATTAGGACACTGAAGGCGTTGATTAAAAACCTCCAACAGTTAATTAAAGAAAACTACCGATTAGCGGTAAATCTGCACTGGAACAAAAAAATTGGGGCTGTAAAAGCCAACAACCCCAGTATGTTCCCGCAAATAAATAAAATATTTCGGAGGAATAATCTCAACGACCTTCCATGTCTCAAAATTCCTCGAAATACGGACAACGAACGAATACTTGTGATAGCAGGTATAGATCCAGTAAACGCAGTCGATGACGACAATTTCTTTTTGATCGAAGATCCGCAGGAGAAGGTTGAGACTATAGGAGCGACTTTTCAGGAAGTGTATAAGGTAAATAGCAGTATTTGCCCGAACCATGACCTGGAGAATCGAGTCCTTGTGCACAACTTCTACCTTCGAAATGAACTACAGCAATGGCGATCAGAGAACATCGGTTTCACCGAGTTCAATGAAGACAATAGGGCAAATAATGCCATCGCCAACGAAGGGATACATCCCCCGTTCTTATCGAAGGTAGAGCTCAAAGCGATCTTCGAATCATTGAGAAAGAAGAAGTCAGTGGGAATCGATGGAATATCTAACATTGTGCTTAGACATCTCCCCCTAGAAGCGGTAGACATTTACTGCATTTTGTTTAATAATGTGCTGAATAATGCACATTATCCAGCGCATTGGAAAACAGCAGTAGTGCACCCTATCCCTAAAAGGGGTAAGGACAATTCCAATCCGGCAAATCTCCGGTCAATAAGTCTCCTTCCGAACATCAGCAAGGTATTCGAAAAAGTGGTCAATAGAGCCCTGACTAAGTGGGTTGACGACAAACATATAATTCCAGATAACCAATTCGGATTTAAGGCGGGGCATGATACCATACATGCCGCGTCTAAGCTCGTATCGGATATTCAATGGAACAAAAGCAAGAAACAATGTACGGGTGCCTGCCTGGTTGACTTGGAGAAAGCCTTCGACACCGTTTGGCTAGAGGGACTTTTTTACAAGTTGAGCAGGTTGAGCATAAGTAAACCACTGCTGTACATACTTTATAATATGCTCACCAGTAGGCGATTCGTTGTGAAAAATGGCAATGTGACCTCTGCTGGTATTTTTGAAATTAAAAATGGTCTACAACAGGGTGCGGTTAATTCGCCGATCCTTTTCAATATTTACACAAGTGATCTCGTAGGGTCTCTTCACCATGCTATTGCGTACGCAGATGACTTGGTCGCGTACAGATCAGGGCCAAAGATCGAGGTCATTGCAATTCTCTTGCAACGTGACTTCGATAAGATTCAGCGATATTGTGACGACTGGAAGTTGAAGATCAACTTCCAGAAGTCAGAAACCATCTTGTTTCGGACGCCGTTGTCTGGGGCCTCATGGGACACCAGAAAGAATTGGCGAAAGTTCGCAATCGTTGGACGACACGGGCAGCCACTTGCATGTCGGAATGTAGTCAGATACCTCGGGCTCTGGCTAGACCAGTATCTGTATTTTAACAAACATATAGATGCTGCTCTGGCCAGAGCCAGAGGCGCTTTTGCCCTTACAAAGAGACTGTTTTATAGCAGCCAACTCGATGCGAGGGTAAAGGTTATCTGCTACATGGCCCTTATACGGCCAATGATAGCATATGGTTGTCCCGTGTGGTTCAACGTCGGACCAAGTTCGATGGAAAGGATTCGGGTGTTTGAGAAGGCTTGTCTTCGGACTTGCCTTCGTTTATACAGAACACCAGAATCCGAGTACAAAAAATTCTATTCCAATGAGGTCCTATACAACAGGGCTAACTTAATAAGAGTGGATAATTTCCTGATCAAGATGACTCGAAGGCACATTGCAAGAGCAATGAGTTCGATGAATAGCCTGATCTTCGGGGCTTATTACCCCAATTTCACGTACCACGAAAGAGTGCGCCTTAACGGCTTCGTTCCACCAGAAGCATTCCTCTATTTTGACCAACAGGGTCTGATCCAGGATAGATCAGCGGTACCGCTAATCTTTCATGTTGCTCGCAAGACTGTGGATAGGCGGCTCAACTACGACAGAGACGTCGCACAGAGCCAAACGGAGCGCCTCCAGTTTAGTAGGTCGGTTTCGGGGCGCGATGGGCACGATGTTGAACAGCAACATAAGAAATTCTGGTGGCTGTTAGAAGCAAATGGAATTCCCTCGTCGATTCCGTTCGATCCGGGGTAGACCCCAAGGCATAGTTGGCCGCCTGTTATGTTTATTCATGTAGACATGCCGTGGCCGGCTTACGTAGGTTTAGGTAGGATAGGTCTATTTAAGTTTTATAAAAAATAACAAAAAAAAAAAAAAAAAAAAAAAAAAACAAAAAAAACAGCACAGCACTTTGCTAACAAAAAAAAATATAAAAACAAATAAAAAACCACAAAAAAAATTATAAAATAACACAGCACAAAAAAACAAAAAAAATTACGTATTTAATTACGTAGCTAGAGTTAAGATAGGTTAAGTAATTGTAAGTTTTATTTAAGGTAGTTTTAAACAAAAATTAAAATGTTCTTTTGCTAAGTTTTTTAAAAAAAAAAAAAAATTTTCTTAGCTTTTAAATTGTAAGTTTAATTAAAATTCAATACTTTAAGTTAGGTTACGTCGAAAGACATAGTATAAGTATTAAGTTTAGCTTAGAGTGCCCGTGTGGGGCCAGTAAGTTAGAGTACGATAGTTAAGCTAGTTTTAAGCACTTTTGTCTAGCATGTAAGGAATACTTGAATTAACAAATAAAAATGCATTAAAAATGAAATAAAAATGAAAAAAAACATCATTAACAATGAAAATGTTAACGTGAGTAACAAGTTTTGTCCTGCTATATTCGTTTCAAACATAAATGTACGTAAATTTATCTCGGACCTTAGCTTAAAAGCCAACGCAAACAACTTTCGGTTCAAAATTAACAATCTCAAAAATAATAGAAGTAACATTTTTGTTAACAACGCCAAGGTCCATCGTGAACTTCTAGCTAAATTTAAAGACACAGATGAAATTCAAGCTTACTCTTTTACTTTAAAAGAGGACCGGACAGTAAACGTACTGATCAGGGGTTTAACTTCTGAATACGATTCAGCTGAAATCCTCGATGAGCTCAATATTTTAGCTCCTAACTCGGTGGAAAGAATCTCAAATTTTGAAACCCTTACCTCTAAAAGAGAAGGTTTTAAATATAATCTTTTCCTAGTACGTCTTAAGCCCGGCATTTCTGAAAAAGAAATCATAAAAATAAAATACATCTTTAATACCAAAATCACCTGGGAAAAGCCTAGAGGAAATAAAGGCCCTCTACAGTGTAGAAGATGTCAAGACTTCGGCCATTTAGCTAAAAACTATGCAAAAGATTATAATTGCGTTAAATGCACAAACATCTTCCAGGTAGCTGCCCACTTATCCGAAACACAGAGACTAAAGCCACATGCTCCAATTGCGGGAACGATCATCCCGCAAATTATAAGGGTTGTCCCAAATTTAAAGAGTATGAAATGAACAAAAGGAAAAAGCAAATCGCCAGAAGAGATGCAATTAAAACTAATCAAAGCCCCCCTCTATTGAATATCCCATCCAAAGCAACATTTGCCAGCTTATTTAAAAATAACACCAATTCAATAACACCCACATTCTCACCAAATTCCAATTCAAATTGCCTTGGTCAATTTTTCGATCTTTCTAACCAACTTTTTGGAATAAACGTCTCAGAACTCCTAACCAAAGTTCAGAAATTTTTAGCAAACATTAACAATGCCGAGTCCTTGCAACTCAAAAAATTAGCCTACTTGGATTTGTTAAATCAAATCCTTATCTCAAATAATTAATGATTTTCAATATTTTACTCACATAACGTTGCGTCCTTAATTCATCATTTTTGAAGGATAGAACTTTTGAAGTCCCTTCAGGAAAGTAACTGTCACATAGCTTGTGTCCAAGAAACACACCTTAACAGAAATCATGTTATCCTTCTTGATGGATATAATATTTTACGAAACGACAACCTCCAAGGAGTTGCCATCGTAATTAAAAAAAATTTAAAATACCAACCCATCAAAATTAACAATTTATCATTCTCAAGCATCTTCATCTCGGTTTTATTCCGCCAAAAAAACCAAAATAAGTCTCTTTTAATCGGATCCATTTACATCCCTTCAAATTGCCCTACAACAATCTTAATTTCTGAATTAAATAAAATCAATACTATGTCCGAATCTTTTGATGGCGCCATAATAGGTGGCGATTTAAATGCGAAAAACCCTTCTTGGGGCGATTCTTTACTAAACAATAATGGCAGATCGTTATATTCTTGGTTCAATGATACTAACCCATCTCTCATAAATATTACACCAGATAGTCCCACTGTTGCGGCTGCAACTGGCGAGTAAACTTAATAATAAACTTGAACTTTTAAATGCGTAAAATTGTATGGGGAGTTTATTATCTGTAATTTTAAAAAATAGAAGAAGGAAAACATTAATTTTATAAAAGGGAAAAATGGTTACTTTGAGATTTTACTCACTAATTCGTTTTACTTTTAACCTGCTTGTTTCCAAAGACGCTTGTGGAATGCGAGAATAATTCTTCAATTCAAAATGTTCGTTTATTTTCTTATTCTCCCATTTCATGACGTTTACATTAATTCTTGTTCTTAAGGAACTATTACATATTTTTGTTTTAAGGCGCTATTACATTGGTGTTATTTGGATAAACTACATTCCACCCCCCGTGTATCGATGTGCGAGATTCACCCGAAGATGATTTACTGGTGTATAGTTTCACCCAAAACATCGAGTATGGCCAACTTTGAAACCGGCCTTCGAAGAAACCCCGTTGATGTTCTGACAATGGCGGACCGTATTTGACCATCCAGCGCCGGAAATACCTGAACGACCCTTCCACGCCTCCACTCTCCTCTGCTTTCATTACTGTCGCATATTATCACCAAGTCACCAACCTTGATTGCTTCCGTCCGATGCTGCCATTTTGTTCGCCGAGTAAGTGTAGGAAGATACTCTAATATCCATCTTTTCCAAAATGTCTGTTTGAGTTGTTGCAACACATGCCATTGTTTACGAAGATGCTTAAAGCAGCTATCAACTGCCGGTGTTTGGATATAATTCGGACAACCCAGCAAGAAATGATTTGGAGTTAATGGTTCGGCTTCGTCTGTCTCGAGCGGTAGATGTGTTAGTGGTCTAGAATTGACCAGGTTTTCAGCCTCTATAAGCAAGCTGTGAAGTGTCTCTATTTGTGGTGCCTTTTCCTTTAATGTCATTAACAGGACATTCTTGACACATCGCACGAGCCTTTTCCACACTCCACCTGCCTCCGGATTAGCTGGAGCGTTGAAAATCCATTCGATTCCCCTACGAGCACATTCATTTTTTAAACTTGTTTCCGTTATGACCCACTCTTCTTTGCTGGCTCCAACGAAATTCGTGCCTCTATCGCTACGTAAGTGTACAGGAACCCTTCGACGATTTACGAAGTTTCGGAGACACAAAATTACCGCATCAGTCGAAAGATCTTTAGCCAACTCTAAATGCACGGCGCGGACTGACAAGCATGTGAATAATGCCACCCATCTTTTCTCGCGGCGGCGTCCAATAGCGACTTCGATAGGCCCAAAATAGTCGATCCCTGTATACGAAAATGGTCGAACATAGGGAGTGAGTCGATCGGCTGGTAATTGACCCATTAACGGTGGTTCCGGAACTGCATATAAGTTTTGGCAGACCTGGCAAGTCGATTTAATTTTTCTTACTAGTCTTCGAATGTTTGGTATCCAAAATTTAGCACGGACTGCGCAAACAAATGCACCTTGGTTTTGATGTTGGAAGACTTCGTGGTAATGCTGTACTATTAATTTTGACACTAGGTGCCCTTCCGGTAAAATAATTGGCCTTTTTGCGCTTATAGGTAAACACGTCGCGTTATCAACTCGACCTCCAAGACGTACCACGTTGTCTTCGTCCAATACCGGTGTCAGCTTAAATATTGAGCTCTTTGTTGGAACGCTTGCCTTCGACGAAAGAAGACGTATCTCTTTAGAAAAGACTGACGTTTGAACCGTTTGACAAATAAGTACTTCCGCTGATTTTATCTCCTTTGCAGATATGGGAATAGTCGCTGCTCGCGTTTCGTATTTACCTCTACGTCTACCATTTTTAATAACGCACATAAACTTTCCAATTGCGCGCCGAACCCAACACACTACTCTGAGCAACTTAAAATACGTTGAATACCTTTCAAATGGAATAACTGATTCTTCATTAATAATTGACGTGACATAACTGGAACGCTTTTCAGTAACTTCGTCGTACGCCACGATGTCATTTGGCTCCTTTGGCCATTCCGTCTCGGAGAGTTTAAGAAATGCGGGACCGTTTATCCATGACGAGCTAATAGATGTTCTTGTAGTTATCTTGGGCCTAGTTGCATCATCAGCCGGATTAAGACTACCTGGCACCCATCTCCAATTTCGAACTTCAGATCCATCTAATATTTCGGCTATTCGGTGTGCGACAAATTGCTTATAACGACGGCTGTCTGATTGGATCCAATGAATGACTGTTTTTGAATCTGACCAAAACCGGACTTTACTTAGCTTTTCTTCATGACCGTTGACTATTGTATCTTTTAATCGTACTCCTAGAAGTGCTGCTTGAAGTTCTAACCTTGGAATAGAGAGGGCTTTTATCGGACTGCACCTTGTTTTTCCCATCACAAAAACAACATCGACCTCATCCTTGTAACTTATACGCCAGTATCCAACTGCAGAAAAGACTACCTCACTAGCGTCTGCAAATATATGAAGTTGTATGTCCGCGTTAACATTGGTGAAATTGGAATGATAACACCTAGGAATTTCGAAGTGTTTTATTGTATCTAGCTGTTTATACCACTCGTACCATTGACAATAAATTTCTTCTGGTATTTGTTCGTTCCATCCAGTGTTCAGCTTCCACAATCCCTGTAGTAATAATTTAGACCTTATTATAACGTCCGCCAAAAATCCGAATGGATCGAAAATCGACATTGTGATACTTAAGACCTGGCTTTTCGTAGGTCTGGTGCTACCATCCAAAATTCGCGCCGGCATTCTTCCAAACTTCAGCACAAAACAGAACTTGTCAGTCTTTGGATTCCAATGCATGCCCAAAATTTTTTCCGTTACAGAGTGGCCGTTTAAGATGTGCGTCAAATCCAAAGAAGACTCCACCGAAGAACTCCCGTTGATAACATCAAGGAACTCAGATGAATTAGATACGAACCCCCTTAGCTCAAAGCTGGCATTGCTTTGGATGTTTATTACATTCTTTGCGACAGAGATGGCTTCATTGGTGGAATCAAAACTATCAACATAGTCATCAACATAGTGACTCTCCACTATCGCCTTAAATGCTCGCGAATGACTGGCCTTAAATTCGTTAGCATTGAAATTCTTTATATATTGGGCGGAGCACGGCGAACTTGCCGAACCAAAGATCATGGCTCTCATCACATATGTATCCGGGCTTCTTGATTGGTCTGCATTCCTCCACAAAAAACGTTGCGAGTCCTGATCCTCTTTTCGTATGTTTATTCGGTGAAACATTTCTCGAATATCCGCGCAAACACCTATTCTTCTTTGTCGAAATCCGAACAATATTGATAGGAGCGGTCTTGGCTGGTAAGTATCTGGGCCCTTCAACAGCATCGAGTTCAACGACGTTCCATCGATTGGGGCCGCGGCGTCAAAGACTAGTCTTAACTTGTTACCTTTATTCACATTGCAGATACCAAAATGAGGCAAGTACCACGTACGATCACCAACAATAACGGCTTCGTCGGGTGATAATTTTCTTGCATAATTTTTCGACAAATACTCTTCTAATTTGGCTTTATACCACTCGGCAAATTTGGGATCCTTAATTAATCTTTGTTCCAATATTTCTAGCCGCTTTAGGGCCATCTTGTAATTGTTATTAAATTTAATGTCATCGTCCTTCCATAGGAGTCCAGTTTCATACTGACCATCCACTTTCTTTGTAGTTTCTCGAAGAATTTTATCGGCTCCTTTATCAACTTCAGATTTAATCTCCTTAATTGGTTTTATTGCAAGATCTTCTAATGCGAAATATTCTGAGACCTGTGCTTGTAAATCACGCATATCATTTTCTACGCATCCAATAAAACTTACAGATGCATCTGAGGTGTTGTCTTCATTCGACCCGAATAAAGTCCAACCTAACTTGGTTCTATGTACTGAAAATCCTACATCGAAATTAAAAATCTCTATTGGCCGAACGAGATAAGTGTGTGGTATGCCAATTAGGACCCTAGGTACCGAGTCGAAATAGTCGTCAATAGGAATGTTTTTTAACTCTATGTATTTTTGCTTAAAATTGTATAAATCCAGACTCTGAGCTGGTAACAATAGTTTTTTAATTGTACGTACATTCCGCATTTGAAATTTATTTGCCGCTTTGTGAACCCCGGATATCTCCAGATCAATTCGTTGAGACATTTCACTTGTTATTTTATCTCCAATCCATTTCAACGATAATAGATTGGAGACACCCTTTACCCCTATTGAACTAGCAACACCTTCTTCGATTAAAGAAATGTTCGCCCCATCGTCGATGAACGCCATAACTGTACAGCATCCCTTCGGACCACTCAGCTGCACAGGCAAAAATTTAAACACCGTTTTATTGTGCGTTTGTCCACAAGTAATTGTACCCACAGCTTTATCTGTTTCTTTATCATTCGTCACAAAAGTTGTATTTTCTATTACAGCAACGGGTTTTGCGGCATCACTGTTGCGCGAAGTGTTGGACAATGACGATACTGTTTCGGTCTTTGCATTATTTTGGTCATGAAGCAAACGGTTGTGGCTTTTGCGGCAATGTGAAATTCCACACTCACGACTGTATGAACACTTTGATATGCAGTGGCCGGTGCGCAAACAACCAAAACATAAGCTATTCACTTTTACAATATCCCAACGTTTTGACACAGACATGGCCTTGAATTTTGTACACTGGTACAAGGGATGGTTTTCTTTGCAAACGATACAATTAATTATTTTCCGTTCTTCTGAGACAGTACATAGAACATCTGCGTGTTTTGTTTTCCTTTCATGTGCGGATGTGTGTATAAGGCTATCGGATCCCATTTCTGTGGCAATGGATACATACGCGGCGATTTTTTGTAACCAATCGCTAAATTCAATAACGGTTGGGTACGGTGTTGCTAATGAGTACCTATGCTTCACCCATTCTTCTCTTTTATTTAAAGGCAATTTTCTAACTAACTCATCGAGGAGCGTTTGATCACTTAGGTAAGGATAAGCACCTGCACTCTCCAAAAATACTGTTAAATTTGCAACCATTGTACTAAATGCACTCATTTCGCCCATTTTTGCCTCGTGAACTACGGGAAATGCCTTTAATTTAGCAAGCTGACTCTTTATAAGAATTTCGGCACGTCCATACGTAAACTCTAACGTGGACATAACCGCGTTGACACTGTTTGGATGTATTAATAGGGATTCAACCCGTTGCCTAGCATTGCCTTTTAATGCTTTTTGTAGGCGTAAAAGGTTTTCCAAATTGCTATATAGATGGATGGTCGACGTCTCTCTATTGTGAGTAAAAGAAGAGACTAACTCGGTTGACGGTCCGTGCGAGACTGGCTCGTTCTTTATTATATAACTGTAACATCTCCCTTTCAAATTAACATAGGTATTCAATCTAAATTAAAGTTTATAATATTAACATACATGTACATGTCATAGCGCTACTAAAAACTTTTAATATAGATGTCACACAATTCAATAAATCAATAAACATGTATATGTGTCAGTGTCATAACGACCACTTAATACTAGGTTATTTAAATGTTACACAATTCAATAATTCATCTTTAATTCATTATTATTTTTTTTTTTTTTTTTTTTTTTTTTAGATATTAAGATAGTTAGATTTAGATAATAGATATAGATATAAATAATGTAAGTTCATAGATAAAACAGTTTGGAATAAAGAGATAAGAAATGTCAAATGTATTTCACGTTTCGTAGTTCCATCTGTTCGGTTTTTTAATTTCTCTGCCAAAGCGTGAAAAAACCCTACCCTTTTCGTTGTCTTTTGTGGACTCCCCACCAACTGGACTATCCGTTGCAATGCATTCTGAGCCAAAAGGTTTTCCGTTGGAAAGATTCTTATCATTTTCCGATTGCCTACCTATGTCTGTGTCTTTCTCCAATACGTTCTTAGGTGAAGAGATTATATGTTGACGATTTCGGCGATAAGTTTCGTCGTTTTCCCCTTTTATAATGTACGATCTCGGCTCCCTGCACTTGTCCATAACCCATCCGGGATACCAAACTGATTTCGGAGTTTTCTGATAATAAATTTTATCCCCGTTTTTCAAGTCCTTTAAAGGCCTAGCTGATTTGTTATAGTAATGACTCATTTTCTGTTTACTGTTTTGAAAGTATTTGCTAACTTTGTTGGGGTCGACACTATAATGTTTAAGACTTTCGATATTTGTTGGTATTTTAGTCCGTAGTTTCCGATTCATTAAAAGTTCAGATGGAGAGTAAGAACTTTGATTTGGTGTTGTACGATAGTGTAGTAGTGCTATAAGGGTCCGATTTACCTTCGATGCTTTTCTTCAAAAGTTTTTTGATAGTTTGGATTGATCTTTCCACTAATCCATTTGATCGAGAAATATACGGGCTCGAAGTGACATGTTCAATATCCCAATCCTTACAAAATAATCTGAACTCTTCAGAAAGAAATGGTGGACCATTGTCACTGACCATAACTTTTGGGATTCCATGTCGAGCAAAGATAGGTTTTAACTCTGCAATTACTTTATTTGCAGAAAATCCCTGTTTTAACACGGCAATTTCAATATATTTGGAAAAGTAATCAATTACTATTAAAAACTTTTTAGTTTCAAAATCAAAGAAATCCATTCCAATTTTGTGCCATGGCACTTCGACAACCTCGTGAGGTAACAATGGCTCTTTAGCATTTGAACTTCTATGTCGAATGCATATTTCACAGTTATCGACCATATTCTTTATTTCACAATTAATATTTGGCCAAAAGCCCAACGACCTGGCCAAGCTCATGCATTTTTCAGAACCCATATGGCCTTCGTGAATCAAACCCATTATTTCAGAGCGCAATTGTCTGGGAATGATAATTCTATTTGACATAAAAAGAATTTTTTCAATAACCTGAATTTCATTCCTTACCTTAAAATATGGCCTTGCTATTACATCTACTTTGTTTTTCATATCTGGCCATCCCTCTTTGCAGTACTCCATCACTTTTACTAGAGCAGGATCTTTAGCTGACTCGTTTCGTATTTGATCTAATTTTGACTCACTTACGGGCAAGTTTGATACGATTAAGTTGCAATGTAGATCAATTTCACTATCAAACTCTTTCAAAAACTCATTAGGTAGTGCTGCTCTAGATAAAGTGTCTGCCACATGCATTTCCTTACCCGGCTTATAAATGATTTTTAGATTGTATGCTTGTAAACTTAGCATAAATCGTTGCAACCGTGATGGAACTTTGTATAAGGGTTTTGCAAATATTGGGATCAATGGTTTATGATCAGTTTCAACCAAGATTTCTTTACCGTATACAAATTTATGAAAGCGAGTGCACCCGAAAAGAATCGCAAAAAGCTCCTTTTCGATTTGTGCATAGTTTTGTTGACACGAGGTCAAGGTTGCTGATGCATACGCGATTGGGTTGTTATCATGCTGAATAACTGCGCCTACAGCTGATTTTGAAGCATCGACAGAGAGTTTGATTGGTTTGTTACTATCATAGTACGTTAAAATAGGCGCCTGAGAAATTACTAACTTTAGCTTTCTAAATTCTTTTTCGTGATTATCATTCCAATGCCACTCAATATCTTTTTTTAGAAGCTGACGCAACTTCATGTTTTCGATAGATAGATCTGTAACAAAAGAAGAAAGGTAATTCACCATGCCAAGAAATCGTTGCAATTCTTTGACATTGTTAGGTCGTGGCATATTACAAATGGCTTCAATTTTGTTTCCATCGGGGCGAATACCCGCCTCATTACATATGTGGCCCATAAACTTAATTTCATTCACACAAAAGTGCGATTTCGATTTGTTAAACTTGAGACCTATATCTTTTGCTCGTTGTAAAACCATTTTTAGAATTCTATCATGTTCTTCTTTTGTCGCGGTGAAAATTAGAAAATCGTCGATGTATATAAACAGGTTCGGAATATCCGAGAAATATTTTATCATTTCTAAATAAAATATTTCTGGGGCCGCATTGATCCCGAACGGTAATCGTACGAAACGAAACCTACCAAAAGGCGTTATGAACGTGCACAACTTAGATGATTCTTCGTCTAAGGGAATCATCCAAAACCCAGAGTTAGCATCCAATGTGCTAAAGAATTTTGCGCCTGCCAAACGAGACTTAACATCATCTACATCCGGAAACTGAAAGTGTGGACGCATAATTGCCTTGTTTAAATTACGAGGATCTAGACACAGACGTAGGCCTCCATTTGCCTTTCTTACTATGACAAAAGAACTTACCCAAGGAGTTGGCTCCTCAACACGCACAATAACCTTTAATCTTTCCATACGGTCAAGTTCCTCTTTAAGCTCATTCCGCAATTGCACTGGGATCTTTCTTGGCGGTTCCACAATCGGTGTGACGTTTTCTTTTAGTACCAAATGACATTTATTATCTAGGTATCCCAAGCCGTTGAATACATCTTTGAATTCATCTAGATAATTAATAGAGTTATTATTAACACTTTTACAACTTGATGTATTCTTGTAAGAACAAATATATTCACTTCCTTTTGAGATAGCCTTGATGTTATGACCACTCACAATATTCATTTTGATGGAGGACTCAAGACCAAGAATTGTTGCACAATTCATTTTTAAAATGTAAAAAATTAGGGTATATGTCTGCCCTTCATAAAAACAATTCAACTTGCATTTCCCTAATACCTTCATACTCTCACCAGAGAAAGTGAATATATTGGTTTTTGTTTTCTCAATGAAAGACTTATCTAATTTTAATGAAGCAAATTGGTTAAAAGACATAATGTTGGCTTCTGCACCCGTATCTACTTGTGCTTTGACCAAAAGATGCTGTATTTTTAGATAGACATGCCAAGACTTTGCCGGATTCGCCGTTGCCATTATTTTTATGAAGAGTTCATCGAAATCGCCCTCAGATTCAGTGCCTGAGACTGCTTCGATGTTGCTCACTCGTTTACTGCTGCTAGAATATTTCCACGTGCACACCTTGGCATAGTGATTTTTCCCGTTGCAGCGATAGCAGGTCATACCGATTGCCGGACATTTGTTGTTGATATGTCGTTGTCCACATTTATTACAGTTTTGAATTTGCCTGAATTTGTTTTGTTGCTGTTGAAAGGTTGCTTGGGAATATTGCACTCGTTGCCGCGAAGATTCTTGCTGATGACTCATGTTGTTGTTGCCATGGTGGTCCCATTTTTTGATTTGCTGCTGCTGTCCTCTCCTCATGCCAATGCCGCCTACGAAAGTGTTATCTGATGTACAGGGAATACTGTTACTAACACCTTCCTCCAACTCTCTTGACTGTACTTTGACTGCTTCCATTGTTCTGGCCATCTCAATAATATTTTCCAGCTTTTTCGTCGATTCATTTAACAGCTTTTCGCGTATGTAATTGTGCGTCCTATTTAATCCACTAATAAGCAGATCCCGTACTAAGTCATTTTTTAATGTTCCGAATTCACAACTTTGACTCAGGTTTTTTAGTGCCGTTACAAATTCATCCACTGTCTCCCCGTCCCCTTGCCTTCTTGTGAAGAAATGATAAAATGATACCGTTCCATCAATAGGTTGACTTTTGGCACAAAGTAGTCATTAAATTTATTTACCAAATCTTCATGTTTTGCCGTTTCTTCATCCATCTCGAACGAGTCGAATATTTCGAAGCACTCTGCGCCCATGTGGTGAAGCAACAATGCATTTTTCCGCGCATCTGAGGCATTCTTCAAATCACCCGCGCATAGAAACACTTTAAATTGTTTGTGCCACATTTTCCACGCGACCGATAGATTTGTGCTTTTAAAATTGAATGGTTGTAAACTTCCACTTTCAATAGCAATTTGTCGAAAATTGTTATTAATAACATGTGGTACTACTATTTTTCCACCATTGCCTTCGTTGTCTGACATTTTAAATTTTTTTTTTTTTTTTTTTTTTTTTTTTTTTTACACTTTCACACCTGACACCATGTGAGTAAAAGAAGAGACTAACTCGGTTGACGGTCCGTGCGAGACTGGCTCGTTCTTTATTATATAACTGTAACATCTATATGCTACCGAAAACATTGGCCATGTTTCTGGTATTCCAGAGAATTCGGGTAGATCTTGTAGCTTGCGAAGAGGCGGCTGATGTCGTTGCATTGACGGTAATATTGGCGGTGTGGGTTCGGGCGGCGGTGGTGCGGTTGTATTATAATATGATGGGACATAGCCCACAGACGTAGTAAATGGTAAATAATTATTATGGTACATACCTGGCATTGTTGGATACGGCGAATTATATTGGACGTATGTGTTGAGTGGCGGCATGGTGATAGCGCTCGTTGTAGTTGATGTTTTGTTGACATAGGAGAGAAGAACATCGGGATTGTTAATAACTGCAGCTGGTGTCTGGTCATTGGCGACGGCTGAAATTCTGGCGGTGGTATAACTGTTTTTGTTGTTGAGAGTGGCGGCGGTGGAAGGTATCATACTTGTATATTTAGGGGTGGAAGCGGCGTCTGTTGCTTCGTTGGCGATTATTGTACTTGTACACTTAGGGGTGAAAGCGGCGGCTGTTGCTTCGTTGGCGATTGTTGAGGTTAGGATTTCCTTCAGTTTTAGTCTTTCTCGTTCGGATTCTGCGTAAGATTGCTGCAGATCCCGAACTTGTTGCACAAGACTTTCAATGTCGTAATTTGGAGGGTTAGTGATTGTGGTATCCAAGTCACTATCCTTCTCTTGTTGATTCTTGGAAGATGATGCCATGGACGTCTGGCTTCTTGTCCTTCCTAGCTGTAGCTGTTTTTCTAGCGGTGTTGGTTCCATTATAAATTTTGCGATTCCACTACGCAGTTGCGTCGGCAAGAAAAAACTAAGATGGCGAATTCTTAGTCTTAGAATTAATAATAAAAATGTTGCGGCTGCAACTGGCGAGTAAACTTAATAATAAACTTGAACTTTTAAATGCGTAAAATTGTATGGGGAGTTTATTATCTGTAATTTTAAAAAATAGAAGAAGGAAAACATTAATTTTATAAAAGGAAAAATGGTTACTTTGAGATTTTACTCACTAATTCGTTTTTCTTTTAATCTGCTTGTTTCCAAAGACGCTTGTGGAATGCGAGAATAATTCTTCAATTCAAAATGTTCGTTTATTTTCTTATTCTCCCATTCCATGACGTTTACATTAATTCTTGTTCTTAAGGAACTATTACATATTTTTGTTTTAAGGCGCTATTACATTGGTGTTATTTGGATAAACTACACCCACCTTTGCACTGAGCTTGTCTTATTTAGATAATTTTCTGGTATCAACTCATCTAATTAATTATATCACTAAAAACTTCTCAATTCGAACTCTCTCTTCTTTTTCGGACCATTTTCCCCTACTGCTGAGCATTACGATAACGGACTCTGATATTGCTCTAATTGATCCCAACTACTTTAAATCATTTAAAAACACCAACTGGGCCCACTTTAGATCTGACCTAGAAGCAAATTTGACAAACATTACTCCACCTGCTCACCAGAACTTGTCTAACAACGAAATAGACAACTACATTGCCCTTTTCACTCAGGCAGTAAGTTCCACTTCAGACTTTCACTCATCTACCAGTCCAATTTCATTTAAAAAATACAACAATCTTCCAGATGACATCATCCGCCTATTTAAGCTCAAACATAGATGGCAGAAAGCACTCAAAAATCTTTTTCACTTATACCTAAATATGTAGAACATCACAGCCATACAAAACCTTATCCCAAAAAATTAAGCTCTTGGCTATCATATGCAAAGAAAAAATTAACGTCTGGCTCAACAAACAGTTCTCCGATCGACTTTCCGAAATTAACCCCTCTCCAGGAGCATTCAAAGAAATCTTCCAAATTATTGGTAAAAAAATGAAATTTTCTTGCGAAAAAATTCAAATTAATGGCATTGATATCACCAATGAAGCAGATAAAGTTGAAGCACTAGCCGAACACTTTCAACATATATATAAAGAAAACCCTACTCTGATTAACAGTAACCTGCAATCTGAAGTTCAATCGACACTCAACACCACTAGACACAACTTCCCGCCACGCATTTTTAACTTTACCCACATATATTCTGCCGAGAGTCCCGAAGCTCCGAATATCTTCACAAACAATAACAACCTATTTAAAATAATCCAGGCCCTACGCCCAAAGAAATCTTCCGGTCCGGATAACTTATCAAATTTCATCCTTAAAAAGCTTCCACCTTCGGCGATATGCTTCCTTACCATAATAATTAATAACTGTCTAAAAACGGTTACTTCCCGATTTCCTGGAAAAGGGCCAAGCTGATCACCATTTTAAAAAAACCGGGCAACTATGAACTAACAAACTTTAGACCGACCTCCTTACTTTCAAATCTTGGAAAGCTTCTGGAAAAAATAATTCTCTCTTTAATTGATGACCACGTCGATCATAATATTGAATTTATCCCCGACTATCCATTCGGTTTTCGTAGGGAACACTCCACAGTTTACACCCTTATCAAAGTCCACAATGACGTCACTCTCAATCTTAGAAGGAAAAAATGTACAGTCGCCTGCTCTATGGACATAGAGAAAGCGTTTGACAGTGTTTGGAGAAATGGTCTACTCTTCAAGATCATAGAAATGGACTACCCGAGCCACATTGTAAAAATTCTAAACAGCTTCCTGTCTGAAAGATCTTTTTATATTAAAATTCAGGGCACACAATCTGCATACTGCGCCTCTGACAGAGGAGTCCCTCAGGAGTCAATACCCGGCCATCGTTTTTTTAATCTCTTTTTACTTGACTTTCCACATATCAATTTCATTAACAATATTACCACCTCTCAAGCACTTTTGTATGCCGATGACACCTTCGTCTATGCTAACGATTCTTCTCCTAAAGTCGCCCTAACATTGCTCAAAGAACACCTAATAATCATTAACGACTACTACGAAAAATGGGGAATAAAAATCAACAAAGCAAAATCTGAATGTATCTGCATAAGAAATGCAAGCGGAAAAGGTTTAAGGGGGACCATTAAAGAAAGTAAAGACCTTTTTCTATGGCTCAACGGTACTGAACTCAAATTTAAAAAATCTATCAAATATTTAGGAGTTAACCTTTACACTCTCTTCAAATTTAATAACCACGCCAGACTAGTCAAGGAAAAAGCCCAAAAAGTCACTAACGTGGCATCGTCGTTGCTGAGGAACAAATTGCTGAACAAAAAATCAAAACTTCTCATTTACAAAACCCTAATCAGACCAATCTTGATTTACGACTTCCCGATCTGGTTCTCTATCTCCCCAACCATGGCGAGAGATCTTGAAAGCTTTGAAAGAAGTATTCTTATGCCAGAACTACATCGGAACAAAAGTGATATAAAGTAGAAGTGTGCACACACTGAAAGCTCACTCAATTCCAACTGACCAACAGCGCCATTAACGGATGAAATTATTATTTGTTTGACATTTGAAAGCTCCATGAAATGTATTTCTCCGCAACCATGCACATTTATTCGTTAATAGTGGATGAATAATAAAAAGGAAAATTGGTTTCAAACCTAAAATTCTAAAAAATTGTACGGGAATAATAAAATCGGTATTTGCTTTCGTGAATATACGTCTAAAATCATCTTTTAAATTCATCGGAAATCAGCTGGTATGCAAAAAAGCGCCATCTATTGTCGAGGATTTTATACGAAATCCAATTATAACTACTTGAATTGGTTTTTGTATTTGGTTGGAAGAACTACTGGAAAGCTTTTGTGCAACATCACCGCGGCGAAGCTGGGGTATGCTCTAGCTTTAGCCGCGGTGAGTTTTATTCATTTGAGAGGAAATGATACAGATGTGCCTGCGATGGAAGAGTACAACCTATTGTTTTGACTTCGTTGTACTTTTTATCACTTTTGTTCCGATGTAGTTCTGGCTTTAGACGCTGTATTGGAAAAAATTTTGAATCACGAAACAAAAGATTTTCGAACCAGTATGTATACAACGAATCAAAAGTTGTTCCCCTGATCAGCTACGCCTTACTTTTAATGAAAAAAAACAATAAGGAAACTTAATACTATAGACAACGACCTCTTGAATAACGTTTTTACCACACAGGCAAACTTCAACTGGCAAGAAACAAACTACCCATCCCCCATTGGGATTACCTCCGAAACATTAGAAACAACTTCCGATGGACCCACAAATGACTTTTACTTAAAAGCCACTATTGGTCAAAACAGGGGTTAACCCCTAAATTTCCAATTTAAATATCTCATCCAATGAAACGAAATAAGAGAACAAAACTTTCTTCTCACTGTAATTTTAATTTTTCCTCTGTATACATTTATACAAATAAGTTAACTTTAATTACTCTAATACTGTATAACATATACTCAATATGAATTGTTCTTACATTAATTTATATATATTTATGTAAATAATAATCTTATTTAATACTTTTCTATTTAGAATTTAATAACCTTGTACAAATAAAAAACAACAAAATAAAAAAAAAAGCAATAAGCCTAAAGCCAGAACTACATCGGAACAAAAGAGATAAAACGTACAACGAAGTCAAAACAATAGGTTGTACTCTTCCATCGCAGGCACATCTGTATCATTTCCTCTCAAATGAATAAAACTCTTCGCGGCTAAAGCTAGAGCATACCCTAGCTTTCGCCGCGGTGATGTTGCACAAAAGCTTTCCAGTAGTTCTTCCAACCAAATACTAAAACCAATTCCAGTAGTTATAATTGGATTTCGTATAAAATGCTCGACAACAGAAGGCGCTTCTTCATTTTTTTGCATACCAGCTGATTTCCGATGAAATTAAAAGATGATTTTAGACGTATATTCACGAAAGCAAATACCGATTTTATTATTCCCGTACATTTTTTTAGAATTTTAGGCTTGAAACCAATTTTCCTTTTTATTATTCATCCACTATTAACGAATAAATGTGCATGGTTGCGGAGAAATACATTGCCTGGAGCTTTCAAATGTCAAACAAATAACAATTTCATCCGTAAATGGCGCTGTTGGTCAGTTGGAATTGAGTGAGCTTTCAGTGTGTGCACACTTCTACTTTTGATCACTTTTGTTTCGATGTAGTTCTGGCATAAGTAAATAGAAAGAGTTTAAAATACTCGCACATATAGCTTTCTCACATTTAAATTTTCATCCATGGAAGGGAAAAATACTTAAAAAATGATTACATTCGCTATATTGCGTGAATACAATCGATTTCTTTCTCTATTTTTCCCTCTCCATTATTTATTTAGATTTAAGATTTAACTGACAATATACGTCAAAGAAATTACACATATGTTCCGGTAGCAAGAACAGTCACACTATCTAATTTCCTGCCATGTCGGCATCTACTTTATATTTTAAGTATTTACTAAAAAATTGACGGCCATACATATACAGCCTCTAATGTAAAAACTAAAACGAAACAATTGCATATCAACTATAGGCGTGTTTTTTTTCAAAACTATATAGGCTTAGAAAATTTTTTCCATGTTAATTACACTAACAACTAAGCCTATATAGGCTTACGAAACCTGGATAATTATCCAGTCTTAGGTGCTTAGCCTGGATAGAAAAAAATGTGCTACCAAACTGTTTTTCGTCGATAGCTATCGAAATTTCTATCGAAATGTCAAATATGACATGAAAGTGAGGGAGAAATATGAAGGCCGGTAGCTATCAACCGAACTCTGCTGTCATTTCAAATTCAAATTATTTCTGTTCATTTTAAAATGGGTAGAAAAGAAAGAAATACGAATTTATCCGACAAGGAAAAGAAAATTATAATGAATTAAGTGAACATGGTCCTTATTTTACTATTTAATTGCATTAAATTTGACGAAAAAAAATTCTATCCACGAACTTATTAATGAGCGCTTGATAACTACCGGCCTTACTGTCAATGAAAACCATGCCGATGAGAAACTGTTAAACGTCAATTAGCATAGTCCTGCCAAGTTACTGTTCAGCGTTTTTTTTCTCATTTTCCGCTAAGCCTATATAGATTTGAAAAAAAACACGCCTTATGTAAAAAAAAAAAAAAAACCCAAAAAAGTCTAATAAAACTCAATTCAATTCAATCCTATTCGTTTGCGTCGGTCGTACAAAAAATAAATATTTGTTGTTGTTTTTTTCGTTGAAAAATACCTTTTTTTTGGACGAGACATTCATAAAACTTGAAAGCTCCCTCTAAATCAATTCAGGACACAATCCAGTTTTCATTTTAGACCGATTGAAGCGCCAAAGCTTTGTCGGGATACTGGTACAACGTTTCTACTGAATTTCTTGGCGTTACTATAGGAATGTATATACAAAGGTAGTAGTTACATACATACGCGTGTCTCAGTTAAGAGGTATAATCCGTTAACTGGAGATTGTTACGTCCACCTGAACATAAATAAAATTAATATTTGTGGAAAACAAGAAAAATATATTTGTGAAAAATATTTGTGACGAAACGAAATGACGTTTACCAAACAGCTGTAGGGTTTTCTTCTACTTGACATGACAGTCCAGAGTCTGTTCCCTGTATTGGATGACAAACCACTCAGTGGTTCGTACCTATGATTGGGACATTTTTCATCCCAATCTGGGGTCCAAACCAAAGGTAATCCAGGGATGGCTTTAAGAGAAATATATACTTTCAAACACATTTAATTAGTAAATAAAATTTAAGTTCACCCACACATTTAATCAAACATATATACATACATCATAAAAAAAAAAATTAATATATTAGAAGAGAAATTGTCATATATATATATATATATATGATATATATATATATATATATATATGATATATATATATATATATATGATATATATATATATATATATGATATATATATATATATATATTCAATATACAGTTATCTCGATCTTGGTTAGATATATATATATATATGTATATATATGCATATATGTATATAGATACATGTGCCTGGGATGTACGTGAATATATACATATATAATTTAAACAAATTTAGCTTAGTCCAATTAAAATTACCTATTTATTATCTATATCTCCTAAAAGGAAATTAGTGTCTAAGTAAATTAAAAATAATTTCGCGTAAATATTTTTTTGTAACATACCCTTTGGCGTGGGGGTATTTCTATTGTTATATTTTAGTTTGCCTCCGTTTTATTATTTAGTGTTTAAAATTAAGTGTAAAATTTCGTTCCCTTCACCGCGATTCTCTGTCGGGTAAAATTCTTGTTAATGCTGTGTTCATCCACCTAAACTGAGCTCAATTTAGGTAGGGCCCCGTTTTAGTTTACGTGTGCATAAAGGCACTGTTGAGGAAGGGAAAGTTCTTCGTGGTCTGCTTCTTGTTGTGTTTGTATAAGAGTGATTTATTTTGTGTTTTTCTTTTTTTACCTTTTGTAGTAAAACGCTAATGTTAAATAAAATTTCACTAAATAATACACGCCTCAGATGATGAAAAAAGAAAACCCGGTATTTTTTGATTTTTTTTTTGTATTTTTGTTTAAAAGCGACATGAGTCGCTGAAGGCCGTAATTTTCAGGGGGTGTGAAGGGTACGCTCAAGTACCTTGGGCTGATGGACTGAGCTGCTGAGGCATCCGTGCTCTGTGGAGACCCAAAATGGCCGCCGGATCTCCAGGTAGGGTGGGAATAATGGCCGCGCTGAATACCAGCACCAGCGCCCACTCAATGTGGTATTTCGCCGTCCGTCCGCTGTAAGTACAAAGTAGAGAGTAGATTTTGGTAGTTTGTATGGCACGATTTATGTTTGTCTATGTAGGGTAGTTGTTTACAGGGGGCAAGAACCATCCCAATTCCGGCGAGCGGAGCCGCGCATCGCAAGCGTGCCGCGCTCCCCGTGAACAACCCTCTTTCCTTTCCCGTCACATCCTATCCTAAGGTCCCATCCACATCCTATTTTCCTGTCCCATTTTCAAATTCCTAACTCCTCCCACTCCACACCTACATAACAATGGCGCCCAACGTCCTGTTTCCGTTTCCTGTCTTTTATGTAGTCATATGTCCTCAATTGTTGTCAACATCAGAAAACCCATAAGTCTTCGCTAGAGACATTACAAAGTCTCAGTGTTAATTGCGATGGGTGAATATGATGTTGACAACGACGACAATTAAAAATCTGTTTTGTCCTGTCTTCTCTCCTCTTCTTTTCGTTTATCTGTATCTTTATCTTTCTCTATTCTTAAATTTCAATTTTCATTTTTCATAGTCTCGTTTCTTAGTTTTAGTTATATGGGTACAGTGGCCGTGTTTGATGTGTTGTTCGTCAAAACACGTTGAATTGTCCCATTCTCGTAGTTTAGTTATTTCTTTATTTGTTTTGTGTGTTGTAACCGTCTCCGTTTCAAGTCTGCCACCAAAAGTTCATTTAGGGACATAGTGGTATTGCGGGAACGGAGACACATACAACGGAGTGAGTCCCTGTCTGATTTTAGTTTTATGTTTAGATTAGAAAAAATTACCTACCACATTGAGGGATTCAACAAGTCCGTCTGCAGTCCACAATATACACGGCTTATAGGATGCTGAAAGCAGCTCAAGTCGTCCACACCGCCAACACATAGCCGAAGACAGCCACCTTAAACACCCCCGTACACATCACAACACATAAAACCATATATAAGGACACCTATACACTCACAAACAATGCAATTGTTTTAAACATTCACAAAAAATTCAAATACACAATAAAAACACATTTTTGCATAATTCACAATTTCCATTTTTTTTATATTTTCTTATTTATTCCTCTATTCAGTAGGTTAGTACAATTTTTGTGATAAGTTTGGCTTACAGATTTATACAAATATATTTTTTGCGTATTGCTGCTGTACAACATATATTTATTTTATACTTATTTATTTACATTTCTTTTGATTTCTAGTCAGTATTCAGTTACTTCCGTTGTTAACGGATTTATCTACTTCGCAATTTACATTTTTTGTTTTTCTGTTAAGCCCACGTTTCGTTTTTCCTTCTTGGTTGTAAGTTACTTCTGATTTATTTTTATTTCATAAGTTTACCTTTCGCTCTACTTTACTCATTACATAGTAGTTCTCTTTCATTTAGGATCTAGTTTACTTTAAAAAATTTTGTTTCATAGCACAAAACAATTTCGTATAGAACACACATAAATTTAATTATTCACATTTTTCGGTTTACGTTTCTTAGGCTTATTTTGTTTCCTATAGTACTTATCTAGTGTTATATACATATTCCTTTCCCTTTTGGTTCCTAGTTAGGTTGCATCTATATAGTTAGGCTTACTATTGAGCAAACAAAAAAAAAAATTTTTCTTACATTAGTTATTAGTTACCTTTTTTTGTTTGTTTACTTATTTATTTATTTACACATTTATTTATTTATTTACATGTTCGAGTTCTTTTGTTCTTTACATTGAACAAATTTTGTTGGTAGGGTAAATAGCTACTTTTGCTTATTAAGGTCTTAGGCCACATTTTTTTAAAATATTTATTTATTTATTCTATTTTTTTGTTTCTAATACACTTGTCAGTTTTTTTGTTTCATAGTGTTAGGGTATTATTAGTTAATTCTTAGGTTGAGATATATATACAAATTTGTGTGTTTACATAGTTTTTTTTTGCAACTTATATTCTTTTTGTTTACATAGAGATATATTAAATTAGTTACTTTTTTGATTCATAAGTTTACGTATGTTCTGTCGTTAACATATTTATTTAGTTATTTAATCACTCTCATTTTTTTGATATTCAGTTTTTTTTTTGTTGCAATAGGGTTAGTATACTTTTCGTTTACAGTCTTACGTTCATATAGTTATTTATTTACAATTTTTGTGTTCAGTTAATTCTTTTGATAGTTAATAGGTTTTTGTTTCTTGGTTTAGTTGCTAGTTACATACGGTTACAAAAGTGATCATTGTTTACATATTTATTCATTTACAAATTTGGTTTTTTTCAGTTTCTATCGTTCACATATTTAGTTATTTATTTGCATTTAACGTTACCTAGGCTTACTTTTAGATGTTCTTATTTATTTACATTTTTTTGTGATTTATGTTTAGTTTTGTTCTTTAGGATTAGCTATACATTTAATTTCTTTAAATAGTCAATAAATTTTTGCTCTAAATTACAGTTATTTCTTATTCTTATTTAATTAGTAGTAGCAAAATTTAATTATTTAGGCTTAATTAAATACATAAGTTAATTTAGTTCTAATATAATACATAGTTTAAAATTTTCTTCGATTCTGTTCATTTTTCCTTTCGGATGAAGAATGAACTCATCTGAAAAGGATAGAAAGAATAGAAAGATTAGAAGAGAAACCCTGTTAGATAAGAATAGGAATTTCACTCACCTATCAGATTACGAAAATCTTACCACCACAATGCCTTCTGGTAAACGGACTCCACCGCTCAATAGGGGCAAAAACACCCAACCAATGCCGTCTAACACTTACGACTTTCCTCTTAGTCCGGAAATACCGATACCTGGGATTCCATCGCTGCCCCTTCCTTTAGCAGCCTCAGCCAGGCAGGTGCAGCCTCATTTGAAGCCCAAGGTGTAACCGCTAGAATGAGACAGACAAAAGAGAAGCAGATAGAAATAACAGATAACATACAGATAGGTAACAGCAATAATACAAATGACCTTAAGACTTACATAAATCTGGCAGTGGTAAATGCTTTCTCGGCATACTCTGATTCTCTTAGAGAGGATATCTCCGAAAACCTCAAAAGAGACATGAAGAATAGTCTGTTAGATTTTATGGCTACTCACCAGCTGAGGCCAGAAGAGGCAAACCCAAATCCGAGTACGGGTGCCGTGAGGAAGCAGCCGCAAATTCCTCGGCATAACCCCCGCGCTGAATCTCAGCTCAGTCGATCCTCACGCGTGTTTGTTCCCACGGAAAGCGCATTTCATATTAATGAAAGGGCAAACACTGGGACACAAAATTCAAATGCTCACCAAAACAAACGAGTACCTCACCACCAAGTGAGAGATCCTCCGAGGACATTTCAACCAAGTCCACCTTATAGTGCTCCACCGCAACCTCAGCAGGGTATCCGTGGACCTATAAAAATAGACAAATGGGGTATTAATTTCGATGGAAATCCGGAGAAACTTATCGTCGAAGATTTTATCTTTCGGCTAGAGACTCTCCAAAGTCAATATGACTGCCCCTGGCCAGAAATCTTGCGTGACTTTCATCTGCTCCTCTCATGTACTGCGTACGTGTGGTATTGGCAGTTCCAAAGGAACTATTACCACCCAGATTGGCCAATACTACGCGAAGCCCTCATGCGTCAGTTTCGAAATAGTAAGTCGGACTTCGAAATCATGCGCGACATAATGGATCGCAGACAAGGTGCCTGGGAGTTGAGCGATGAGTTTTTCATGGCAATCTCCAAACTTCGATCGCAGCTCCGGATTCCAATCCCGGAGATAGAGATGGTAAGAATTTTAAAGAAAAACCTTAATGAAAAAATAGGGCGGTTAATTTACCAAATGGCGATATTCACGCTAGACCAGCTGAGCTATGCCTGTAAGGACAGCGAAAATATGTTTCCACGCAGAGAGGAGCCGAAACACCATAGGCCACCTGCAAAGTATCACGTAATGAAGTAGGGAACGAGTATGAAGATTCTTACTCACCTCAGGAGCATGTTGAGGCAATGCAGTATCCAGGTTTTCGTCCGAGGCCAACGCAAAAACCGTCCGATCAGAAGACCTTAATCTGCTGGAATTGCCGAAGAGAAGGCCATTATTTTATGGACTGCCCATCGCAAAACCGCAATATCTTTTGCTATAGATGCGGCCAGGAAGGGGTAATAACTCCTAAATGTAGGCGCTGTTGTGCGGAAAACCGAACAATGAACGCGAAATCGCCGGGGGAGTCGCGTTCGACATAAACCCCCGACCAGTATTAGTAAGTGAGCAAGGCTCACAAACGGTTGATGAATACGGTCATCAACCCACAACGGACCAACAATATAGAATATTGAAAAGACCGATTCATGAGTTAGTAGAAAATAAGGAATTAGAGTATAGAAATAGATTAGTAATCAAGCCGTTGCATGTTAGGATTAGGGATTAGGATAAGAAATAGGATTTCTAATAATAATGGAAATTACGTGTCAAAAGCGATCCTTAAAGCTAGACTTAGATACAAGAAACGTAGAGATCTAAGGAAAAATGTCGCGTCGACGGTAATCAACATTTCAACAGATCCAAGACCTTACGCGAAAATTAAGATAGGGCATAAGGAACTTTTTGGACTGTTAGATAGCGGGGCCAGTGTGAGCATCCTAGGAAAAAATTGCAAGAACCTAGTCGCATTCCTACAGCTCCCTATCCTTCCCTATAGCTCTGACGTTAGAACAGCTGATGGAGCATGTCAAGCCATAGTGGGACGAGTCCAGGTCCCTGTACATTACAATGGGCAAAGACACCAGATCTCCTTCTTTCGAAATCGCTCCAAACATCATAAGCGCAATTTCGACCACCGGTAATATTGGAGACCCAGAAACCCACCTGTTGTCCAGTGAGCAGCAATCCGTGTTGGAGGCGGTAAAGCAGAAGTTCCTTTGCTTTACCAAGCATGGGCTCGGAAAAACGTCTGTCGAGGAGCACATCATCGATACCGAGGATGCGGCCCCAGTCAAGCAGCGTCACTACCCCGTGTCCCCAGCGATACAAGCCCTTTTGTACGACGAATTGGACCGGATGATAGGCCTTGGCGTTATTGAGGAGAGTGAGAGCCCCTGGTGTTCACCAGTTGCCCTTATACGGAAGCCAGGTAAGAATGGTCTCTGCCTGGATTCTCGGAAAGTAAACACCCTGACAAAAAAGGATGCGTATCCTCTCTCCCATATTGACGGGCTTCTCAGCCGGCTCCAGGATACTTACTTTATAAGTAGCGTCGACCTAAAGGACGCATTTTGGCAGATACCGCTGGAGAGACGGAGTAGAGAGAAAACTGCTTTCACAGTGCCGGGGCGACCTCTTTATCAGTTCACGGTCATGCCCTTTGGGTTGTGTAATGCCGCCCAAAGGATGTGCCATTTGATGGACAAGGTCATCCCGTCACGCCTAAGGGATCGCGTCTTCGTCTATCTAGATGATCTTTTGATTGTTGCTCCCGACTTCGAGACCCATGTGGCCCTGTTGGAGGAGGTAGCTCAGAGCCTGCGGAAAGCAAATCTCACCATCAACTTAAGCAAATCCAGGTTTTGCTTTAAAGAGTTAAAGTACTTGGGTTTCATAGTTGGTGGTGGGATGATGAAAACGGATCCGGCCAAAGTCGAGGCAACCGTGGATTTTCCGGTTCCGAAAACCCCAAAACAGGTTCGGCGGCTGCTTGGTCTGGCAGGGTGGTATAGGCGTTTCATAAGGGACTTCTCTAGCTTGACCGCACCCATCACGGATACATTGAAAAAGAAGTCCGAGAAATTTAGCATGACAGGTGAAGCTCTAGAGGCTTTTGAAAAATTAAAACACGCATTAACCACCGCACCAGTTCTGACGCATCCGGATTTCTCGAGGCGCTTCTACATCCAATGCGATGCCTCGGAATCCGAAATTGGTGCGGTGCTATTTCAGAAGAATGACGACCATGACGAATCGCCAATCTCCTACTTCTCGCAGAAGCTGAACGCTTGCCGGAAAAATTACAGCGTTACCGAAAAGGAATGTCTGGCTGCGATCATGGCGGTGCAAAAATTCCGGCCATATGTAGAGGGAATGGACTTCACCATAATTACAGACCATTCCAGTCTACAGTGGTTGATGAGCCTGAAAGATTTAAGCGGGAGATTGGCGAGGTGGAGCCTAAAATTACAGGCATTCAAGTTCGCAATCGAACATCGGAAAGGTTCACTAAATGTTGTTCCTGACACGCTGTCTCGGGCCCACATAGAGGCAATTGATATTGCGGACTTAGCTCCTTGGATCGATCTGGATTCCGAAGAGTTCGACTCCAAGGAATACCAAGATCTAATCGCTACAATCCAGGATCACCAACAAGAATTGCCGGATCTGAAAGTAGAGGACAACTTCGTCTATAAACGTTCGCTGCCACCAACCGGAGACTTGTCAACTGTGGAGCATTGCTGAAGGCTGTGGATTCCATCCACCCTCACCGAGGAAATCATTACCAAAGCCCACAAACCTCCACAGACAGCTCACGGCGGTATTGCGAAAACTCTACATAGGATCCGGCAATACTTCTACTGGCCTAACATGACCGTGCAAATCCGGCAATATGTGTCCGACTGTTCTGTGTGTAAACAGTGTAAAGCGTCAAATCAAGTTTTACGTCCACCCATGTCCTCAAGTTTTTGTACCGATCGACCGTTTCAAAAAATTTATATAGATTTTTTTAGGTCCATATCCAAGGTCAAAATCGGGTAATTGTTATGTTTTTGTCGTGCTCGACCACTTTTCTAAATTTGTCCAGTTAAAAGCGTTAAGAAGTGCCAGTACCGTGAATGTTGTAAAATGTCTACTAAGTGATGTATTTAATGTGTTTGGTGTGCCACAAATAATACACTCAGACAATGGAAAGCAATTTCAAGCCAAAGACTTTCAAGACATGTTACAAAGGTATGGCATAAAACATTTTAAAACTGCAAATTATTCACCGCAGTCGAACGCTTCGGAGAGGGTAAATAGAACGCTGTTAGCCGCCGTACGTTCATATCTCAAGGAAGACCAACGCCACTGGGACCTCCATCTCAGTGACATAGCCTGTGCGTTGAGGAGCTCAGTTCATGCTTCTACCGGTGTGTCACCATATTTTACCCTATTTGGGATGAACATGATGACGCACGGCAGCTGCTATAACTGGCTCGAAAATTGAATGCGGTGGATGACAGCGAGCTATTGACTCTCTCCCGACAAACTCGTCTGCAATGTCTGCACGACCGAATAAAGCAGAATTTGATAAAAGCAAATGAAAGGAGCACCAAAACATATAACGTGCGACACCGGCTCATACGTTTCCTTAAGAGGTATTTCGAAGGAACTTCGTCCTTAGCGATTCGTCAAAATACCTCAACGCGAAACTTTGTCCAAAGTACATCAAATGTAGGGTAGTGAAACCAATCGGCAAAAACATGTATGAGCTGGAAAATTTGGCCGGAAAAAGGATCGGTGTGTTTCATGCAAAAGACATGAAGCAATAACAAAAACTGTCTCTATGTGTCTATGTATGTATATGGTGATGTCTAAATGAGCTTTATGTATCATTGTTATTTTATCTTATTTTTTTATGATTTTATGTATTGACATATAAGTTATTTTAGTACTGATTCTTCAGTCTACGACTGATTGTTTTGAGTTTTTTTTATGAAAAAATGACTTTTCGGTTGCGCAGTCTATGACCGTCTGTCCTTTATTATTCTTATTTACTTAATTCTAACAATGTATTTCTTATGCTAAGTAAGGGAAATGGTTAGTGCATGGGGTAAAGTGGAAAGTGCTGACAGTGAATTTGATCAAGGTGAATGGTTGAATGGCTGGAAAGTGCTGACAGTGAATTTGATCAAGGTGAATGGGTGAATGGCTGGAAAGTGCTGACAGTGAATTTGATCAAGGTGAATGGGTGAACGGCTGGGAAGTACGGAGGTGTCCGGTGTCCGGTTATGTTGTGTTGGATGCTTGATGTTCGTGTGTGTTAACTCCTCCCCCTGATAAGATCGAGACGTCCTCGTTTCGACATTTGACTTGCGTAATTATTGAGTCAATTTGGTTTGAGGTGACTGTATTTTGCCTGTTGCGTATAAGGAGAATTAATATTATTGTGCAAGCAATTATTGCCACTGACGAAATAGTGGTCCACCAGAGAAGTTTTTGAGTCGATATTTCTTCTCTAAGTGTTTTGATGTGGTTTGTGTTGTCGATATGAATATGGTGCAAATATGGAAGCGATAGTTTTTCTTCATGCTCAAGGTGCGTTATAGAAAGAGTCTTCGGTGGATGCGGTATGACATAGGCAGCTATTTTCTTTACCCGGTATAGGGTGTCGTTAACCCTTATTGAATCCGAAAATGTTAATAGATATGTTCCCTGGACTTCTAACTGAACCTGGTCGATGACTGTTGTTTTTGGTACATCGTTGAGGATTATAACTCCGTCCTCAATCTGTTGTATGAGGGGTACGTGGTATGCGTTTTGGGGGGTGCATAGAGCCGTATTGTTATTGAGCAACTGTGTGACGCATTCTGAAGTTGTAGGTTGGCAAATGTAGACATCTGGCGTATAAATGCATTCTTTTACGGGTAGTATGTAATCTTTACATCTTGCAGCCTGACTTCTATCTAGCTTAAGAATAGTTTTATTACGGACTACCGGATAAATTTCAATAAAATCACAAAAGTTTTCAATTTTAGGAATTTTCAATACATAGTGGATGACATCTGAATTTTGAAGTATTTTAATTTTAGCAGCGGAAAGTAAGTTACTTATACTTATCGGAAGGTTTTGAGAATCAATTAAGTGACTTATTTCTATATTATCTAAGATTAATGGGTTAATTATGTTATTTTTTCCTAACACAATTGAAAGCGCTATATTATTTAAATGGTTAATTACAAGATTATTTCTTACAGATAGGTATTCCAAAAGTAATAATTCTGATTCGGATGATTTACTTATATCACTATGTTGTGAAATTATTGCGTTGATTTGATTTGTTATTTCATTAATTTTGTCTTGTATTTGAGAATTTATTTTTGTTTGCCTATTATTGTTTTCAATAAGTGTATTTTGTTTCGTTAAAAGGAGTTCAAAATCGTTGTGGTCAGGTGTTCCGGCTATAAATTTTAGTGTACTTCCAATAAAGTCTATAGACCTTGCGAATCTTCTTGGGACTTCAAGTGTACTAATGATGTGCAATATTTCTTCAGACTGTTGATTTAGGATGTCGTTTCCTTTCTGCAGGGCCGTAATGTGAACGTGTTTGCTTTCGTAAGCAATGTTCCTATATTCAGAGAGGTTTGTGACATGGACAAGATATGAGAATTCGTTGAAGGTGACTGTTTTTCCTTTCGTTACCGCTATGAAGTGTGCATTTGAGTAATTGTGAATTTCGGCTATCGATATCCGAAGGATGATGAGTGACAAACTGAAAATATAGTATTAACGGAGGTTACTCTTATGAATCTTCTTGCCGTCTATTAAAACGGTGGTGCCTAAATCTTTTTCTATTACTTTTTCAATAAAGATTTTTTCAAATTTGTTTCCTAAGCGTCTATTTCTACGGACGATTTCCTAAGCGACTATTTCGCCGGGATGGTAGATTTTATTGGATGTATTTTTGTTTATTCGGCCAAGTGTTTTTTCTTGAGCAGTGGCTAGTTTTTTCCTTATGAACTCTAGCTTTTCTGTTTGATAATCATGCAGTATATCGGTTGGTTTTGCGTTCGTAATAGAGTGGATTGTATTATTATATTTATGAGTTGCTAAAAGCACCAGATCTACTGTATCACTTATTTGTTGTTGCGCTTTGATACAACGTGAAATTTCCAAAAGCGTTGAATGGAATCGTTCAATTTGGCCATTACTCTCACTATGGAGTGTCGGGACGAAAAATTGTTCAATAGAAAAGTGATCTCTGAGGAGCGTTGTAATAATACTTGATGAAAATGCTTTTTCGTTATCGGAAACTATTATTTTTGGACTTTTGAATTTTCCTAAGATTTGAAGTAATGCTTCTTTTATGTCAATGGAGGAACGTGAGGCTATAGGGACTACTATTACGAATTTGGAGAATTTATCAATGCATGTTAAGAAATGCTGCTTATCTGTAATAAAGATATCGATATGTAGGATTTCTCCCGGAAAACTAGGCAACGGTGTTGCGCCTATCTCGGGCTTAGGAGGTTTTCTTTGGTATTTGTTTTCCAAGCATATTTTACAATTCATAATAATAGTTCTGAGCATTTTCTTGATATCGGGGAAATAGTAGTCATTGAGAATTTGCTGAAAGTTTTCCTGAAGGGATCGATGTGCACGATTATGTTCCATTGTAACTGTCTCTAATTGGTCGTCTTTGTTTAAAAGGTCAATTACCAGTTTTTCAGTGTGAAAAAATTTCACGGTTGGAAAATTTAATATTAGAGCATTTTGAATCTGGGCCAGAGTTGGAAGATCACATCGAACAGCATTAACCACATTAGGATTAACGCATTCTTGCAGATATTGCATTAATACAGCAGTAGTACTAAAGTTTATTGTATGTCGGATACATTTCTGAAATAAAATTTTTGTACTCTTATGGTCATGGCTACATCTGGATATTACTAGTTGGTTTCTAAATTGGTTAACGGGGAACTTTATTGTTTGAATTGTTCTGGTTAGTGAAATTTCGCTATGTACTGTTTCCGTTTCTGTGTTTGATTTAGAAAAGTTACAGGTACAGATTTTTGGTCTGTAATAATTAAGTTAACCTGTTGACAAATGAGATGGTGTAGTTTTTCCTCGCCATGTTTATAAAATAAAATTTCATTTTTGGTATCGATTTTTGCCTCTATTTGCTTAAGGAAATCATATCCTATGATACCGTCGAAAGTATTCAACGAAGGGAGTAAAAAGAAGGTTGAAGTATTTTTTAAGATATTCATTTTGCATTTTTCTGTAATCAAGTTACTTCCGTTGAGGGACCTAACATGAAAGGGGCTTTCTACTGAACATACTGCTTTAAGAAAATTATGTTTTTTAATCCTGTGTCGATTAAAATTCGTATCTCTTGTCCATTTATTGCAGTTTTAGTAATAAATGGCAAGAGTGATTTTACCCTAAAAAATTGATCTCATCATAAATTTGATTATCCGACTGAACTTCGTAAGAATTATCCCAACATAATTCGCTTCTTATTTCGGAATTTTCTATTGGCATTGCGTTAATTTTTTGTAATTTTTGAATAGGCGATTGGCTAGAATGTGTTCCATCGCGTGGGCGTTTAGCCATCGTGGTTTGTTGTTGGTCTACATATGTAAAGTTTCTGCTAGAATGCTGTTTTGGAAAATTATTTTGTGCGGGAGTTCGCTTTCTAAAATAGGAAGTACGATTATCTACTTCCATAGGAACTGGTTCATTTTTTTGGACACGACTATACTG